>OY292515.1:1371279-1929279 GCA_958496365.1 Subacronicta megacephala | reverse complement strand
AATGTATTTTTAGTTTTGTTTAATGATGATTTTGGGTACTCAATTTTCTTACGACATGATTCCAATGACGTAAACTTGCTTTCTAAGAATTTTAAAAAGTCTTGCAATTTCGGCAGATCTCTAGGGTTTTTTAAAGATTCCAAATATTGATTGTGCGACTCAGTGTCTATTTTTTGTAATAAGATATGTACTATTAATGGATCCCAGCTGCCAACCTCCACACCTAGGTTTTTTATTGCATTTAAACACTCCAGAGTCGTATCGTGGATCTTCTTGATTTGATTCACCGATGCTTGTTGAACTACTGGTAGGTTTAGTAAAGTATTGGCATGAGATGTAAAAATTATTCTTATATTGTTGTATCTAAGGTTTAATATCTCCCAGCAGATGTTATAATTGTCGGAGCTAATTTGTAAATGCTGTATCAAACGTTCAGCTTCTCCTCTGACCCTGCTTTTGAGGAATTGCATTTTCTGTGCGTTTGATAGGGAGACATTACTGTGAATGGCTTCGACAAATAGGTCTTTAAATGAGACCCAATTTTGATAATTGCCACTAAAGAAAGGTATGTCCATTTTCGGTGTCCACTTATCTTTGTGGGTTACAGACCATAGTTTACTGTTGATTGACATTTTTAAATCATTGTAGATGTTTTCTTGTTTTGTATACGACACCTCGTATTCTGCATTGGCACCCTCCAATTCGCTATCCAATTCCCAATGTAAGGAATCTATTGTCGACCAACGGGATTGCAGAGTACGTAAAGTATCTTCCAACAACCACTTCTCAGAAATGTTTTCTAAGTTAATTCCTGATACTGTGCGCTGAAACGCTCTGAAGTTGCTTGCTTGTTTCTTCAGCATTTCGTCGAGTTTGCTGGGAGAACCTTTTGAATGCAACTGGACTGATGGTTTCTCCACAAGCTCTTCTTGCTCAGAGCATGTGTCTCCTTGCTGAGATGGCCACTGTGTAGTCTAACAAGTGACTATACATTCTTTTTGGTCCTTCGAGCCGCGCATAATAGTTTCGTGTCGCGTCGCGTACCGTGGACTATTTCTGCGTGAGATAATCTAGTAACTATAAAAAAAAACAATCAAGTGTGATTTGAGCTGATTAGGTCATACCGATAGCGAGCAAGCGCGGGAACAAGAACAAGAAATTGAGGGTTTCTCTTAATTATCAGCCTCCAATACCTACGTATTATATAAGCCGACTTGATGCGTAGTATGCTTTGATTTAGCTTTTAATTAGAACTCTTCGCATCCAATTTACTTTAGGTACTTGGATCACAAAATTATCTTATACTCCTGGTTGACATGATCTAATGAAGCTACTAAATGTCACAAGAAAATGGCTCATCCGTTTCAAGATCATCACCTCTTTTCAAGTTGACGAAGAGAAAAGAACAATTTCTACAGATCTGATCTAATCGAAATTAAAATCCTGTCACTTTTCAATGATATTACAAAAGTACCTTTTCACCGAAGCGCAAGCATGGCAGGAAATCCAATAAAAAAAATACCGAAAAAACATTCCTTATATGGAAAACATAATATATCTATTAATTAAACGTAAACTATATTTAGATAAGTCTATCTTTTTATTCAAGCGTTGTTGCGTTGGCGTCGGCAGACCATATACGTTCATTCGTATACGATTGAACGTATATGAACGTATATGAAAATAACTTAAGTGCAGTGATAGCCTAAGTGCAGTGATAGCCTAAGTGCAGTGATAGCCTAAGTGCAGTGATAGCCTAGTCATATGACCATTGGACTGCCAAGTCAAAGGTCTCGAGTTCGAATCTAAGGCACGCACCTCTAACTTTTCGAAGTTATGTGCGTATTAATAATTAATTATCACGCGCTTAAACGGTGAAGGAAAACATCGCGAGGAAACCTGCATGCCTGAGAGATTTTCTTGACGGCATGTGAAGTCTGCCAATCCGCAGTAGGCTAGCGTGGCAGACTATAGCCTAATCCGTGACCGTGACGTGAGACCCGTGCCCAGCAGTGGGACAATGTAATGGGTTGATGACGATGTATACGATTAAATTAAAAGATTGTTGTCAGTAAAAATAACAATGTTATTCTCCCAATCAAAATTTATCAGAAGTCTATGAAACCGTATAATTATTTTGTATTATTTACACTGTGGTTAAACTATGAACTAACAAATACAACACGAGTTTCTCGGTGAGCCGACACCAATATCTTCTGCTGATTTACTTAAGAGGGGACTCTACTCCTGAGGAATTTGAAAAATAGGCTTTTTTTTCGAGTTTTTAGAACTGTCATACTTTCTTGTGAAAATTTTTTTGGGCATAAATTAAATAATAGTTGCCCGTATGGATTAGATCTTGATTTTTCGGAAAAATATCATTGCTCTAGAGCCATTATCTACGAAGAAAACAGCAGAATACGTTTTTATGGAGAAAGGCTCAATAGAGTACCCTCTTAATCGTTAACTAGCTGCACGCAAATGGTTTCGCATGTTAAGTAATTACACATCATCGAGTGCTTTTGTTGTAAATCGGGTAGGAAGGAATTAGTTAATGTAACGTAGTAGGTTGGTTGTTCGGTTAATTAGTTCATAGACAAAGATTGACAACTAATGACGGTTAATTTTAAAACATAATAATTCCTCCTAGCCTTCTCCCAATTATGTTGGGGACGGCTTCCGTCTAACCAGGTGCGGCTCAATATAAGTATTTTACACGAAGAGACTTAAGTCAAACCTCGGCAACACAATTTCTTGGGCAACACTGATATTCGAAGGATAGACTGGTTGACAGGCTTTTTGGGCTTCTGTCTACCATTAATAATTATGATAGATGTTCGTATAGCAACGGAGGGATCTCCATGTTTTAAGAACGATCATCCATCCACACACTGACCGCGGTAGACACAGTTTAATAACCTAGCTACGAGCCCCTCATAGAACATAATAAGTAGTTGTCCAAAAACATTTTGGTAGGTTTATTTTCTAAGTGAACAAAGTTGTCTGTTGTTAGAACGGGATGGAATCGTTATTTACATTAAGCTTAAGAAAAAATATCAAAAGTAGTTTCCTTTGCAATCGTGATTTAATTCCACGTCTTAACCACTAATGCAACAAAGCCAACAAGCAAACAAATTAAAAACGCTTAAACACTATGTTTTTTTTGTGTTTCAGGTTTACTGTTACACTTTTGTTCGTCGTTATGAATCCGTTTATCTACTGCGAACCGCAGGTTACCAATTACAAACAGCTGAATTGGACAAATGTGCCAATGAGATATATTGACGTCGACGGCAAAAACGACTTATTCTATGACAGGATAGTGAGCTTGACTCTTAATGTACCTAATTACCAAGGATACAACAATGGGATAAGAAACTTTGGAATAGGGGTCTTGATAAGTGTACAACGTGTTCTTACTTCATACAATCCTTTCAGAGAACTGTCACGTTTCGAAAATATTACAGGTAAAATTGCGCTCTATTACTTCACAAGTAGATATTATATCGGAAAAACTGTATATTACAATAGTTATCATATATATAACGTAACATGCGGGAGGCAAGTAGCGTATTTACCAGATGATGAAATTACTGAATACCAGTGGCACGGTAAGGATCGGAAGCACTGTCCTGTTCATGACTTAATGGTGCTAAAATTTGACGGCTATTGGAAACATACGAACCATTTGAAACCACATGAGTATACACACTATAGTCAGTTTTATGGCGTACCGGATCAAACTTCAGTAAAAGGTGGCCCTTTTATCACAGATCTCGCCAAAGCCGGCGAAACTTTGGGAAAAAAAATAGAATTCGCTTCACTAGGCTACCAAGATAAATATCACATGAAAACGTATCGTTTTTTACGTGCAACGAAATATAACAAGGCAGAAGACGTAATAGTAAACTGTGACGATTGGCTTCCTCGAGAATGGGGACATTTCATATGTATATTAAATATACATAACTACCCTGGTTTGGGTTCCGGCGCTACGTTATTTTCGAACCACAAACTGTTTGGAGTCGGCAGTTTTGTTATGTTTAGAGAGGGAAAAAGCATTTTTGTATTTACTGACGTGCGAAAGTACAACTCACTCATCATGAATGCGTGCACCAGTCCCGACGTATCGTAGTATCACTGTGGTGGTATTATCGTTTCTTTTGATCTAGGAGAAGATTACTCATGGAACAAAACATAAAATATAATACTTCGACAAATGAAGAAATGACGCTGCTGGTAGGTATATAACTTATTTATTATTATTTATTGTTGTGTTGCAGTTAACATCCGTACATACATTTTTCTTAGTCGGGTAAAAAGAGACGGAATTATAATAATGGTCTGCATTTCTAAATCAACCCCAAAATATAATGTGTATGTAGGTAGATTATTTACATTCTTAAGTCCATTTTTGTACAACAGATTAAATTAAGGACAAATAGAGATAAAGATAAATTGATTTGTTTACATCATTTGTTAATAAGTTATCGTAGGTATAATCAAAATCAAAACAGTAAGTAAATAAAAAATACTGCAATTCGGTGGTATGCAACAAAAAACTTTAAGCAACTCAACTAAAATGCTTTTTTAGTTGTACCATTTTATGACTAAATAAATTTACATGTTATTGTTTCGTAGTAATTTGGAATTTTGTTGCTTTTGTTGTTTTTTTTTTTTAATTTTGGAATGCTCTTGCCCACGTGGTTAGTATGTACCTTGTGTATGGATTCTTGTAGTAATTGTGGGTTCCATTCTATTTCACAAATAAGGCTATTTCTAAAATATATAAGGAGAGTAGTGTAAGAATTTTATGTTTTATGTAGACTAATTTACTATCTGTGACTTTCAGTCCAAACATAGATATTTTAAATGTCACCTTAAATTATTTCCCAAAATACATACATACCATCACGCCTGTATTCCCCGAAGGGTTAGGCAGAGGTGCACTTAATGTACACCCACAGTTCGCCGGTATGTTTGGGTCCCATGTAATAGGGGGCGAGCCTATTGCCATTCACCGGGCACAAATCCAGACTCCGAGCTGCTACTGAGAATTTCATAGAAAAACTCAATAACACTTTGCTCGACCTGGGGATCGAACCCAAGACCTCTAGCGTAGCAGTCGCGATTGGGACCACTAGACCAACGAGGCAGTCATCTAAGATATTACATCATATTTCCCAAAATATGATGTAATATCTTAGAGTAGATGCTACGAGACCCTGGTAGGTGGTGAGCAGTGTATTAACATTAATTACAGCGCTGAGTCTACTCAGGGCATATTGATGAGTTATTTTTTTTTTACAACTATGATACAAGTACAAGTATTCATTTACCTAAAGTTACTACTGTAAAGGTTATACTTTTTTGGTACTTAATAAATATAATATTGACTGATTCACTTAGTGGTTTTATTGCGACTAACACATTCAAAGTACGCGGGCTCAGCCACGAGTCATATTCACACTTAATAGTCTTAATACTGACTAATCATTATGCAATACACTATGTGTAACTAGAGTAGCCCCCACGGAAGAGATTTATTTATCTCTTCCGTGGCGGCGACACTGGTCCTAGTACAAAATAGCAGCTAGGGCCTTTCCAACCTTATTTATCTCTTCCGTGGTAGCCCCCTTCCAAAAAAATAAAACACATTCTGGTTTCTAACACTTACGCGGATATTAGACATTGAAATAAGTAAAACTACTTATAGGCCAAACTAAAAGAAGCATAGGGACCCGCGTAAAAGAACACATCGCCAATGTCAAACACCGCCGTTCCGGGAAGTCAGCAGTTTATGAACATACACTTGACAAGGCCCAGCACTACATCAGATTTGATAAACCACAAGTCCTTGCAAAAGAAAACCGATTCCTACCTAGGATGATTCGCGAGGCTATTGAAATTAAAAAACATCCAAATTTCAATAGAGAAGATGGCTGGGTCTTACCATCTGCTTGGAACCCCATCATAGATTCCATTAAATCCAAGCACAAGACTGCAAGACCTAAGGATACGGTGAGCTCATTCTGCGTGACCGGATCAAATAATAATTAAATGAATGTAGGGTAGCTGTTGATAATTTTGACATTACGACGACCAACACCTCAGTCCACCCGTGACCATGGATGCTGTAAAGGATCCGAAACGTCGGGAATTAAAAATATCAATATAACGCGATAAAATCCGTAAAAAGTAGTTTTATATCAATAAAACACATTATTAACTTATTTTTGACACTTAGGACTGCTGTACCTAAAATTTTTTAACAATCGAATACTATAGGTACATAACACTGGCTCCCGCTTTTAACATTACCTTCTGATGAGATACATAATTAAAACTCCCATGATTATCGCACAAGCGATCACAATAATTTCCAAATCGCTTACTCTACAGATTGTTATATTCCTAGTACTACTGTATTACAACTGTCTTTGTTCAATGATATTTTACGAATAATGTTTTTGTTTAAGAAAGAGAAAGAAAGAAAGAAAGAAAACTTTTTATTTTGGACTCACACAGATTCAAAAGATAAAATGGCACACACAAGATAAAAAAACAAAAAAGCTATATGAGAAATCCTGTGCGAGGCCAAAAAGGGTCCCCATCTCAGCATAATGCCGTGACATTATAAAATGCCACAGCGCTTGTATTCTGATAGGGCCCTATTAGTGATGCCACGGACAATCACAACCGCAGAGAATTTTTTTATAAAAATAACAGTAAAATGTATAACTACATAAATATTAAAACGAAAAACAACAAAAATAAATAAACATAAAATAAATAAAAGTAGGGAAGAGTTTGAGGTGTGTGTTGTGCATTTTGAATTATAAATATTAATAGCAATAACATAATTTTATGTATGTTCTCGCATAACTCCTTCGTATACAAGGTCAGTTTTAGTATATGCGAAACACGAAACACATGTCTAGTATTTTTAGGCAAAGAATCTATTTACAAGATTTCAAAACTGTATCTTGAAAAAATTACCAAGTTATAAGCTTATCATGTTATTTGGTTGTCCGTTGCATCAATCTGTGGCATCGACTTCCAGCGACTGAAGGGGTTGTTTTACCCCCCCCCCCCCGCCCTGCTGTGTGCCCGCGCCTAGTGCCGCTATGATCGGCAGTGACCTGTTGTTCGCGTATGATTGCGGATAGGTACTTAAAATTTTTGGGACAAACTGCTGTAAAATTACATCCAAACTTATTCTGAACAAACTACACAACACATTTTCTATCAAAGTTATTATTTGAGAGTTTTTGCTCCTGCGGTGGTCTCATTCAAATTTGGTAAGATGTGATCATTATAATATTGAAATAACCGACTTCCGAAACTCTATTAGACATTTTTTTTAAGGCGGTTTTACTTTTAACTTACGTAGCAATGGGCTGGTAAAATCTGTCGTGGTACTGAAAAACGAGTTCTTGAGTGGAGACCAGGTCTAGGCAAGCGTAGTGTAGGGGCCAGATGGAGTGATGACTTTCGGAAGGCAGCTGGCAGTGACTGGATGAGGAATAAACCGAAGATCAGGCTCCGTGGCGTTTTCTAGGAGAGCTCTAAGATGATGACGATAAAGTATAAAACTTTTACTTACAGCCGGTTTATAAAATAGCCAGTAGAATTGCTCACTAGAATTTTGACATGGTTTGTATGGACCTTACGTCAAAATCCCAAAAGATAGAAATCTACTGACATAACATAACATACCATCACGCCTGTATTCCCCGAAGGGTTAGGCAGAGGTGTACTAAGTACACCCACATTTCGCCGGTATGTTTAGGTCCCATGTAATAGGGGGCGAGCCTATTGCCATTAATCGGGCATAAATCCAGACTCCGAGCTGCTACTGGGAATTTCATAGAAAAACCCAATAACACTTTGCTCGAACTGGGAATCGAACCCAGCACCTCTAGTGTAGTAGTCGCGCTTGGAACCACGAGACTAACGAGGCAATCTACTGATATATCTGTTATTAAAACCTAAGTCTTTTTAAGTGGATGACCAGTCTCCGCATGATTTATACTCTAAACAACATTTTATACGACTTAAAATTTAAATTTAAACAGCATTTTCGTGAGAAAAACCGAAATCTAGCTTTTAACATGAACATATTTATGATTTAAAAACAATAGGACATTGTTAATCTTTGGGTTTCAAGTGAGATGGGTCGTTGGTGCGAAAACATAAAACAATTCTTCGTTTTATGAATGATGCTTGTATTATGAATTGCTTGCTTAAATCTGAGTGAGAATTTTGTTTAGAGGTATTAGAGAAGGATGGTGATATTGGACCCACACGTCATAAAATTTACGAAGCGTCGTTCACGTACTTGCACGTCAACCTATATATTCGTTATATTACCAAGTTAATAAGAGTATTATAAATAAAATATCGAGTCCCTTTCTCAAACTATACTTATTTATCTTCCTAAGTACCTTTAACAGAAATTTTGATAAAATGTATTAGCCCGTAAAAATTAAGTGTAAATAATAATATTTTATAGCTTTTTGCCTTCACATTTTTAATTTACGTCTTTGTAACTTCACCTCAAAGACGTAAATTAAACATGTAAAAGCAAATTCGACTAGGCGGGTGGGACTCGCAGTGGCTTAGCAGTCATAGCAGCAGCTTCTGGTGTACTTAACCAGAAGACGCAGGTAACAGGTTCGAAGCCTGCCCGCGGTCGTATTTTTCCTTCACTAAAATAACCTTTCAATCGAAACATGGTTTTTCTTTCGATAATAATATGAGAACACTATATAGAAACCACAAAACAACATTCTAAAAATCCCCTTTTTAACTGCAACTACATAATAAGAAAACAAGATGTTATCATACGTTGCTTTTAACATTACATTTTTAATATAGTTAAGTGCAACTTTCCCGTGCCGTGTTTCGGGTACATAGAGCTTGCAAAGAGGCTTTAATATCATGTAATTTTAGACTCCCAACATGCATTATATTATGAAAAGTTACCTGGTCTTAAAAATGGCTTTTCTAGAATATTTGTGTTTGTAACAGACTTTAAAAATGGCGGAGATTCATAATGGATTTATATGATATATTTATAAATATGTATAAATAAGCTTTTCTCGCAGTTTCAGTACTATTCGAAAGAACTTTTTTAAACAAAAAGTAGCCTTTGTCATTGTCCAAGGTCCATCCTATATTCATACCAAAATTAGTTCAACGGTTTAGGCGTGGAAACATAAGAAACAGACTGACAGACAGTTAATTTCGCATTTATATTTATGGATAAAAGCTCAATATCGCTCAATTACTGATTAATTATGAAATCCTAAAAACGTTTTAGCTCAATATGTCTTGAAAGTCGAGTAAATGGATAACAAAAACAATTTCTAATTAGCTTTTGTATTTACTAAAACAAAGTTCTTCCATTATAGACCAGAAGATTTTAAAAAAATTCTTCATGGGGATTAATTACTCCATCCGCATCCTTTTAACGGATGCATTAGCACTCCCGGCTTCAAACATTGTTGCATAGTTTTGTGCTATAATAAAGATTAAGGAATTTTAATATTAGTCCGTGAATACAAATAAAATGAGAACTAAATGTTTAAAAAAATAATATTAAGCTGCGTTCTCACTGACGACAAAACATGTTGCAATCAGCTACCTATACTTCTCACTCTTTGAGAGTTAGATAGAATAAGATTGATAGTAATAAAGAAATATAGGTAGGTAGATAAAAAAAAAGATATTTGCAACGTTCGTCGCAAAGTTGTTACATCCAATGCTCGTAGCGCTGCGTAGCAGTAATAGTAGCTCTCGTAGTACTCACGTAGCAGCGTAGGCTGTAGCGTACGCTCGTGACGTAGTTGATAACGGCCATAAGGTCGTAATTATAAGGTTTGGACAAGTAATGCAAAATTCTATTTGTAGCAGTAAGCGAATTTACTGACAGATTTGTTATTGAAACGGGTTGTTTCTGTCCTATGTGAGTTCAATTAAGCGTCGGTAGCCTAATGGCTAGGGCGTCGGACTTGCGATCATATGGTTGCCGGTTCGAACCCCACCCATTGCACTACCGCCGTGAACCCACTCGTAACACAAGCATTTAGCTTAGCACGAGGGGTTAACAAGAATACTAGTAATGTGTGACCCACATTGCTAGTAAGCTTTTGTATAAAAAAAAAATTTACCAAATATAAATAGATTTTTATAATATATTATTATTCTGTCAACTCACCAACCAATGGCTTGGAAAAATAGTACTAGCTAGGTACACGTAACAAAGTCGTTCGATACAAAATGTAATTTTTTTATAATTATGTTGCTAAGATTCTACCAAGTATGGTAAAGTTGCTTACCGAATTACCCATAAAAACAACAATGTTTAAAAATGTTAACCCTAGCTGTGTTCTATAAAACTTAGCCACATTTTAATTATATCGATATAGAAATTCTAACTTTGCCCATTTTTATATAACAGCCAACCCTGAATAATGCAGAGTTCAAAGTAGAGCTAATTAAAAGTTCGATGCCTCGGGACTGGGGGCAACCCTAGTTAGTAACCTACCTTACATTTTACGTTTAAATGTAGATAATAATTTTGTAACTTGTTAGTTTAGTTCATTACGAAAATAATAATAGTATGATGTAATATTATAAAGAGGAATGAATTTGATAATCTCTGAAACTACTTAACCGATTTTTATAATTATAAAAAGTTTATTTTTTATCCTGCAGGATAACTGGGTTATATGCAGGAAAAGCCGCGGCTCTAGTATACTATATTGAGAGCTGCTGAGCTGAAACCTAAATTTATCTCTTAATACATCTTCAAGAATTAATGAAATCTGCAGGCTATTGTCATGAATGATAAAGGCAGGAAAAATATTTTATATAAATGTCACACCTAGCACAAGTCTCTTCTGAGAGTGATACAGATTAAACTATATTTAAGTAATTACCTTGGCTAGGTATGAGTTGGCACACTCAAATGCTGACGCCGTCTAGAAAATTTATTAGGCATGCCGATTTCCTCATAATCTGTTTTTTGAATCCTTTAAAAGCGATAGATAATTAATGATTCATAATGCAAACTTTTGAAAAGTCAGTGAATTAAAAATGTATGCAGTATTTACAACTTATATCTGACTTACATTAAATTATATTCAAACTATTAATTTTTTTTACATTCCAAAAGAAAATAACCAAACACAAAAGGCCGCGACTAGGTGGGAAAGTATTCCTCGGCATCGCTGTCGAGCCCAGAAGACTGGCAAAATTGCCACGTTGAAAGGCAATGCTGCCATAACGAATAATTATACGTAAGCGTTAGTCATAAGTTAAGGCAAACGTAGTGTAGGGCGCCCGCCGGTCAGGTGGAGTGACGACTTGCGGAAGGCAGCTGGCAGTGACTGGATGAGGAAAGCCGAAAATCGGGCTCTGTGGCGTTCACTAGGGGAGGACCTACGTCCAGCAGTGGACGTAGGCCATCCTAGGACATCATCAACAGATGATGATGATGTTAGTCATTACATTATCAATGTCTGTAACTCCAATACAAATCGAAGATATAATTTAAATAATTAAAGAAAAAAACTAATGTTAAACATCCTTAAGAATAAGCAATCGGCGGTAGCCTAATGGCTAGGGCGTCGGACTTGTGATCATGTGGTTGCCGGTTCGAACCCCACCCATTGCACTACCGACGTGAACCCACTCGTAACACAAGCATTTAGCTTAGCATGAGGGGTTAACAAGAATACTAGTAATGTGTGACCCACATTGCTAGTAACCTTTTTAACCAAAAAAAAAACAAAATACCTTCCTTAAACGCAAGACCCATCTTGGCAGCAGTCATATCATAAATCATACAGCCAATATGCCAACAAAAATTGGTCTACTACATAAATATTTATTTGCAAATCATATGTTAATCAATATCGGTATAGTTTAAACACGGCCCTGTAAGCTATGGCGGCGACAACCCATAAATTTGAATGGTCAAGTAAGCCTGGACATTGGACAGGGGTGCATAACATTGGGACTAATATTTGCCTTTGTTATTTTTATCGACATGGAGAAATGTTTGCGAGCGTGGTTGGAAATAGTTTTATTTTAATTATATTTCATGGCTTGTGGCAGTCATTTGACTTCAATAGCAGTAGTTTTTTATGCTATTAAGAGAAGTGCAGTGGTATATCCGGATGTTACAAACTGTATTTTTTTTTAATAAAGCAAAAAGCTCATAGAAAATGTCCTTTTAATTCAGTTATTCTCAAGTTTCCTAACTTTCTCTGCTACCAAGTTATTTTAGTGAAGGGAAAATACGACCGCGGGCAGGATTCGAACCTGCGTCTTCTGGTTAAGTACACCAGACGCTATTACCGCTAAGCCACCGCTACTCCCACCCGCCGAAAGATTTTTCTTGAAAGCGGCGTGCGAAGTCTGTCAACCCGCACTAGATTAGCGTGGTAGACTTTTACACCTCTCACATTCCTGAGATGAGACCCGGGCCTAGCAATGGGTTAATGTTATCAAACAAAAAATTACCAAATAAGTCTAGTGTAGTGATGTGCATCTCAAGTCTCAACGAATAACATACAATTTTTATTTGTATAAATTTAGTATTTATTCTGTTTCTCAAAAAATTCCAGACGTATTTTAATACATGCACTCAATATTCGCGACGGTGCAACACAGTGGGAGTACAATCTCGTCGCCTGCAGCGGTAATATCATGCGCGTTTCAGCATCTCAATATAAAACTGTATGCATGTTTATATTTATGGAACTCTCTTGTAGATCTCATAGAAGGAGTGAGTTATCTACCATGCTAAGCTGATAAATAGAACCTGGAATATGGTTATGCTTTACAATCCGTACTAAGTAAGTACTTAGTATATGGGGCTGATTCCCTAAACTTATATGGGCGTCGGGCTGTTTGATTCAACGGATAAATAAACTATTATAGTATGAAAAAAACACTTTTTTTTGTTTGCTACTGTGTGTTTTCTAGTTACGTTAACTAAATTATTAGTGGTGATTACTGCCCTATGGTCTTGGAATTCAACTACATTGTACCTGTAGGTATTGACCACTATTGACATAGTCCATTATTATATAATATAATTATATTATAATTTTAATTCAACAAATGGTGGCCACCATTGTGATTTGTTGAATTTAAATTAAAATTTGAAATGGATTAAAATTTGTTATCCTTTGATAAATAAATAGCGCAGTTTTATATTCGGGCGGAATGCGAGAACTGGTTTATGGATAGTGCAGTTTTCACTGTTGTCAAAGTAAAGAGATCTATGGTTATTATTGAGACGATAGTAAAAATAACAGACTGCCTCATTAGTCTAGTGGTCTTTAGCACGACTGCTACGCTAGAGGTCCTTGGTTCGATCCCTAGGTCGAGCAGTGTTATTGGATTTTTCTATACAATTCTCAGTAGCAGCTGTGAGTCTGGATTTGTGCCCGATTAGTGGCAATAGGCTCGCCCTCTATTACAAGGGACCTAAAAATACTGATGAAGTGTGCCTTCTTCTTCTTCACCTCTGCCGAACCCTTCAGGGGATTCAGGCGTGATGGTATGTTATATGATGATAGTAAAAATGTTGCGAGCCCCTGCCGCAGTCGGTCTGCGGTACCCCGAGCTGTTATATGATGCACAAGTCAATTCACACCCTTGTGTTACGTAAATAGATATAGACTGGGCGCCCGCACCGGCCATGCATGTTATATCGCTTACACCCCTTTGTCTCGCCATTCTGTGTATACTTCTGTATGACTAGCAGTGGATATAGTGATAATAATATTTTAGGTAATTGACGTAAGATATTCTATGAAACTTAAATCCTGTATCTGGAAGATAAGAACAATTTAAAATTATTATGAAGGGTACCCATTTGGTAAAAACTTACTGCAGTCAACACGTCAACTCCTTGAAGGTGTGACGACAACAACTTAGTAAGTACTATCAAAGACATATATGACAAAACGACAATGAAAGACATATTTATGAATTCAAAAAGATATGAAGAGGCTGTCGAATGACCGCAAAAGACACAGAAAACAACACGTACATCAAGAGTAACCAACAATTTTGTCAAAATCTTCTTTTACCAATGCAATCCACACATAAGCATTGTCGACATAGATCTGCAAATGAATGACAGAGGAGAAGAGTACCGCCAAATTGCATAGTCACTCACTGCGGGACACAAAGCGAAACGATGCTCGTCATCCATTTTAAAATCTGTCGGCAGCCGATCTGCCCACGAAGTATTCGAACCTTTCTGAGTGACGAATTTGAATCTCTGTTGATAGTAGACGTAGACCCAATTTAAAGTGTGATAGAGGGACTCCAATCTGCTATTAATTCAATGATGCATGTAGTTGCCTCATGACGGCAAAACAATCGATTTTGCATTGTGTCTACAATATGGGCTTAACGGGTTAAAATTTTACTACAGTAATTGACCACCAATTGAGAAACAATCAAGAAGTGACAGATTTGATTGAAAATTATCAAAATCAACACAAAATCGTATTGTGTGTAGCAATAGAAGGGGAAGGAGACATCTTTGTCCAAAGGGATGATATGATGTTCTGAACATTGGTTTATAATTATCTGTAATGTTTTTTTTAAGTTCCTAGGTAATGCAGCCTCTTCTTTTGAATAAATCAGTCCTTATTTTAAAATGATATGGGAAACATTTTAAATGATACTATGGCAAACAAAATTACACGCAATTTTAACAAGTATACATTGTATAACATATATTGGAAAAGATCGCCTTGCGCGATAAGACCGCCCATTGTACATTAACTTCTGTTCGCATTTATTTTGTATTGTAATTGTATTTTTGGTGTGTAATAAAGCGTATATATATATATAAATAAATTAACATAAAAGAAAATATCCCATCGTTTTTCTTACGTAAGTCCAAAATTTCCTTACGATGACGCATCCGTCTCAAACGAAATTGTCCGGAGACCTTCCCCACATAATATTTCCCCAAGTCCCCAGCTTCCGTAGTGTTGGGATATGATTTATGGAACGGTGCAAATGGGTTACGGTGACAGCGGACGTGTGTCGTCACAACACTACAATTATGCACATTGCATTACGCTTTGAAAGCGACTTTGAAAGTGTTTTTCGTTCAGTTTCTAGGCCACCAGTTTTAATTTGATGAGTTTTAATAAAATTCAATAATTGTTGTATTTTGTATCAACCTTGTCTTAAACTTAAAACTGTAAATAGCTTGTCTGGTATAAAATGGATCAATCATTAACGTTTACTTCACGACAGCACTCAAAGGATGAAACGATATTATACGTGTGCGAAAACCTTAGTTTCAGCAAATGTTTAAAAAATAAAGTAAACAAAATGACCACTCGCATAGCTTTCAAAGTGCTTATCAGATAAACAAACTTCAATTTCGCAGATTAAGTAAAAAAGTATAACAGGAATTCTAAATTTTAAATATGGTGCCTCGTTTTAAGCTAAACGTAAGTGCACTAATACAATACAGTAAAATAATACAGAAGGTACAGATCAAGCATTCAAATCTAAAAAAATGTTGTTATGCGTTCCTATACCATAAATCTATCCAATTTATTTATGATGAAGAACTTTGAAGAGTTATCATGTGTGTTCGCGAAAGTTACAATTCTTTTTTATTAACTCTAGCAGACGTGCAAGACACCCACCTGTATATGAACCACCTCACTTACGAAGATCAATCAAGTAGCTGGAAGTTAAAAGGAAGGGAAAGTAGAAAAAGAGAGAGACTTCGCCGACTTCCCCGGTCATTTATACTGACATGCAGTGAAGCAAGCATCTGTTAACAAGTTACACTGCAAACATATCTGTCTTTGTCATTTTGAGGGCTTTAAAGTAAGACAGCACTAGATAATAAAATACACTGCGCTTCCTTCGGCCGCACTATATACCTTTACCTGTATCAGGCAAGTTGTGGTCAAGCGTAAGCCTATCAGTGTTAAAAAAAAAAAAAAATCTGTTTTAATATTTTCACGTAAAATTAATCAGTAAATGAAACTCAATTTTTTGGTCTAGTTGGTATCCCTCTAAGGTTCAAATTGAGCGTGTTAATTTTGGTGTTGTGTTATAATTACGCAAAGAATCAGATTTTTTAAAAACTTAAACATCTATATTTTCTCAGAAACATGTTTTTCCAATTATACTTATCACTTTTCACTGAAGGAACAGAATTATGGTATAAATAAAACAAAGCTCACTGCGTGCTCATGGGACTTCGGTTCTTATCTTCATAGGATTATGGAGCACGTTACCACAAGCTTATATGGTGTGCTAGCTTTTAGCAGGCGGCTTTTAGCAAAAATCATTTTCTACCGGCCTGCATTTAGAGCTAAATAATATTCCAGTCTAATTGTTAATATAGGAGATTACCATGTGAGTGTTGTTAGTTAGGAAATAGCCGTTTTTAACTGTTAACCGTTTGGTGGGTGCAGCCTTATATTTTTAGTAATTCTGAAAGAGATTTCTAGGTCGTTTTTTCCTACTTACATCTTATATCACGCCTAATGTATAACGATTTGATATAGATAATAATATGGGGGTGAGTGGTCCACTCTTCTGGGGTAAGAGCTTTTTACGGCCAATCCCTTCAATAAATGTATAGGTCATCCCACCATCTCCTTCTGAACATCAAGGTCAATAGGGTCCTAGCGCTGGAAAACAATAGATTTCGTATGGGGTCTGTATTTTTTTACTAGACGGATGTCTCTGTAATTTCTTACTTAACAACAACACTTAATATGATCCCAACTTAAATTCACATCAGTTACTTCAGCAAACATAAACTCGATTCATGTCGCAGAAGCAATAAAAAGATCGTTTGCATGTTTTTTTTATCTCTGTTCGCGCTGCAAGTTAGAAAGAGACAACGCAAGTGGGGGAACAGCTGACCGCGCCTCGTCATGCGCCGCAATGATTCGCACGACTACTCACGAAGCGACACGGCTTAGCGTTAAAAACTTTAATTGTACCTAAATCGAATTAGTTGTCAATACAATTTTTCATTACGACTGGTTGGAGTGCGTTCTTCATTTCTCTCCTAAAACTGGTCCCCAACATTGGACCTTCGTCGCCGGATCAACAAGATTCATCAGCAACTAAGGAGGTTTTCGTTTAAATAATTCGAACGATAACGGACATCGACAACCGACGTTGCTACGTTCTACGCTGCCCGAGAGACATCCCAGGATACAGAGGCTAGCCCGGGTGGTAAAGGATCGGTTTCGAGGTGTTATTAGTACCGTGTTAATTTCATTACAGTGCTCGTGAGTAGGCCGACACATATCCGTCGGTCTCTTCGTTCTCAGTGATACTTGTAAGTACCTCTTTTTTGTTTTCTGCTTAGCCACCACAATGAGTTTAGAGTCAGGAAAAAGACCTAAATCCCCTTGTACATTATCTCCTAGTGACGATTTCAATTTGCGCGATTTAAATAAGAAAAGGGGTAATTTACGGGGTAGAATCACTTTATTTGGAAAATACATTAATTCGTTAGAGGAAATATCGTTAGAAGAACAACAAATTTTAGAGCTGGAGTTACGCATGGCTAACACTGTTCAGGCTTTTAGTGAATTTCAAGATATTCAAAGTAAAATCGAAGATATTCTTAGTGAGTCAGAATTGCTATCACAGTTAGAAATTAGAGAATCAATTGAATCTCAATATTATTCACTTATGTCATTAGCAAAGTGTATTTCTAATAAATATAATAATGTGCAAAATAGTGCCCCGCTCAAGTGTTCTCATAATACGAATAACGTTATCAAATTACCCACTATTTCGTTACCTTCCTTCGACGGCTCATTTGAAAATTGGCTAGAGTATCGTGACACATTTATTTCGTTAATTCATAATGCAACCGAAATAAACCCTATTCAAAAATTTCATTATTTACGTTCTTCTTTAAAAGGCAGTGCTTTACAAGTTATAAAGTCGTTAGAATTTACTTCAGAAAATTATCAGGTAGCTTGGGATTTGTTGACCAATAGATTTAATAACAATAGGTTAATCATCAATAATCACGTTAAATCTTTATTCTCATTACAAACGATTACAAAGGAGTCACCTATTCAACTTAGAAAATTAATTGATTCAGTGTTAAAAAATTTGAGATCGTTAAAGATTATGGGTGAACCCACTGAATACTGGGATACATTAGTTATCTACTTAATTGTTACAAAATTAGATTCTATCACTAGTAAAGAGTGGGAAAATAGGAAAAGTACCGTTTGTAAAGAATCCATAAAAGTTACATTAGATGACTTGTTGCAATTTTTAAAGGACCGTTCAGACGTTTTGGATATGGTTCAAGCACAAGGTCATAAAAACATTAATGATCCTATTAAAAAGTCAACATTAAATACGTCCCAATCTTCCCAACAATTACGTTCTTTCGTTTCACATAAACAAACATCTCGTGCAGGTTCATCATTAACGAAGCCTACGCGAACTCTAAAGTGCGTTATGTGTGATGCTAATCACGCATTATACTCATGCATTCGTTTTCTTAACTTACCTGTACAAAATAGGTTAAAATTCGTTTCTGAAAAAGACATATGCGCTAACTGTCTACGTTCTGGTCATTCTATAGATGAATGTCAGTACGGACCGTGTAAGCAATGTTCGCAAAAACACAATAGTCTTATTCACTTAGATAATAATGCAAGTTGTAATTCTATTCGTTATGTTCCTGCGTACACGCACACTGATGCATCCGCCGCTAGTAGCGCGGCAGACTTTGCATGTGCGAACGCGTCTTCATTATCTAAACCTTACAACGAGCCGAAGCAAGCCGTGCAGTCTAACACATTAGAACAGGTTTTGCTTTCAACTGCACTCGTTGAGGTTTGTAATAATAACATAAGTATCGTTGCGCGCGCTCTGCTCGATAGCGGCAGCCAACGCTGTTTTATTACAGATTCACTTTGTAAAAAATTACGTTTATCTCCTATACAGTCCACACTCACTATCACTGGAGTAGGCAATACTGTTCTGCGTTCACAACAGTCTTGTGACCTACTCATGCGATCGAAGAGTAGTCATTTTAGTACTCATTTAAATTGTTCCGTTTTACCTAAGATTACGTTTAGTCTACCGAACACATACATAGATATTCACTCGTTACTAATTCCGCAAAACGTTACACTTGCGGACCCAGACTATCACACACCAGCAGAAATTGATCTGTTGATTGGTGCTGATATATTCTGGAGTTTATTACAAGACGGTCTTATACGTTTACCGATTGGACCTTACTTACAAAATACTCATTTAGGATGGATTATTTCGGGCACGTTATTCCGTAATAATCATTCCACAAATAAATGCACTAGCAATAATATGATTTGTTGTACATTTACAAACACTCTAGATGACCAATTAAAACGATTTTGGGAAATAGAGGAAGTAAATAACAACAATTCAACAAATAATATTCTCACAGCTGATGAAAAAGTTTGTGAAGAACTTTTCACTTCCACTACCATTCGCGACAATGAGGGTAGGTTTGCGGTGCGAATACCATTGCGCGAATCAGCTGAATTGCTCGGAGATTCCTATGAAATGGCAAAACATAGGTTTCTATCCTTAGAACGAAAGTTAGATCGTTCTCCGGAATTGAAACGTATGTATTCAGATTTTTTGAGGGAATATTTGGCTTTAGGGCACATGACGCGCATTGATACATACACCTCACCGTATTACTTCCTACCGCATCATTGCGTCCAACGTGAAAGTACTACCACAAAATTACGAGTTGTATTTGACGCGGGCGCTCAAACGTCGTCTGGTAAATCATTGAATGACTTGCAGTTTATCGGTCCGCCTTTATTAAATGATTTAGTTGGCATACTTCTACGATTTAGACAGTTCGCATTTGTAGCTTGTGCGGACGTAGAAAAAATGTACCGGCAGGTTCTTATACAACCCGATCAACGTCAATTACAACAGATTTTGTGGCGTGAAAACAAACATGAACCGTTAAGTTGTTATCAATTAAACACTGTGACGTACGGCACTGCGTCAGCGCCGTACCTAGCTATGCGATGTTTACGGCAATTAGCATTAGATTGTGCTGATGAGCAGGTTTCACGTTTAATATTAAATTCATTTTACGTTGATGATTTTATATTTTCTTATAACAATAAACAAGAACTTTTGTTGTTGTGTGAAAATATAAAAAATATTTTAAACTCAGGATGCTTCCCATTACGTAAATGGGCATTTAATTTTGATTTAAGTCCATCAGACAATTTCTTTAAATCGTTATCACTCGATAATACTATGCAATGTAAAACACTTGGTTTAGGTTGGTGTAATCGTAGTGATCAATTACATTTCAAATCAACGTTAACTACTAGTATTGACGTTACACACATTAGTAAACGAAAAATACTTTCTATTATATCACAAGTATATGACCCACTGGGGTTATTAGCGCCTACCATTATTATCACTAAAATACTTATGCAGAAACTTTGGCTTCAGAAAATCAGCTGGGATGAGCCAGTCCCTACTGAGTTGGCAAGTTCATTTGGTAAAATTGTAAGTTCTTTGCAGCACCTGCACGAGGTACGTATCCCACGGCATGTAACAACACAGTACGCAAAACATTTACAACTGCACATATTCACAGATGCGTCGCAGGACGCTTACGGGGCCTGTGTTTACATACGCAGTATTTGTGAACAATCTGGTGACGTCACGGTGAAATTATTATGTGCAAAAAGTAAAGTTGCTCCTTTAAAACCCGTTAGCATACCTCGTCTCGAACTGTGCGGTGCGTTAGTGGGTGCACGTCTTTACAAAAAAATAATAGATTCAATGAACTTAACGTTTGATAAAATATCATTCTGGACTGATTCAACTATTGTTCTTGGTTGGTTGCGTACTCATCCAACTTTATTGAAAACCTTTGTTCAAAATAGAATAGTTGAAATCAACGATTTAACTACTGGGTGTATTTGGTCACACGTGCAAGGTATACATAACCCAGCTGACTTGGTATCGCGCGGAGTGAACTTACCTGAGCTCATTCATAATGACTTGTGGTGGACAGGTCCAAGGTTCATTCTCGACGCTAATTACCTTGAATGCAATTCAGAAATCTCATTGGACATTTTACCAGAATTAAGATCACATACCGTTGTGTCAGATTCATTAAGTAGTTTATTTCATTTTGACCGATTTTCATCTTTTCAAAGAATGACCAGGACCGCTGCGTATATGTTGCGCTTCATTCATAATATTCGTTATAAAACAAATCGTAAAAGTGGACCGTTATCAGTATATGAATTACGTGAATCCACTATTTTACTTGCGCGTTTGTCCCAAATCGATTCATTTCCGCAAGAATACAATAGCTTATTAAATAAAGCACAAAATATTAAATTTTCACGCAACATGTCTGGACTTAATTTATTTTTTAGTAACGATTTATTAATAAGAGTAGGAGGTAGGTTAGGTAACTCTAATGAGTTTACTTATGATAAAAAGTACCCTATTCTTTTGTGCAGTAAACACATATTTACAAATCTTTTATTTCAATACAAGCATAAATATTTGTGTCACGCTGGCCCTCAATTATTACTTTCAACCATTCGCGAAAAATGGTGGCCCCTAGGTGGTAGAAATTTGGCACGTTCAGTCGTTCATAAATGCATTAGATGTGTTAGGTTGATTGGGAAAACGTTTAGCCCAATTATGGGTAACCTACCACCGGAACGTATGATGCCTGGGTTCCCGTTTCTTCGTACGGGTACTGACTACTGTGGTCCAGTTTACATTTTGAGTCGCCAAGGAAGAGGTTCCAGGTTGATAAAATGCTACATTTGTTTATTTATTTGCTTTGCCACTCGGGCAGTTCACCTTGAGTTGGTCACTAACTTATCAACAGAAGGATATCTCCTCTGTCTTAAAAGGTTTATATCTCGGAGGGGCAAGCCATCCGAAATATATTCCGATAATGGGAAAAATTATGTCGGAGCGGCTAACGAACTACGTGATTTTTTTGCAAAAAACTCAAACGCTATAATTGAGAAAGTCGCTTTAGACAATATTTCATTTAAATTTATCCCCCCATATTCCCCTCATTTTGGTGGCTTGTGGGAAGCGGGAGTGAGGTCTTGTAAGTACCATTTGCGACGCGTAGTAGGGAACTCTAATCTCACGTTTGAAGAGTTTGACACGGTATTGGTACAGATCGAGGCTGTCCTGAACTCCCGTCCGCTAACACCTCTGTCTGTAGATCCGAACGACCTTCAAGCATTGACACCTGCACATTTCCTGATTGGGCGTCCACTCACAGCACCAGCCTGCGATGACATCAGCGATGTAGCTATCAATCGTCTACCACGTTACGACCGTATAGAACAGATGCGTCAACACTTTTGGGCACGATGGTCTAAAGAATATATCAGCGAGCTGCAGACTAGAACGAAATGGAAAATTAACAAGAGTGACGTCACTGTTAACCGGCTTGTTCTCATTAAGGACGACAACGTGCCTCCATTAAAATGGCGCCTGGGACGAATAGAACAAGTCTATACTGGACGAGATGGAGTGTCACGAGTTGCAAGAATCCGTACGGCCGCTGGAGAGCTGCAGCGTTCATTCTCAAAGATATGTCCTCTACCGGTTGAGATGTCTTCTTCTGATGTTGCTGGAACCGAGGGCTTCCAGGGCGGGGAGTATGTTCGCGCTGCAAGTTAGAAAGAGACAACGCAAGTGGGGGAACAGCTGACCGCGCCTCGTCATGCGCCGCAATGATTCGCACGACTACTCACGAAGCGACACGGCTTAGCGTTAAAAACTTTAATTGTACCTAAATCGAATTAGTTGTCAATACAATTTTTCATTACGACTGGTTGGAGTGCGTTCTTCATTTCTCTCCTAAAACTGGTCCCCAACAATCTCTTTCTTCGAAAAATAGTTTCCACACCACTGGATTGCTCCTTTGGGGACAAGGCGTGAAGATAAGACCACATACTTATGACGACTACCGCCATTAACCAGAACCGCTACCGCTAGAAACGACTGGAGAATACAAAAGTAGCTTTATTTAAGGGGCGTTTCACTGCTGCGACGAAAAATTTTAGTCTTATACCATCACGCCTGTATTCCCCGAATGTTAGTCAAAGGTGTACTTATGTGCATCCACATTTCACCGGTATGTTAAGGTCCCATATGGAAGGGGGCGAAGTTTGTTAACAGGACGAACGACGTCGAACCTATGACTTCAAGCGTAGCAATTGCGCTTAGGACCACAAGACATAATATACATAATGAGGCAGTTTTAGTCTCGTAACTTCAAAAGCTCAACTATATACTACTATATACTTTCTTTATTGCCATCTCACTCTATTGACTCTAAAATGACAAGGACATATAGCTCTATAAAAATTACATTTAAAAATATTATTTTTAAGTGTCAGTGTGAAATAAGGTCATATAGATATAATATTCCTATATTTTAACTGTGTAGGAATTGGCTATGTGTCAAAACATATAATTGTGAATATTAAAATACATTGCCTTTATAGAGCCTACTTTAAAAGCTCCGGATAAATTTGCGCTTTCTGAATTGTAGACGTTTCACCACTTTAAAGTTTTAACAAATCTCACCGTATAACCGCACTTATGTTATAAGTTCCATATCTACATCAAGGGTTAAACATGCTTTTGTTGAAAGCCCCTACTAATGTCAAGAAAGTTGGTACGTTAGGATGTTTTTTTAAAAACGGTTGAGCGGATTTAGAATACTTAAATTGGCACAATGGAAATCAGTACATGATTCTGGGCTTTGCATTGATATTTTTCGTCGGTTATTAAAACAAAATACAGCTTTTTCCTACTAAAATGTATGGAACAGCTGTTTTTTCAATAACCGACGAAATATTTCATCATAAGGCCCCAATCATGAACCGAGTTCATGGTAAGTGGTTGTGTGTCAATGTCCCTTCCGCCCTGTATAAGTTACTTTTTATGTTTGTTTGACCAAATTCAAAAGATCACGCATAGGAAGTCGCGGCCAGAAACTAGTATTAAATGATCTGCCATGCATCCAATGACTGACCAATATAAAAAACACTCCACAATCATAATCGTTGTATCGGAAACAACCTCTTATTTAGTCCTACTAAAATTCACGAAACGTCACTCCCTAGATATTTCCCTTTCAGACCTGAATTTTGGTGAATTATTATTTGCGTGAAACGGTCACCTATTAACCTAAGGGCTGGAAAAAGGTCTGAAATAAATTGTTGTAGCCTTGCATTATAGCTTTTAGAGTAGGTATCTAGTCGTATTCTCTACCGACTTCAAAGAGGAGGAGGTTCTCAATTCGTCTGTGTTTTTTTTTGTATGTGTGTTACGCGACATCTCCGCCAATTGTACATCGATTTTAATTATTGTTTTTTTTGTTTGGTAGGTGAGAGGTGGTCCCGTTAAAATGTTATCGAAATCGGTTGAGCAGTTATATATATAAAATATCAACAAATACTTAATAATTGTTTACATCGATGATATTATTGTTTACTCCGAAACATTGCTGTCTTATTGGAGCAGTGCGTTTAGTTGGCTAACAAGTGCTTATAAACATAACTTTCCACTAAACATTTAAAAATAAAATTACTTTTAACAAAAAAGTAAAACCGCCTTCAAAAAATAATAAAATGATTTTGTCTAAAACAGTTTGGGAAGTAACAAACATACAAAAAAAAAGAAGTTTTGAAGTCGGTTGAAAAATAGCACGCATCTTTTCTCAGTATAAAGCTATCCCACTGCAAATTATGTGTTGATCTTGATATATCGCATTTATTATTTTCAATCCCATAATATCACCAAGAAAATACCCCATAATTTGCAGTAAAAAGCGTATATTACCCATAAAAACAGTGCGTCAGCCATTTCTAATAGGCCTTATTCCCACTCCGTTTACTGCCGACTTCCTTTGACAATTTAATAGGTATTTAAACTCAGATATAGAAATAGAATTGATTTTCCAAAGGATTTTCCTTATTATAATAAAATGTTTCCTGTAGAATTACGAGTATAATATTAATACTTAAAAAACAAATATTATATTGACACATTTGACGTAGGGGTCAAGCGATCGGCTAACCATTGAACCGGCAAGTTGTAAGTCTCGAGTTCGAATCCAAAGCACGCACCTCTGACTGACCTTTCAAAAGCATGTGCTCATAAAAAAATTATTATCCCTCGCTAAAAACGGTAAAGGAAAACATCGTGAGGGAACCTGTCGACGGCGTGTGAAGTCTGCCAACCCACAATAGGCTAACGTAAGGGACTATACCGTAATCTCTCTCACTCTGAAAGGACACTGGTGCCCAGCCGTGGGACCGGGTCGATGATGACTGATTTGTCTTGATTGTATCGGACTCGTGACAGGTCAGTATGGGTGAAATTCGTCACTACACTTCGCCCTATGAGGACTTCCAGGCTCAAAAAGAGGCTCAAAGCCTTGGCTGACAATGGGCATGTTAAGAAAGTATCTACTCCATTTTTTTTTTTCATGATCTAGCTTTGGATTAAGATTTAGTTTCGGAAATGACTTCTTAAGTAATTCTAAAGAATCGTTTTCGTTCGCAATAACAACGCATTGTTTCCAACATCAGAATCCTTTGGTATTTACGTAATCCTTGGTTTAAAATCTGTTTTAATGCCTGCCTTTGTGCAAGTCTTGGAAGCTTGAACGAACAAGTCATGAAATCTTAAGATTAAGTGAGAGCTTCGTTTTATCTTATAGGGGCAGCGGACACTGGATTTAACCGGTTTTTACTAGATTCAGCCAGTTCACACCAGCTTGTTGGAGCTTAGTTTTAGAAATAGTGGTAAGTTGGACGTTATTCTGTGACTAAAATACTGGGTTTTTAGTTTTATTAGCTTACATAGATAACGGTTTTAGCCAGGTTGAAAAAACCCTACCTTAAAACCAGGTTTCAGGAAGTTTTTTTTTATGCCAAGGTTAATGTGTTTTGACCTCAGTTTGCGCGACGTAGGTACTACGGCCTTAATGAAGCAATTCAAGTAAAAGAGTCATTTTAAATCCTATAGCTGACAATAACCAACGGCAAACTTTTTGGGTCACAAATCCTACATACCTGAAGGTAGAAATCAAATGTAAAACTAGAAAATCTGCCACAAAAACTGCTGTGTTTTAGAAAGAAATTGTAGAAAATCATTCAATCCCATGTTTAGAACTCTCTTATCTGATCTTAAACACACAATATAATCAAGTAACGAGCGTAAACAATTTTTAATAAATTTGTTTGAAATACCTTGACGGCAAATGAAATGAAAATTGTACACACTACAAAAAAAGGTTATCGCTGTCTTTATCATGCTAAGCAACCAATCAACAATGTTTAAACAGATTTTATTATTTACGCTTAAAAAACGGTCCCAATGTAAACCTCCCCCAAAATCATTGTTAAGACTGGCCGCAGACGATGCTTTGAATTAATGAACAGATCGCTCGCGCGCGGCCTGCCCTAATTAATAGCTAATGAACGCTCCCTGACGGGGAGTTGTTTTAGAAAAAAACCTCCGATACTTCACTTTGCCACAAAAAGCATAAATAGTAGTATAGCATAGTAATTGGCTTGGAGGCGTAGCGAAGTTGTGCTTCCAAGCTGTCCATTCTGTAACACCTTACAGTTCAGTTGTCACACGAATTCAATTGGTTCAGTTTTACGTAGAAGTAAAAAAAGCCTGGCAATAAGTAAAAGTACCTTATTTATCGGTATTGGATTGGTGGTGTTGCTTTTCCTGGCTGGGCCCCGCACCGACTTTAATTCTGATTGGACAGAGAATTAGTCGTTAATTAGTCGAAATTAGTCGCCAAATCACAGAATTGGTCGGTCTGTGGTTCAAAAGTTATAAGGGTAGTTTGGTGGCTCAGCCAGGAAGCCACACGGATTGGTGGGTATACAACAGAACGCCTCTGTTTTACCGGTGGGGGAATACAGGCGTGATGGAATGTTAAAAACTCTTATATAACAAAGTTTGGCAATATAAAAAAGAAATAAAAAATCTTGCAAAAATCTCAGATTTTACAAAAGTACAAGACGAAGTGTTGAAGTGTCCATATAATACTGTCGCCTTATATTCTAGAGATGTCCCACTTTAGGTATGGTTATGCTGGGAACGCGAACAGTTTCATGGACTCGTGGGTAGTACGTGTTTGCGAGCACACCTTGTTTCCAAACTTGAACGACTTCTACACAAAATGCTGTTCAAGTTCAAGTTCAAATGTTTTTATTTCAAATAAGCCTTTACAAGCATTTATGAAACGTTATGACTCTAGTTGCACGGTTCCAAAAAGTTGATCCTATGGAGAAGAATCCGGCAAGAAACTCCATGGACACTCTTTTAAAATAAGAGGTATAACATTTTTAACTGGTACATTATGGCAATATGAGGATGTGAGAACATTGAAGGTTAATGTTCGAAGCGTTATAAATACTTAGCAATGAAGTATACGTCTTAAATAATAATAATGGCCTCATTAGTTTAATGGTCCTAAGCGCAATTCGGATTCTCATCAGTTCGTGTAAAGAATTATTGAGTTTTTTTATAAAATTCTTTGTAGTAGCTCAGTCTGGATTTGTGCCAGCTTAATGTCAATAGGCTCGCACCGACTTTATCACACCGGCGAAGTGATGCACATTAGTACACCTCTGCAAAACCCTTCGGGCAATAAATAACTTAAGGGAGCCAGCACTCACTTTAAGACCATGTTTTAAGAAACTGAAAAGAAACATCCAACTACCTTTTTCACCATTTTCCCAGGTTTCAAATAACTATGCAGTTCTTGTGAGTATCAAGTTGAGAACGTGCTCTTTGCGCTCATAATTCGTACATCACGTTATTAGGATCGCTGCACACAGCGCAACACAGAGAGTAGCGCAACATTATATGTGTTACGTGAGTCGCGTTGTAGTGGCTTGAAAATAGTACGAGACTGCGGTTCTACAAAAATAAAGTGATTTTCACCTCCGCTGCGACTAGATATGGAGCGATAATGTCTGTAATATAGGTTTTTTTTTTCTATTCACTGTGACAAAAGAGCAAGCGATGCACCCATTGGTGCGCAAGTGGCAACCGCCGCCCGTAGATTAGCCGTGTTCTCTAAGCAATGCAAAACAAATACAACCAAGCTGCTGCCGTATGAGAAAAGAGGGATGGAAATATATAAACATCTGAATTGATAACCTCCCACTTTTTAAGCGGGTTAAAATTAATTAATCGAAGTCTTCTTAGAGGGTTAGAAAGGGTACTTAAGTTACTGCATTTATAATATAGGTATGAAAGTATGGACTGCTAATTAAACATCTCCACAATATATCAACAAAACAGTGTCCCAGTGTGCAACCCATAAAAATGCAGACTCCTATAATACTGATTGGGTACATTTATTTCTCCAGTGTAAAGTTTAAACTTGAGATGTGATGAAACAGTACAGTTTCATACAAATAACATTTGCGTATTATTTACAATTTCAATTTTAACGTGTCTAGACGGAGACATCGAGAATATTAAAGGAAATTTTATTATAAGTCGAACTGCTGTCTGCTTGAACTTGAACAAGAATAACATTGAATTGGTAGAAGAGTTGCCATTATCCGCGCACTTATCCAAACTCTGAGCTGCTACTAAGTTTCATAAAAAGACCTAATGAGTTCTCGACATGAGAATAGATTATTGCCTTCCGCTTGGCATACACGCTTTGACCAGGCATTCATGGGATTTCGGACAGTTCCGAAAATATTAGACCTTGAAATATAACGATTTTAATGGACACTTACACCATAAACGGCACCTCGGCTTCAACTAGTCAAAAACGTGAGGATGGAATAATAATATTATCATCATCATCATCATCAACTCATTACATTGTCCCACTGCTGGGCACGGGTCTCCTCTCAGAACGAGAGGGAATAGGCTATAGTCCACCACGCTAGCCTACTGCGGTTTGGCAGACTTCACACGCCGTCGTCACGATGTTTTCCTTCACCGTTTAAGCGCGTGATAATTAATAACTAATACG
Organism: Subacronicta megacephala; assembly: GCA_958496365.1. Taxonomy (NCBI): domain Eukaryota; kingdom Metazoa; phylum Arthropoda; class Insecta; order Lepidoptera; family Noctuidae; genus Subacronicta; species Subacronicta megacephala. The sequence goes on along the minus strand of OY292515.1, from coordinate 1,900,160 downwards.
CACATGACTTCGAAAGGTCTGAGGTGCGTGCCTTGGATTCAAACTCGACCTTGGCAGTCCAATGGTCATATCACTAGTCTATCACAACACAGATAATAATATCAACGTAATAAAATCCAATAAAAGATCATCATCCTAATCCTTGTATTAATTATCACGCGCTTAAACGGGGAAGGAGTACATCATGAGGAATCCTGCATACCTGAGAGGTTTTGTTGACAGCATGTGAAGTCTGCCAACCCGCAGTAGGCTAGCGTGGTGGACTATAGCCTAATCCCTCTCGTTCTGAGAGGAGGCCCGTGCCCAGCAGTGGGACAGTGTAATGGGTTGATGATGATGATCCTAATCCTTGTAGCCTTTTTCCCACTTATGTTGGGGTCGGCTTTCAGTCTATTCAGATACGGCTAAATATCAGTATTTTACACGAAACGACTGCCATCAGACCTCCACAACTGGTGTTCAGGCTTTTTGGGCTTCTAAATACCACTAACGATTGTCATAGGTGTACGTATGATAACCGGGATCGACGGCTTTACGTGCTCTCTAAGGCACGGAGGGAAGAGGAGGAGGTGGAGGTCTCGATGTGTTAATAATGGTCACCCATCCACAAACTGACCGCGGCAAACGCAGCTTATCCTTGCAGATCTGTTCATCACAGTAGTTATAACTTAACCACGAGACCCTCGTGCCCTCACGCCCGTATTCCCCGAAGTGTTAGGCAGAGGTGTACTTAATGTACCCCCACAGTTCGCCGGTAAGTTTAGGTCCCATGTAATAGGGGGCGAGCCTATTGCCATTAACCGGGCACTAATCCAGACTCCGAGTTGCAACTGGGAATTTCATAGAAAATCCCAATAACACTTTGCTCGACCTGGGGATCGAACCCAGGACCTCTAGCGTAGCAGTCGCACTTAGGACCACTAGACTAATGAGGCAGATAAAAAGATAAACAATAAACAAAATAAACTCTGAAAGTTAATTTTGTTTAGGTATATATCTTTATATAACTTTTTATATGAACTGAAATGGAAACTAAACAATTCCATGCGCTATAATAATATACAATTGGCGTTCTTTATTTCGTGTGTATTGCAATAATTTTGTTGTGGGCCATAAAACAAGCGTCAGGTCAGCTTAATGTTTCGGAAAATTCGCTTTTCGCGAAGGAACAGGTCTGTGAAACTGTGCGCTGTCGGGAGAATGAATGCTTAGAAACTCGGACGAGTATAAAACAACGGTGTAATGGCCCCACATTCTCTTTTTTTGGGTGTAGGTATAGGTACAAGGTGATAAGATGCCAGTGTGTGCCATAACGATAGGATTACATGTAAAGATGTTAGTACCAATATAGTATTTGTTCAATATAGGTATAACTCCACTGGAGTTTGTCTGGAAAAGTTATGTTTGTGAAAACTTGTAATTGGCCATATCTTACTATTGTTTTTTATATCTGTACCTAATTTAGCTGTGGGTTTTCTAAAGTTGCAAAATCAAATAAAATAAAAATAAATTATGTAAGTACATAATTATATCCGCATTGAAACGAAAAAAGTAAAATTACTGAGCAAAAATGTAGTCTCAAGATGACAACGCGTTGGTAATACTAAGTGACGATAAGCTGCGTTTGCCACTTTATGTTGTTATTTGAATTTGAATGTATCGCTAAGTGTTGGAAAAATACCGTTCTCTTTAACTGCTCTAAGCCTTAAAAGCCAAGTACTTGCTGGTTCTAACGCTAATCAGTAAAGATGTTACCTATACTAATTAAAAAGAAGCGGCTGTAGCCTAATGGCTAGGGCTTCGGGCTTGCGATCTTGTTGTTGCCGGTTCGAAACGCACTCATTGCACTACCGACTCACTCTTAACACAAGTATTTAGCTTAACAAGTACGAGGGGTTAACAAGAATACTAGGAATGCATGACCCTCAGTGATAGTAAGCTTAAAAAGAACCTTTTTTCAACGTAATTTTCACTTGTAACACCATTTTATCATTTTAAACGATTTTTGCTTTCTGCCTTCGTTCCTAGAAGCTCGAAAATAGAAAATATCGCATTAAAACTGTTGAATTTCACGAACCGGGTGTTCGTCGAGGTGTTCCGAAGTCAGTGGAGCGATACGCGCACGTGACGACGACGTCACGGCGACGACGCGCAGTAACGTCCCGGGGTAGGTTCCGTGTTTTAGAATCAACGTGGAAATTAACGTGGAATATATTTTCAAAAGTGAAGCATTTTGCTACTTGTATAAAACTATATGGATGGTTTATAGGTATATAAATTATAATTAACATCGTCACTGAGCACGCTGAAATCGTTAAAAGGAACTGCATAAATGTCTCTTGTCTCCCCGACAAGGTAGGTAGTATAAGTTCTATGTATTTGAAAATAGTATTATAACGTTGGACTGCATCATTTTGATCATACGCTAGAGATCCTCGGTTGGATTCCACGTCGAGTAAAGTGTTATTGAGTTTTTCTATTAATTAATTCTCAGTAGCAGCTTGGAATCTTGATTTTTGCCCGGTTAATGGCAATAGGCTCGCCCCCTATTACATGGGACCTAAACATATCTGCGAAGTGTGGGTGTACATTAGTACACCTCTGCCTTCGGGGAACTGAGCCGTGATAGTATGTATTATAACGTTTTACTTAAAATACACCTGTGTATTCCTTCCTGACAATATCTGAGCAGAAAATGCTTTTGGCATTTCAGCCTCTTCATTGTTGCATACTCGTACCTCACGATAACTCGACAAACAACATATTTTAATCAAGTTAAACGAAGATATCGTATATCGCTATCCACATTATACCTACTTAGTGAAATGTTGGCACAAGTATTCAAATTGGAAGGTGCACACCCAAACTTCTATAGACATACATCTTTCTAGATAGCAGTAGGTATACATAATACAAACCTGCCTGCAATGAGAACAATGTTAAACAACTTTGTTCTTGCAATCGCAAGTAATCATCCATTTGCGCACACAATCCACATTGCACTGGACTGCAATACGCGAAAACGTTTAAGTGAAACGGCCAACTCTTCTCTCGAATAGTTCTACTCGCTCAGTATTTGACCACGGTAAAACCCTACTATTGGTTATAAAGATATTTATCGTTTATAGTTTTGGTAGACGAGAAATGAGTATTTTAATCATTAGTATCTCAGTATTATCATAGTGTAATGAAATCTATTTCATTACACTATGGTATTATCATGTAAACCCATACTAAGTACCATGTCGTGACGTGCCAAAAATATGTGGTAGGGATCATTTACAACATATATTATGTAAAAAAAAAACACAGTTGTCACGATACGACACACTTTACTATAAACTCACGCTTTTTTCCCACAGGGCAGGGTAACCATAAACTACAGAGTACTAAGATTCTTCTATTCTATTGCTTCGTCCACATTCATACATCGCGTCGTTTCTTCATTCTCATCCGAACTTTCTGACCATCCGTCCTCACCAAAAGATCAGCGTATGCGCATCTAGTTTCTCCTTCAATATGAAATAGAGATGAGGCGTGTCTTTTCAAAAGGATTGAATATGGCCTTGAGCAAAAGTAACTTTATAAAACTTTGAATATCAATAAAAGCGTTTGCTAAATCGAGTATTGCACGAGTTAACTTAGTAGAGGTTTTAGTATTAGAAGGTACATTAGTCGCTGGGGTAAGTTTAATGCTGGTTGCTATAAATACGCGCTCGCTGATGTATTTACTGCCTTACAAATTGTGCCATTATAACAGCCAGCGGTTTGGTATCACCTGAAACCATTGCTTTTAATGCCGATGATAAAGGGTAACTATTTACTAGTATTGCAGAGCTGCTTTGCTCGTAGGAGCGCAGTAACATTTCACAGATACAATGTGAAATTTTCATAAACAAGTAATTGATTCGCGCAGCCTGCTACAAACTTCTATGAAATCACCTATTGTTCAAGGAATGCAGAGAGATTTTAAACTTTATAATAATAACATCACTATAAATTCTCAGTAGCAACTCTGAGTTTAGATGTACATAAGTATACCTCTGCCATACCCTTCGGGGAATACGAGCGTGATGATAAATATCTATTAATCAATAGGATAAAAAAATCAGGGCTCAGTAATCTGATACTTTTTTGATCCGGTTAACGAACGTATCAAAACTTCACAGAATCGTTTTGAAGTCGACGGGAAACATACAAACATAAATACTAATATAATACACAATAGTATGTATAATCAGCCAATAATAAGATGGAGTGGGCTGTTATTCACCACGCAAGCCATGATGTCACATGTCTTCGATTTTCTTGTTCTAGGACATGCCGTTTTCCTAACGAAGTTTTCCGTCACATTGTTGGTGATGAAATAATTTACACAAAGTGAAGCGCCTGTCTGGGTTCGAATCTACAACTCGTCAGTCGTGGCCGTTACCGCTGGGCCACCATCGCTCCTACAAACACACATATCTCAGACTAGCTTTCCGCTCGCGGCTTCGCCCGCGTGGAGTAAACGTTTCTTGTCATTTTACGGGATAATATATAGCTTAGACAGGAATAGTGTAGCTTTCTATTGGTGAAAGAATTTTTCAAATCGGTCCCGTACTTTCAGAGCCAATGCAAACAAACAAACAATCAAATCTTTCCTCTTTATAACATTGGTTTAGATATCATCATCAACCCATTACATTTTCCCACTGCTGGGCACGGGTCTCCTCTCAGAACGAGAGGGATTAGGCTATAGTCCACCACGCTAGCCCACTGCGGGTTGGCAGACTTCACATGCCGTCAAGAAAATCTCTCAGGCATGCAGGGTTTCCTCACGATGTTTTCCTTCACCGTTTAAGCGCGTGATAATTAATTATTATATGCTGTAATAAGTCAGAGGTTATGAACTGTGTAGTAGGCCCTCATCTTACTCTTCGTCGCGAAATTTTTTAGAGCTAGTCATAAAAATAAAAATTTCTGCACCTGGCAACACTGATCACATCAATCATTCGTTCTTTTCGCGCTCGCCAAACGTCGCGCAAAAAGTTGTTTTTATTGTAAAAAACTTATATTTAAGTGTTTATATTTGATTTTACAAGTGTAAAATTGGTTTAAGACCATGTTAAAGTGTTTTAGAGTTAGTATGGAAGAAATGAAGAGGAGGAAATTGGATTTTTGGAGGAAAATTTTTGTCAATGAAATATGACAGGTGAAAAATCAAAGTTGTATTTTGTCTGAAATTAAGGGTAAAATGTGTGACATCTTACCACCTTTTCGTGGAAAAGGCTATATTTAAAAAGTTTTTATTGTTAAACTGATTCAGACAACAAATTTTGTTAGCAATTTCGAGTGTCGATCTTGCAGCTCTTCCGTTGGAAGAGTACCTACAATTACTTCATTCTGAAGTTTTGATGAGATAATTTACCTCAAATGTATACATTAAACTGTATATAATCCCCTGTTAGGGGAAAAATCACTAAATGTACGCCTTGGGACTTGTACTTGTACCTACAGGCGATATCCCCTAAGGCTACTCTCTGACCCATAATATATTATGTTCAATACTCTAAACGGTTGGGGTGTAAGGTGAGTATACCTATGAGAGGAATAATACCTACCAGAGTACTAGCATTTTCGCTTTCAGTCCATCTCCTTATGGTCAAGTATTAACTTTTGGTACTATTAGTTTGGGTAAAGTGATAACAATAAAGACAGTGTAATCAAAACTCGAGGTAAATTATGCTCTAACACTAGTGAATCATGTAGAGGTTGTGAAAACGAGAGTGTCTACACAAATATTAAATTCAAAAGTACTTATCAATCTGTACCTGTACAAAAGACGTCCTTCTTAAAACTATATACACTCCAAGGCCTTAAAATTCTATACCAAATGCCCTCACGGCTTAACTCTATGATCACTAGAATTATTATGGTCATTACAATTATTATGGTCATTACATAATTATGATAGGACGGGAACTATTGACAGCTGGATAAAATGTTGGCAAAAAACATGAATAAATAAGAAGCAAAAGGCTTATAGACACAACCAGGCCTAAATTTATAAAATCAAAGATACTTTTATACCTTGAAAAATACTGTTATGCCAACGGAGAGCTATAGAATCTAAGCTCCACTTGTCAATATATCCCTTAAGCCTTTTTCTGGGTAAAGCCTTATAACCCAAAGGATACTTAGCAGGCTGAAGTTTTTTCCTTGAGAACTGGTAGAAACTGTCAAGACATTATGCTATTCAGAAGTTACAATAATGAGTTATAAAAGTATACAACACAAAGAAGACACCGAGGATTCAGATGTAGCAACCGAATCACAAATCAAAGCCAAAAGTACATTCAAGAAATGTTACAAGATCCATGTACATTGGGAATAATACAAATGATGGCAGCAGACCCAATACATATGGGATCAGGGAGGATACCCCATGAGGCATATCTTACATGCTGTACCAAACACAGTATCTGTAAGAGGTAGGTACCAGCCTATTAATCAGTTATCCTAGATAATGAATACAACTCTATTGTCCTTTTTGCTTAATATGAAACAAGTTCATCACATTACAATTAAATTTTAATCAACCAAATATTTTATTGGTATATAATATTATGGTGTTCATAATTAACAAGCAGAAATTGAGATGAATGTTGTTTATTAATGTAAAGGACATTCTTATTATTTAACCAAATTTTAAAGATTATTGGTTATAATCTAATTATGTGTTATGATTAAACTATGTATTATTATGAACTCCTATGAACTTGGGATGTTTTCATACAAATTATTTTATACTATACATATTATGAAAGCTAGGTTTGAGTGGAAGATATGGTCTCGAGGTTCCTGTATGAGGATGAGAGAATATATTGTGTTATATTGAACACAAAACATCTATATATATATATATATATATATATATATATATATATATATATTAATACTAGGTAACTTTTTAATGGTTGGGTAAACCATCAAAATTAAATAACCTGTTTTGGTAAATCAATAGCAGGAGAGAGCAGAACAGAGGGACTGTTCTTATATAATACTGAAACCAACCATGGAATGTTCATATATCTATATATTAGGACTATGTATATGAGGTCATCTATCTACTCAATAGGTATAGGTATATTGATACCTTGAATCATCATACAATAGATGTCTAAATCTAAGAATAGTATGGCTATTAGACAACCCATGATTTAGTTTAAACATGTAATATGAAAACAGATTATAATCTGTTTAGCTGTTAATTAGCAGCACAGATCTTAGCATACCTAAGTTTTTATTGTTACTTAACTTTTATTTATTTAGACTTTTTTACACTTTCCTATCAAGGAATACTTAAAGATTAAGGAATCTTCAGATAAAAAGAAAATTTGCTAATACATATATTAAGAACCTTTATACCAGGTTGAATTACAATATGAGGTACTATTTTAGTATTTCAAATACAACATTTTCAGCAAATAGCATGAGACCATTATAAAGGTCTGAGAGTAGAATAGAATATGGAACAGTACTGGAACTAAAATAGTAATTGTAAATAAAATCATTTGATGGACTTAGTGGTTAGTTGATAACTATAACTTTAGCTACTTTTTGGCTAAGTTCATAGGTTTTCAGACATAGGTATCTGAAAATGGAGGGGAGCACAAGCCAATGTCATCCACAGGGTTTTTATGCTGGTTGAAAATGATTTGCCTACATAGAACTTTGTTCTGGTTGAGATACCTAATACATATAGACCTACCGATTCAGAGGCACATAACTTTTTCCTTAAAAATCTTAATAAGCATAAAACAAATTTTAAATGTACCTGTATTTAGCTTATTATATCTTAAAAGTGACTCCTTCAATATTAGTAAGTCAGTATTTGTATCTGATGGATTGAATATAGTCTAGATGCTAAATCAAATTGCTCAAGATAAACTAGCAATGGTGTGAATAGAATTACTTGGATTATAGGACTGTGCATCAAATAAGTAGACTAAATGTCAACATTTTATGACAGTTACTGGAGAGAGATGGAGACTCACATAATATTGCCTTTAGCCTGTGTTCAAATAAACACAAAAGTCATACTTTTGTGTAAATGTAGATAAATTTTACAGACTTTCCTAATTTTTTCCAGAATACTTTTTATACAATTTTTTCCCAATAACAAGTTTAAAATTGCAGAATAGAATTTTCTTTAAGTTATGAGTCATAAGTATGTAGGATATTCCTACCTATCATTTGCATAGAAAACATAATTCAATGTTTTTATATAAGATTTTAATAGAAAAATGTAGGTGGGTACTCTCAATTTATCTTTATAAATGCATTTTCGCCAGTTAGTAAGGATGGCACTAAATATCTTTCATATTATGAAATCTAATCAGTTAAGAATACTAGGCTTTGCAACAAAGCCACAAATTCTGCTATCCTCACTTTTAAAACTAGTAATAGTCTTATAATAGTCTGTATAGTATCAGAGGTTTTGACATCCAGTCCCTTTGTAAGATTTTCTTTTTTCTTTTGTCTCCTAGTAGAACAGCACCCCTCCACAATTTACTTCAAGGGCGTTGGGATGATCAGGAAAGCCTTAAAGAATGATTTGACTATTTAAAATCTATCAATATTTTGTTATTTAAATAACTATCAACAAAATCACCTACTTATAGTTCTTGCCTATGACATAGACATAGTAAGTGAATAAAAGGAAATCACGATTTTAATGATAACAATCAAATGACTACTTTTATAATTTTTCGGTGCCAAATATATCTCCAGTTTTCAAGACTGAAAACTGGAGTACAAAGTATGATCTATACTTTAAAAAGTAAGATTAAAGTCAGCTATGCAACAACTTCGTTTTTTGTTGTCTTGGCTTAAATGAATTGGTAAGTGAAGATAAGAGTTACCTACTTATGTAAATATTTTTTAACATAAATAGGTACTTACTTTCTATAATGCCAAGACATTTAGAAAACATAATACTCGGAAGTTATATAGTAGGGGTTAACACTCTTATTTAATAAAAAAAAAAAAAAGAAAAAAAAAAAAAAAAAACTATCCTGGCTGTTCTAGGACACAGTTGAGTCAGTCAAGATTGTTCCTGATTTTCAGTTAATCATTTAATTGTGTACCTTCGATACAATATATTATGTACTTAGGACAAGTTAGACATACTTGTGGTCATGATTCATACACGCAGGCATGAAACGCATCAACAATGGAAACCAAATGGACTATATTAACATTCTTGGTAAAAGAGCCATAGTAGTCTATAAATTTACAGTAGATTACTACCCAAATACTTTACCTTGGGCAGTCGCAGTTGATCTGTAAGTTATATATTTTATGGTTGATTCTATAGCTTTACAGTTTTCAAATATTTTGTTCTAAGTACATTATTTATTTTTTAATAACATAGATTCTTATCAATATTTCTAATATTTCTGGCGATCTTTAAATATACACAAGGTGATCTGGTGATCTTTTTATTTTTGATAAACTTTTAGACAAAGTTTCTGTAGTTTATAGTAAGTGAGACCTACTTATTATTTTGATTATGTGTTATTATGATTCTCTGAACATCTACACAGTTAATAACCTCTGACTTATTACAGCATATAATGATAGGATTAAACGAACTTACCTGTAAGTGAAGTTCTATCCTGATTATATGGAGTAATAAGTCAGAGGTAGAGGGTCCCGCCCTCCCAAAAATTACAAACTTAGTACCTACATATGTAATTTTATGATTCCCATTACAGTTAACTCCGCTCTAAACTTAATGATTGATGTGATCAGTGTTGCCAGGTGCAGAAATTTTTATTTTTATGACTAGCTCTAAAAAATTTCGCGACGAAGAGTAAGATGAGGGCCTACTACACAGTTAATAACCTCTGACTTATTACTCCATATAATCAGGATAGAACTTCACTTACAGGTAAGTTCGTTTAATCCTATCATTAATACGCACATGACTTCGAAAAGACAGAGGTGCGTGCCTTGGATTCGAACTCGAGACCTTTGACTTGGCAGTCCAATGGTCATATCACAAGGCTATCACTGTACTGGTTTAGAAATATGTATTTTTTAATTTTAAATTTGCTTACATCATCAATAATTTACGTCAAAACAAATTTTATTCAAGCACGGCTCTGAATAGATTTATTCGCCTCAGTACGCCCTACAAATTATACAAGGTAAGGTTAGAACTGCGCTCACTGCCCTCAGGGGACCATGCTTTTACACGGAATGGGTGTGGCTAGAGATGCAAGTACTAAGGATTTGGTGGTTGTTTTAGTAGCAATGTAAGTCTTAGAAGTAGGTTTTAGATGAAGATGAGTTGATTCTAGCTTGCGTTCATCTAGTTGTTTCTAAACCCGTATGAATTGCTTACATCTTTTCGTAGCTGCTGCTTTTTCGACCCTTCAGTTCAATAATACAGGTTACACCGTACAAAAAAACAACAATGTTAATCTTAATAATGTTAATAACAATAAAATCACTGTGTTTTTAATGTATGTTTGTGTTTGTATGATCCCCGTGGATGAGTGAGTGGTCTAGCTTTTCTATTTATTTATTTATTTATATAAAAAATGAATTATATATAAAGCATAATTATCTCGTTAATTGTTTTGGTGTTGTTTTTAAAGAAAAAAAGTATATCGTATCTAACAAGTAAAATAAAAATATAAACGAATCTATTTTATTCCTTGTTTTCTTCCAAATAATTAATTAAACAATGTTAGGTGCCAATTACTTCAAGGCTATATATTTTAGAAGCAGTGCCCATTGGACAAGTCAAAGATCTCCAGATCGAATCCAAAGTACTTCTATCTTTTCGAAATAGAAAACCTGTATGCCTGAGAGATTTTTTCGACGTTGTGTCAAGTCTTCCAATCTGCAGTAGGCTAGCGTAGTTTTACTATAGCGTAACCCCTTTCATTCTGAGAACAGACTCATGCCCAGCAGTGGGACAGGAACTGAGTTGATTACGATTAACAATTCTTAAAATTAATATATACATTGGTCTTTTTTAAAATGAAAGCACAGCAGTATTAAAATATTATCGTTCCTTTGAACATTGTTTTTGATTTCAAACCACTGCACTGTATATTCCAAGCGTCCACAAAAAAAAAACAAAACATGTTTCCCTACTTAATTATAATTAAAAAAAATAAACATGAGTACCACTATTAAAATCAGAGCAGTTCTCTTTATCATGCTACCAGTATTTTATCCAAAGCTTGCGCAGGTTGACAGTCCGGCTGCAACCTGAATAAAATCTGTCAATCAAACGACGGCGTACACGATTTAGGCGCACAGGACATAAAACATTCCGTTTTGAGTGCTCTGAATACACCATGGTATACGTATACGAGGACAGCGATTTAGCTACGAAATAAATGTCTACTAGAATTAACATACCATCACAACTGAATTCCCCGAAGGGTTAGGCAGAGGTGTATTAATGTACACCCATGCTTTGCCGGTCTGTTTAGGTCCATGTAAAACCGAGCCTATTGCCATTAACCGGGCACAAATCAAGACTCCGAGTTGCTACAGAGAATATCATAGAAACTCTCAATAACAATGCTCGATCTGGGAATCGAACGCCTAGACTGGAACCACTAGATTAACGGGGCAGTCATTAGAATATTCTTATTATTATTCAAAGAGTCTATTAGAATGTGTTCCGAGGGTCGAGTGGGTATTATTCGCGCGCGCACACGTCCTACAAAAAGTTGGTCAGAAATAAAATCGGCGCATCCCGAACTTTCTTTTCTCTCTTCCGTTCCTCAAAAGCCAAAGATAAACCTTCCTCTGTAAATCCACCTTCCTCCTTTTATTCATGAGATTCTCTCTGTCCATGGAATGCATGGAAGACTTTGTCTGTGGCTATCGAGGAAGCACTCGATAGCCACAGACAAAGTCTTCTGTGCGCGCTACTTATATACTTAAGAAGAGGTATAAAGTTTATCTTTACATGTTAATAAATAGATTTTATCGCTACCTCCTATGCCTTCCACGGTGTTCAACAAAATCACGCAATGCCCGCGTACAGGCTTACGTGGGACGAGCATAACGAATGTCCAAACATTGAATAGCTGATGAACAATTTGCATACGAGAATCACTATAATGTATTGACACCGCTAGCCATCGGTTTTGATGGACAAATCCTAATTCTAATATAGAAAGAAAGAAAGAAAGAAAGAAATTTATTTGATGCAGGATACACAACTTACGTAAATTACATTTCCGTTTATAAAATTCCTAAATGCATAAGTTTGTGTCTCGCGGCTGCACCAAATAGGTCCAGTTCAGCATTTTGTCAGGCTATATAATATGTGAACAATATGTGCACTGTATATTTGGACTCCTCTACTATTACGTCAGCGGTCAGTCAAGGATTCGATTCCCACCGGAGACAAATATTTCAATGTATATTTTGGGGACAAAAACAAGATATTTAAATTTTTACCCGAACCGAAGTCGGGGGGCAACTAGTAAGTAGCTAATATTATGATGATGATGAAAAAAATGAATGCCTATTTTAATAGGTAATATATTTACGTCTAAATTCCCAGGTGTGAGTTTAGCGGCTGATATATTATGTGCAGAGGATAAAATTCGCACTTAAAATAAGTGAAAAAATAAACAGAATGTAAATATCTTCTTATAATTCCAAGCACGTTGGATTCGGCTGAAGGACGGCGAGGTCATTGACTTTATGCGCTTTTTACAGGAGTAAATATTAGAAAATTTATTTGGATGATTTATGTTTGAGGTAGGCAAGCAGGGGGAGGAGGGCCACTTTTTAAATGAATCATAATTTATTAAAATAATTATTTATTTATTAAATTTCAATCAGCAATCATATCGCTGCAGAGTTCTACGGGGCCTAAAAGAAATTAAGATTGATTAAGAGAATTGTATTTCGAAGATTCTTAAGGTTTCCACTGCTGGAACACAGGCCTCCTGAGGCCACGGGCATGAGCCGTAATCCGTATGTTTATTTTGATCGCGTCTCGCTTGTGCAGCGTTTCGGTGCGGACGCGTTTTACGTAATCCATGTTGATTGGCGCGGCGAGAGCTGTCGCTCGTAATTACTCGCCATGAGTACTGTACTTGTGGCGAATGAGCTGCTGGCGTTCTTGCAGCAGAAGCTGGATGTGATGGACGAGGTGTCCGCTATCCAGATCTGCGCAACGAACTTCAGCGAGGACGACATAGCTGCCGCCAAGCTGATGCTGTACGACGTGCTGAATAAGCGCGATCAGATGATGTCCCGCCGGCGTGACGGGACTAAGAAGAGCTTGGAAGACATCATCAAGCTGTTCAAGGAGACCGACCCAGACGACGTGCCGACGTTTGTGGCGAAGGAGCTTTACAAGCTTCCCCCCGTCACTTTCGACCACGTCGATGTCACGAGCCTTTTGAAGGACATTGTCTTTTTGAAGGCCAGACTCGCGGATTTGCAGGTGAAATCCCATCCCAGAACACCGTCGCCGATTTGCGCAAGGAAGTTGACGAGTTGCGCAAGACCGTGGCGGTAACTAGGTCACCAGTGGATGCGTCAAACGTAAACACGCGTCGCGGAGCTGCGCTCGACATGTCATCAGTCGAGTTCCGCGTCAGCAGTTTCGTCGCCAGCGCACCCACCGATTGCTGCGGCCTGCGAAGTGCCCCTCCCGCGCGCTCCGCAGCTCTGTGCCTGTTGCCGCGGCTCCTCCACGCACCGCCGCTCGAGCCCCTCGCCCCGCCCCGCTGCCAGTACTTGCAGCCACAGCAAAACCATTCCAAAAGGATTTTGCTACTGTCACTGCGTGCGTCCCTAGCGCTGCTAGTTTGAAGCCTGGGTCATATATATATGATGATGGGTTCGTGACGGTGCAAAGGAGGAAGCGCCGCATGCGAACCAACAAGAACCGCTGCGGCAACGCTCCTACTGAGCCCAACACGAGTCTGCGTGCCGCCAAGCCGAACACACCGGTGTATATCTCCCACCTGCACTACACCACGAAGGCGGAGGACATCGTGGAGTACGTGCGCCAGAAGACCAAGTACACGCCGAGGGTGCAGTTACTGGAGTCGCGCCGGAACGTCAACTTTAAGGCGTTCGTGGTGCGAGTACCGAATTGCTTTCTGCCCCGCGTCATGGAAGAGGACTTTTGGCCGCAGGACGTGGTATTCCGTCGCTTCCGCGGACAAGTGCCACAGGACAGCACAAAGACAATAAGTGCAAAGTGAAGTGTTACTAACATAGTCTTAAGCCCTACCTATATACTAACACTTTTTGTATATATTTTATATATGTTAGTCTGTAAGGTATATATCTATGGGCCATTAGATGCCTGATAATAAATGATTATTATTATTATTATTATATATCTATGAACAATTGAACATGCTTTTCATAAATTATTATTTAAATATTCACAAACTAATCAAACTATTTTTAATACTGGCTACCTTTTAAACAAATTCTCCAATTTGTTGAAAATTTTCTCGAAATCGTGGTCACTCCGCTAGAACGTATCTATGTTAGTATGATTTCATTGATTGAAATGTCCGCGTTTGAATACTTGACATACATACCGTGTGTGCACTGTTGTTGTCGTTGGGAATTTTTGTGACGTTCTGTTGTCTCGACATGATAAACATTTGAGATAGCACTCGTGCCGTACCAATCATAAAGATTAATATTTTTTTATAGCGCGGACCATTGGGCCATTAGCTGCCTCATTAATTAGTCTAGTGGTCCTAAGCGCGACTGCTACGCTAGAGGTCCTGGGGTCGATCCCCAGGTCGAGCAAAGTGTTGTTGCGTTTTTCTAAGAAATTCTCAGTGGCAGCTCGAAGACGGTTAATGGCAATAGGCTCGCCCCCTATTACATGAGACCTAAACATACCGGCGAAGTGTACCTTCGATCCCGATTTAATTTGATTAATTCCTTAGTCAAGCTGATATACGAATCTGACTAATAAACAGTAATTGGTTGGTTGCATTATTTCGATTGCCAGTGTAAAAAGTTAGTATGAATTGATTTGACTAACACGTGTTTCGTCCAAACTATAAAGAAAATAGTAATAATAGTAATAATACCTACATATGTACAGTTAAAGTAAATAGCATCGAACAAAACTAAACAGCTTCCCAATCTTTAGGAAGAATATAAATTTTTCTATCTTTAATAAAAAGTTATCGGGCGGTCACTCACAGAATCCATTTTCACGGATTTTTTCCGTACATTTTTCCAACACAACAGATCGATAAGCGTCCATTGGATGGCCTATTTGAATGGTCTGCGACCCACATCGGCCGGCAGACGTAATATCCGCTGTACGTCCAGCGAACACCGGAAATTTCATCAAATCTGTCATACGTTTTGATAACTTATCGAGAACTAATGTTTGTATTCAACGGCACTCTCAGTTTTCTTTGGGAAAGTGGTTGGAACCGTACCTACAATGTATGGATATATATTATATTTCTAATTAAAACCCGACTAGGAAAATAATCATTGTCACATATGCCGTCACAATGATACAGCTCATGGCGACATTATGCAACGAGTCAAACGACACCTTAATTGTCATAATCTGATAAGTAGTTTTTCATAATATAAATATAAAGAAAAATCTTAAATTTCAAGAAATCAGCTATCATTAATAGAACAGTCTAGAAAATTAAACAAAAAAAAATCTCCATAAGTGCGACATCACACCTGCCCGTAAAAGTAGGCCAAAATTGACAATACCCAACTACGGAACCGAGTGAAGTAAAGTGGGGGGACTTTTGTTTGACTCTAGCACAGGTCGTATACATAAAAATGTATAATCTTACTATTAAAACTCAATTGTCATAATCTGATACCTAAGTAGTTTTTCATAATATAAATATAAAGGAAAATCAGCTATCATTACAACAGTCTAGAAAATTAAACAAAAAAAAAAACAATCGCCATACGTGCGACATCACACCTGCTCGTAAATGTAGGCCAAAATTGTCAATACCCAACTACGGAACCGCGTAAAGTAAAGTGGGGGGGACTTTTGTTTGGCTCTAGCACAAGTGGTAGACATAAAAAATGTGAAGCAATTTCACTCGCCGCCCGCAGACTGTCATGAATATTAACCATTTTGCGCCATCCACCTTAGAGTAGGGGATTAAATACAGATAAGACACTGCAGAGATGTCCTAGGTATATGAACTAGATAGCTATTACTACTAGACTTGTCATTCACTCGTAAAAGTCTAATTCTTATTTAAAATACTTAATACCAGATGTATAAGATGTGTTATTGCCATATTTTTAGGGCAAAAGCTAAAAAAATTACATGCTTAGGTATGTGATAAAAAGTAGTTGTATAAAATAACTTTTAAATTCTACTGTTTTTTATGAATTATGAAAAAAACACTATAGAGTATTTTTTCTTCACACATTTTTTATGCTGCTCCATTCAAGAAAACTTAATGTAGATTAAACACTTAACGGCTTAGTATCAAGGGTAAGAATCAATAAGGTATTCTATATTTTCTCCCTATTTTTATTCATGTTAGTTTTCCGTTTCTTTTTTCCAAGAAACCCTTAACATGATGCGTTATTTAAGTGGTCGCCTTCTATTTTCACTTAATCTTTGGACAAAAACAATGTAACAAAGTACGGCGGGCGTCGATTGCGGCGCTTACGATACTTCAGGGTCGTATTTCAGCTGAAACCAGCGCGTTACAGATTAGGTCCAATTTTCTTCGCTACTACATTGAATATGCTTCAATTGGGGCGTGTGGGAACGTTTATTTGACTTCTCCAGACAGTTACCGTTAAAATTTAGCGCTTTTATGATGAAAAAGCTAACGATAAATTGAGATGTTTCTAGAAATTTTTCGACGTTTTCACAGACACTCGTTTGTGCCTATTATATGAATTGGAGTACAGTAAAATGCTTACTTTCAGGTAGTTATGTCAAATAAATCAGTTTTTAAAATCTGTAAGCAAGACAACCTTGAAAAAATGTGGATTTGAAATTCAATTTATATTGGGGTTTAAGAGAAAGATTGTACAATGAGATTTAAAATAATTTTATGGTTTCATACAATAGTTTTAATTTCATTTTGGATTGATAATAATTGGTACATTTACGACCGGTATTTGTGAAAAGTTACTTTCATAATATAAGAATAGATAACCCTAAGTCAGTAGTTAAAATAAACGCAAAAATTTAGACAACATACACCTACACTAAATCACTTTAAAGCTAAAACTAATCACCTAAAAGGTCCGACCGTCCATAAACAAAGAGGACTGACCGATAAATTTCCACGTCTAGCGCCTTACGGTAGTTAATTTTTAATTCAACATTCCGCAGGTCTTACCCCAAGGACGGTCGATGCAAGACTGATGTGTTTCGTGGTGGGGAGCGACCGCACAGCTTAGTTATTTCGACTACCGTCATTTGTTGACTTGCTCGTTTTAAATTAGATGTCCGAGAGAATGTTTTCTTTATCTTTTTGGGTGCTGTTTGGGTCAATTTACTTGAATAAGGTTAGGTCCGATCACTTTTTATTTGTGTTGATTTTTAAATAATTGAGTTCTAATCTCATACAAGATCAACTCAGCTGTGCAATTTAAAAACCCAGTAAGGGACAAAAATATTTGAACTCGTTGTCACACCGGGTTTTGACATGGGATAGCCGAACTGCTTTATATACTGTGTTTCTCGTGACTGCTGCGCTAGGTCCTGAGTTCGATTTCCAGGGAGAACAAAGTGTTATTGGGTTTTTCTATGAAATTCTCAGCAGCAGTTCGGAGATAGGTACCTACGTGCTCGCGTAATGGCAATAAACTCGCCCCCTATTACATGAGACCTCAACATGCCTACTCGCGAACTGTGGTGTGTGTGGTATGCCTGTGTCTAACCTGCGGAGAGTAAGTGTGTGAAGGTATGTTAATCTTATAGGTACTAGCAGTCTACAAGCTTTAAATTCAATTGTGTAATCGTACGTAGGTAGGTTAAGTTAGGCATTTGGGAATTCTCAACATTTCAACTTAAGGGTCTAACAAATAGACATACTTCAGTTTATTTTCAAAGTACTTACCTACTTCTTATAAAATACGGGACCATAAAGTTTCGTGTATCGTTTAACAGTCCATTGCGCCATCTCTGCAACATCATTAATCAATGTCAAAATACGTTGGAGCAAAACCCGAATTGGAATGTATTTATAAAAAGGCGAATTTGCTGTACATTTCGCGTTAGCCTGTTATAAAAGTTTTCTTTCACAGAAATTCGAAGCGAAAGAAATGTGTAAATAATGTGATTTTCAAAACGCTTTTACACAAAAATGTTATGACGTAGATGGTGTAAGATTCTGATATAATACTTATTATAATAACTAATATTATCTGATGTTGGTGTGTTCTATAGTGTTTTGGCCGAACCAAACTCTAAAAATATCTCAAAAAAACATCAGTAGGTATATAAATGCCATAATATACATATATATATATATATATATGTATATATATATATATATACATATATATATATATATATATATATATATATATATATATATATATATATATATATATATATGCTAAAAGTTCCTAGTATTTGTGCTAAAATATAATTAGATTTGGAACAAGGTACAATACAACTTAATTTCCACAAAGGATAATTGATACAGTTTTATTTCAACTAGTCGCCTGGTTATCGAAATTTGAACGCAATATAATTTTTCTGCACTCCATTTCTTATATGAACTTTAAATAAGCCAAATCTCACATTACTATATACATTTTTTTTTCTTTAGGTACATTTTAATAATAATATAATCGATAGGTATATTATCTTAGCAATACTGTACATCCAATTCAAACACAAAATGTAAGGTGTACAACAATATTTCTTCTTAACTAGTTTCATAATATCTATTGAATATATTGATAGACTGTCTGTACGTGTAGGTACCTAAGTCTGTACGTGGACAACGGTTAGGTTAGTACACGTTCATGATTCCAAAATATACATACATACTTACACAAAATCTCCTCCGATTTTGAAGAGTGTTATAAAAAACACGGAAACTAGAGAGGCACCTTACAATTTTTAATTACTCCCCGGTCCTGATCACTGGCTGAATATCAAAGTGTCTATTAAGATTCACGCCTCACTCGCAATTGGGGGGGCAAACATCAAAAAACATTTTTTTTTCGCCCTCGTCCGCAGCAGAAGGTTGGAGTAAAAGGCCTCATGATTTCTCAAAGGAATGTTTGCAGGGGCTGTGCCGACAACGCACGAGTTAACTTTTTGACTGGGATACCTTCGGCGACGTGATAAGAATCATAGAATTCTGGTGTAAGTTACAAGTAATAAGCTGGGATATTTTTGTTGAGAAAGACAGAAATATTTTTCGAACACGTAGGTATGAGATGATCCACAATGATACCACAGGTGATACTCCGTAGAAATAACGTAACGTTAAAACGCTATTATTTCACGATAAATACAAAGGACTGTAATTTATTTATCACTAGAGTTGCCTTTGGTTTTCCCACATAGTTATCACGTGGAATAATAAAAAATGTAACTTTCTTATAGAGAAAGAATTTTATTATTAAAATCGGTTCATTACTTACAGAGTTAACTTACTTGACTAGGACTGCCTCGTTAGTCTAGTGGTCCCAATCGGGACTGCTACGCTAGAGGTCTTGGGTTCGATCTCCAGGTCGAGCAAAGTGTTATTTGGGTTTTTCTATGAAATTCTCAGTAGCAGCTCGGAGTCTGGATTTGTGCCCGGTGAATGACAATAGGCTCGCCCAATAGGCTATTACATGGGACCTAAACATACCGGCGAACTGTGGGTGTATATTAAGTTCACCTCTGCCTAACCCTTTGGGGAATACAGGTGTGATGGTATGTTTTATTAAAATCGATTACTTTTGTCCTGTTTGTTTTGACTGTCATACTTCTGTGAGATCTCATATTTTATTAATATGTCATTAATAAAATATTGCTGCTCCTCTATCGCTCCTCACGTGATTTGAACCACACAATAACCGCAAAATCCTGTGAGTTTTTCCGCACTGATGATTTTCAGCCAGATCTCTTGTTGATCTGAGAAAGGCGAATTTTTCGCCGATACGTGAACGTATTCAGTAATATTTTGGGGTTATGCCAGTTTACATGATGCCTATCGGCCATAAGTGATATCCCTATGATATACCGAGTGTTAACCGCACTTTCACAAGGTATTTGTTTAGGATTCGTTACCAAAGGTAAGATGTCAGCTATTTGGAATTTTCGCTGTCTAGATTTTTTCGTGTAAATAGACAAGAATATTTTCATTTATTTTGTAAAGAGAATTTGGGTTGGTTTCGGTGTCAATATTAGCGCACAGCGTTCTTTAGCAAGTTTTTATTTTTTTGGAGGTAAAAAGCCTAAGGCGAACCTTTGGATGTATTTTCAGGTTTTAGATTGGATTGTCTGCCACTAAGACTGCCTCATTAGTCTAGTGATCCTATGCGTGACTGCTACGCAACAAGTCCTGGGTTCGATCCCCAGATTAAGCAGTTGCTGTTTTTTTTTATGGTATAACTCGGCAAACGAGCAGGCGAGCTACCTGATGGTAAGTAGTCATCGCCGCCCATGGACATCTGCAAAACCAAAGGAGTTGCAGATGCGTTGCCGAGCCTATTTAGGGAAAGGGAGGGGAAGGAGAAAAGAAGAAGGAAGGGGATTGGGGGAGGAATTGGGCCTCCAGCCCTCTCGCTCACCGAACGAAGCGCAGTAACTAAACGCTACTACTCGGACGTCGGTCTTCTGCGAGAGTGTGGTACTTCCCCGGTCAAGCCGGCCCATTCATGCTGCGAACAGCGTGGCCCTACCACAACAAAACAGTGTGCTGTTGTTGGAGTTAACGGTTAACTGTGGGTGTACACAACAACAACTCTGCCTAATCTTATGAGGAATACATACGTCAGAAGGAGTCCTACACAACCTGTCACGGTCGTCGAGAATAATCGCAAATCCTTTTAACGTAGCAGTTGTGCTTGGGACCACTAGACTAATGAGGCAGATTCAGATCATCTATTTCTTTCTTCTTTCTATATTTATTTTATATTATAATATATTTTGTATATTAAAGATGATTGGCCACTTAATGCGACACGACAGCTTTTTCAAGTCAATTTTAGAAGGCAAAATTGATGAAAAATGAGGGAGGGGAAGACCTAGAAGAAGTTTTATTGAACAAGTGAAGGAAAAAGTGGTAGTCGAGTCGTATCAAGAGGTCAAACAGAAGGCAGAGAATAGAGAACAGTGGCGATTGCTCCACCGACAAGAGCTGAGCTCTTAAATGAGAGAGAGACTGTATATTTAGCATACCTACAAAACATACCTACGTATAATAGGTATACAATGTATAATATATAGATATACATAGAGAGCGACATAAAATCATAATCGCTTGGTTACGAGGGCTTCACGCAACGGGCACTAGGGGACCATCAGAAGTGTGACGCGAGCAGTAGGCCCTACTATAAAGATTATCAATAAAGATCATTTTGTTAAATTAGTCTCGTTTTCGACTTTATTGGTTTCTTCTATGAAAGTCTCAGCAGCAACTCGATCTCTGGATTTGTCGCAATAAGCTCGCCTCCCTAGTCCAAATTCTAACTTACCTACTTATTTTATTTTGTGAACACATGTTACAAAAACATTTTATGTTGTATGTTCATTAGTACACCAAGCGTGATCGTTAGTATGATCTTTTGAAAAAAACGAAAAAGTATCTATGTATAGAAATTGTATCTAAATGTGATATAAATTGTAGTACTTATCGTTAATTTATTTAATAGCCGTTACAACAGACGTTGTCTTGCCCAAATTTGAATTAACTTAAGTTCATAAGTATGAAAATTCCACGGAAAAGCTCTACCATTATCCATACATAAATTAATTACTTTTATTGATACATAAAATACACTCACAATAGTGTCTTTGATACCCTTTTCTTTTTAATCCTAGTGTATAAGTAAATTAGAAAATAAATACGCCTTTACTATAGTTTTTGTTGCAGGTTGTATATTTGTGATGTTATTATTAGTTATTTTTAATATTTTAGGTAGGTATATACAAGGTTCACTAGATGTATGTCATAGCATAGATGGATTTTGCATACTTTATTCAAATGTATAATATGTATTGTATTAAGTCAGATATGATGGAAAAGGGATTGAATGATGAATTTTCTGTAACAGAGATAAATGGATGAAAGGACATCCTGCGGCCACCCCAAATAAATTGAGAAAAGTCAAATATTATACCTATTGTGAAACATACACAGAACTCGAATAAGTCATCATGGTTGTTCATGGTAGGGGTCATGTATCGCCGAAATTTCTATAATAACGTGGAGCGACGTCGGCCCCAGTGAGTGGTTACCAGAGTTACTTATGAATAAAATTATCTAGATATCGCTACTGATAATGTAAATCTTTTATGGTCCAACGTTTTGGGAAGGGATGTTATGTTTTAGGAGTATGGAATTTCACGATTTTGGTGTAATGTGCTTACAAAAAATTTATTAAAGTCACTTGGGCCTACCCACCTCAGGCTCTTCGGCTCTGTTCTCAGCTCGTCAGCTCACCTCCTATTACATGTGATCTAAACATACCGGCGAAATGTGGCTGTGGGTTCATTCATTAAGGACACGTTCTGCCTAACCCTTCAGGAAATACATAATATACACGTATGTTATGTTTTGTATAATTTATCATTAATCATTTTACCCATTAAAAACATGCTAGTAACAATTTTTGCACAATAATTTCATACCTACTTATTTCCCCGAACCTACTTACATTCCGTCAATCCAATAGAGAATACTTTTCATATTCACAAATAAACGCACAAATCCTTTCCCGATAGTTATTTAAATCTCACGGATATTCCTACATGGTTCACATGCTAACATCATTTCGACAGTATTACGGATCAAATGATTTTCTGTAGGATGTCAAGTATTTGTTGTGATTTCGATGCGGTAGTGAAATTGGAACTGTGAAAAATATCGAATTCTATAGGTACTCAAGTGTTCCCTGCATAATCCCTACATTATCTTTATTTACTGACATCGAGAAGTTATCACTCGATTATATTCGTATGATTGCAAAGTTTTATCTAGATACTTAAAAATAACGATTGTTATAAAGACGTTCTTCGGCGATTGTGAAGAAGTCTAGTTACTTTTCAACAGACTTCAAAAAGGAGGAGGTTCTCAATTCGTCTGTATGTTTGTTACGCGATATCTTCGCCAATTGTGGATCGATTTTTGATCGATGATTGTTTGGTAGGTCATACTTCAGAGGTGGTCCCGTTCAAATTTTATCGAAATCAGCAGCAGTAAGAGCAGTTTTAAAAATATCAACAAAAATCTAAAAAAAAATTACATCGATTATATTATAGTTACCTCCGAAACATCGCTGTCTTAAAATTTTCTTAAATTTTAACAAGAAGTAAAACCGCCTTCAAAAAATAATAATATAATTTTGTCTCAAATAGAAGTCACCGACTTCCCAAACTGTTTTAGACAAAATTATTTTATTATTTTTTTGTCAAGTAGATATGCTTTAGAGATCATCATCATCGTCACCGATAAATCTCGTGACGTCACATCCTTCTTCATTACTGGGAACTAATTGTGAACATAGCCTTAATTATCTTGGCTTTAAAATAAGAAAATCGCTAATATACCTTTTTATTACAACTTATTATAATTACTTGCCAATATCTAAAAAGATTTCCTATTTATTTAATAAGAAAATTCATATCTTTGTGAACATTTCGCAATATTTAATGCAAAAAAATAAGCAAGATTTCCTATTTAAAATAAATTAATGTAACCCTATTTATCTTCGACAGCCTGTTAACGCGAACTTGCCCGGTGAACCGTGCTCCGGTCAAAAGGCTCTTATGCCCGGCCCGGCCCGGTCAAGCATATTATAGCGGCCTGCAAATATCACGTAAATCACATGTCGGTCCGGTTTCCTATTTAAAAAGAGTTTTTTTTACTTTTAATTTAAAGTTGGAGTATATTTTTATTTGGAGAGTTGAGCACTGAGTGTTTCGCCGTGTTGCACTTGCGTAAAATACCTAAGTACTTACCTAATTTTTATTCAATGCATACTTATAATTTTATTATAATAACATTACTTTGGTCTGCGCGACTGGTGCGCTAGAGGTCCTGTGTTCGGTCCCCAGGTCGAGCAAAATGTTATTGGGTTTTTCTATTAAATTCTCAGTAGCAACTCGGAGTCTGGATTCGTGCCCGGTCAATGGCAATGGCCTCGCCCCCTATTACATAGGACCTAAACATACCGGCGAAATGTTGGTTACATAAGTACACCCCTGCCTAGCCCTTCGGGGAATACAGGCGTGATGGTATGTATATTAACATTATACGATCTGAAAAGTTGCCACGGTCATTCCATTCTTAGCACATTGCGTTGTGGTCATACAATCAATAGTTAGATAATAGTTAGCGACAGTCAGAAGCCCGAAGAGTCTAACAACCATCCCTAATTAATACTTAGTGGTTACGACGGCGGGTTTCACAGGTCTGATGGTAGTAGCTTCGAAGTATTTGAAAGTTGAAAATAGTCTATACTATCGGTACTTAATTATTTTATGGTCACTCGGTACATCTTCGCCTAGGCGCTCTAAATGTCTCTAAGCGACTAGCATTTTTTTTAAGAGAATCCACAGACGATCCACCTTATGGTATAAGAAGTGATACTAGTCAACGCTGCCTATTGATAACTTCAAAACCTTTAAAGAGCCTATTAGACTGAAGAACACGCACCATCATACTTTACAACAGACTTCGACGTCGCTAGCCTGTAAAAACCCAAGAGGTCCATGTCACCGAACAAGTCAGATATTCTCTGATGAGAGTGAAATTAATGGGCATATGAGATCTCATGATGACAACGTACAAGTGACACTACTGGTATTGCTAACGTCTATAGGCTGTGTTTGCCACTTACAATCATAAAAAAAATAGTTTAGTAAAGTTTTATGACCATTCTGCTACAATAGGAGCAGATTTTAAGCCTTTACATAAAAGGTCTCAATTTCCCTGCTTGAACAACACAAAAAGGGGTGAAACTATATTTTATACATTTTATCGCTACGCCGAAAAAACCTGGAACACAGGCACCGTTTGTTTACAAATGGTGCGAAATTTCTTTATGTTTCAAACCTTTTTCAGTAAATAATACGAAGGGTATTTTTTGGGTAAATATTCTTTACTCCTTAAAGTTTATTATAAAGGGATTGCCAGAAGAGACTCTCGGTCTAAGGCCGTCATATTTTATAGCAAAAGTTTAATTTCAAATTTTTTGAAGTCGCGCCTCGAATTTTTTCAGTAGCTATGTCGTGAGAACAGAGCCATAGGTATAAGAACATTAAATATGTATTATGAAATAATTAATATTTCACCAAAATTCTGGGATGAGTTACACTCAACAACCCATTACTTACCTGATAGTAATTAACGTTTAATTAAAATGTTTCGTATGCGCTGCTTTTTGGTATGGCGACCGACACAAAAAAAAATCAATTTCATTATTTTCTATACCTACCATATCCTATGGAGTAAAGGCAATTATCGGAAAACTAGCTACATAATTGTTCCATTTGTACACACAGTTACACATCCAGCTATACTAATCCAGTTTAGACTGACCTCCCATTGTAAAAGTTTTCCACACAATTTAAGACCAGCCTATACTAGTTTTGTATAGCTTGATGTGTAGCTGTGCGTACAAATAGAACTTAGTAGCGTAGGGAAGTCCTCATCTTCTTCTACGCCCTTGGAGGATAAACTACATATTCATAGGAGTCATGGTGAATGTCACCACGAGTACCTGTGAGCCTTACAGTAGGGCGAGGAGAGGTAACTTTAAGGCGGTTCTTTCAGTAAGAGTCCGACATTACACTGAGCGGCTGTAGCCTGATGGCTAGGGCGTCGGACTTGCGATCACACGGTTGCCGGTTCGAAATCCACCCATTACACTACCGACGTGAACCCACTCGCAACACAAGCATTATAGCTTAGCACGAGGGGTTAACAAGAATACTAGTAATGGGTGACCCACATTGCTAGTAAGCTTTTTTTAAAAAAACAAAAACAAAAAAACTGGCGCTGGCCCCGAGTACTGGAGTAGGTACACACGACAACACATCAAGCTATACACAACCATAAGCTGGCCTTGAATTGTAGGGAATACCTTTACAATCGGAGATCAGTCTAACCTGTTTTGTATAGCTTGATGGGTAGCTGTGTTTACCAAGACGATTTTCACTATTATCAGATAGAATGGTCGCTAACTACTTACATAGTATTGCTAGGTTATATTTATAAAATAACGTAGCATAGAAAATAATAGATTCTATCGGTTTTTTAGGATATACTTTCTAGAAATCAATTTTCATTTCAAGCCGACAGATGGCGCTTTTTACTAAATTCTCATATACCCGATCTACGTCACCCACGCCTAGTTCTCTGTAAAAAATCATCTCAATATATTTTCTAAAAAGCTCCCCGGTTATCGTTTCAGTAATAAACGTCTCAGAGAATTCGCCATCAATTTTCTAATCGGCTCATTTCTCAACTCTACGTTGATACGAAAGAAATTACCGACCGCCACAGAATAGAATATTCCCATATATTTTTATTGGCGCACTGTGGCTTTCCTGAGAGATTTTGTAATGGATATTTTTAGTGATAAAGTTTTAGCATCTCGAATCGGTTAGGTAGTCGAAGACAGTTTGCATAATTTGTCTACTTCTATATAAGCTGGGTCATTATTTTGCTTGGATCATAGTATTCTTATAAATAGATGAGAAGTGATAGAATTTTCATCATCCTAGTCACCATTTTCGAACAGTTTAGGAGTCGATGTCAAGTTTATTAAAGAGAAAATTACCCTATCACTTTCGCTAAATAGCTGCGTATTAACCTAGCGCGATGCTTACTAATTAAGTATATACTTACTTAAATAAGAAGGTAGTTATAACAAATCAACGCAACGCGTTATCAAAAACCTGCTTTAATGTTTACGCTATCAACGTGTACCTACCTTCTTATTCTTATTGACGTCTTTGTGTTAAAGTTTCAACATAGCTTTTATTAGAGTTTAATATTGTAGCTCCCTTCTCAGAATTATTATGATTAGTTAATATCAAAAAACTTAAAATAAAATTAGAAGGGACTTACCAGCCATTATCTGCTTGCTGTCCAGTCACCGCAGCAAAAAACACAGACACAATTAGTTTTCCACATAGCACCTGCCTACCTACAATCGAAAATGTTCACATCTTCTGCACTTCACAAAAACAAAATACTAATCACACACACAACACATAAAACATGAGTTTCTTACCGGATTCTTCTCCAAAGGAACAAATTTTTGGAACCGTGCGACTTGTCAATAACTTTTCATAAACGCTTGTAAAAGCCTATTTTGAAATTAAAATATTTGAATTTTAACACTTGAAAACACAAACAAGTAAAAACCCAGGCATGTTGTACCTAATTTACACTTTTTACACAAACATAAAAAAAAAATTATATCCGATGACGCTTGCGCGTCCTGCGGCGGCACTAATTCCATTTTCAAAAATTGACAGTTCACTCTCGCGTGGCGCCAAGCGCACCATAGACAAAGTTTGTGGAAGAGCACCAAAGGCATGTAGGCGGTATGCAGATTTAAAGGCTTATTTTTTTTTAATATGAATCATATTTTATTATTGTTTTTAGATTAACGCTACGTGTAGGTAAATACTTACATGATAAGTCTTCAAATTGAGTAAGTAACTACTAATGGGTAATTGACTTATTTTTTGTACGGCATACATACGAGTACATACATATTGTCACGCATGTCTCCTATGGGGGTAGGCAGAGACTATCGACCTTCTTGTTATTACAGAATAGGTGTACTACCCATGCCACCATTTTTCTTTTTTTTATTTCTGCATTTTTTTAAATTCTCATTATAAATTTAGCAATCAATGCTACGATATTGTTTTTTTTTTGCCCAATAATGTGATGGGTTATAATAACTATATATTATCATAATGCCTATTGAAGTTGTAATTGTTTTAAAAACGGAACTGTATTAAAATCGATGTTTATTTTATTTACTAGTAAGTAAGAACCTACCTAAGTATTATAGGGTCGGACAAATTATTAATAGAACTACTTACATCCTACCTACTTGTATCTTTTTTAAGAGTCAAATAAAGGTTTCTTTGTCCTTTTATTTACTTAGTAGAACTACGAAAACCCAAACTGTCTTGCAATAATGGACGGGTGGAAATGGACAACATAAGTAAATGCATCCGACACGGTGTCTGCCTACCCCCTGCCGTCTGGCGCGGATATAAAGGCCCGGATATGAGATGCCCTTTGACCGACCAAGTTATATCCTGCCCGGTGAACGTAAGTATATGCAGTACCGAAGTATTGCCGCTTTGTGTAATTTGTAGCCGTTTAAAAAGTTAATATCAAGTTTGGTAGATAACCCAGCAAATAGGTTCCTAGATTCCTAGAAAAAGTATTTTATTGCATTACAAAGAAAGTTGAAGATTATATGGGACAGCTTAAAAACAAAAAAAAAACAGTAATTTTTTATTCGGAGACCTTTCCTTTTTTGAACTCGCTTTAAAATAGGCAAATAATATAGAGAAGACAGATAGCTGATTTGTGCTAACGCAAAATGGTCAGGCGCTAGGTATACCTTTAACAAAGATAATAATAAAGTAATCCTTATCATTATTGTAAAATAATAAATAGTATCAAGGTTTGTCATGGCTTGTAAATGCGTCGCCAGCCAATGGCATAGGGGGAACTTAATAATCGATTCAAATAATTGTTGTAAATCGATTAAAATTAATAACAATGATTAAATCGGAGTCGCTCATGGTTAAGTTATAACTAAGTAGGTATTCAGATCGGCAGATCTGCAAGGTTAAGCTACAACTGCCGCAGAAAATCTGTGGATGGGTGACCATTCTAATAATCACATTATATGACAATCGGTAATGGTATGTAGTTAGAAGCCCAAGTAGCCGAACTAACCAATCTACCTTTCGACTAGGTATCGGTATTGCAATAAAAATGGGTAGTGGAGGTCTGATGACAGTTGCTCTGTGTAAAATAAACTCAACCGCATCTGATGACACTACGAGTAGAAGCCAATCCCAGCATAAAGGAGGATGTTGATGATCAAAGTTCGAACACAATTTGCCCGTTAGTTTGAATTAGCGCCATCTAGTGCACTGTAACAGAACTTTATATAGTGTGACGGGTTACAATGTGTGTAGTAATAGTTTGATATTTATTCACCAGATGTCAGTAAGAATATAATAGGTAAATGATAAAATTTATAAAAACATTTTGTCGATGTAAAAACGTTGCAGTAAAAATTAAAAAGTACTTGAGGTATGTACATAGATTTTTATATATCTGAGAATACAACAGTTACATTAATTATTTATGTCAGAAAAAGGAAACAAGATACGTACTCGGTAATTTTAATCTCAAAATTACGTTTTAGGTCTAGTAAAATTATCAATACTGTAATGACTAAACCATTAATATACACAAAGATTAAAAAAATAAATATTTAGGAGTGGTGGGCTGATAAGTAAGTACCAAAAAGAATTTTTCGACCGTGACAGGACTCGAACCTGCAATCTTCGGATCCGAAGTCCGACGCCTTATCCATTAGGCCACACGGTCCTTATAGATAGTAGTTAAAAGTATTATATACATTCCAATTTTAATCGATCCACTTGTTTTATGACGCAAGATTTTACAATAATATCTTGCAACAATTTTAATATTTATTTATTTCTATTTTTTGTTTGTTTCAGTTCCGAACTAACCCGACAAGTTGCACGTTGTAGTTTAACTAACATTACATTCACGTTTTTTTTTTTTTTTATGCACACTTGTTTTTCCAACTCTCTGGACATTGGCAGAATAGTCGACATCGGCTTTAATTGCCATTAAATAAAAATAGAAATAGAATAATATCTTGCAAATCTCTAATAGAACATCGCTCGTAACGATACCGACGCAACAGTTTTTCTTGTCGATGATAACTATCATCTAACTTTGCCTTTCGCCTCCTTAGGTTAGACAGAGGTGTAAAAACCATAATTCAGTGAACCTAAACAATGTTACTCTATCAACATATTCCGTGATCAAGATCATCAGTTGTCTACATTGTGTAAATCCTCATCGTTAAAATGTAAGTCGTTAGCAACGTTTGTGATAATTATACTTTACTAGACGGACTTTAAAAGAGACCATGATTCTCTGAGTTTGTTTCGACGATTCTTCTCAGAGGTCGTCAGATAGGAAACGTCGACGCCATCAAGTTAAAAAAAATTTAAAAAAAATCGACTTGTAAAAGTGTCTTAAAAGATCTATTTACAGAAATAAATATCATTTCATTTCATTATATCTATATATACCTACCTACATATTTAGTACCTATAGGTATGTAGGTACTTACACTAATACGAAATAATATTTTATGTACGGTGGCTACCACAAAATGACAAATTTTAAACTTTATTCTCAACATTTTAAGTTTTAAAATCATTTGGAAGAAATCGACAGTTTTGTATAACCTGATGTACTTACTTTAAAAGCAAAAGCTGAATATTATTAGGTTTATGACAGGACGATGATGATGACGAATTCAGGACTCCTGCCGAGGCAGATCCTAACGAGTACTTACAGGGTATGTATACAGGACAAGATAGAACATGGTCTATTGCTTGCAGACAGATGCCTAATGGAACATAGTAGGTACCCTACCTACAGAATTCGAAAGAGTCTAGGAACGCCCATTTGTGGAGATTTACTCTATTACATTTACTTTTAGGCTAAAACTATAACTAGATTTTATTATATAAAAAGAGATAAATAGATACCTACTAGCCTAGTTGTTTCGAGGTCAAACATACCTAGAACGAGTTGTCGGTTCGATTCCCGCACGAAACAAAAGCAAGTACCTACCTTGTTAGATAAGCAAGCAAGTAGGTACCTACCTACCGGCAAAAAAATAACGAGACAATTAGTAACATGCCTGATTCATAGCAATAGGCGCACCCCTTATAAAATGGGACCTAAACTTACCAGAAAAATGTGGGTATACATTAGTATACCTCTGCCTAACCCTTACTTGGTGTAATACAGGCGTAATGGAAGCTGTCATCTTGTGATTAAAAAATATAACACTGCCATCTATCCATCTAAACAAGAAGTAAGTAAATGCCAACTCAACCACACCACTCTCATGTCTGAAAATGAGTAGACAACTAAGCGAGTTCAGTTATTTGTTAACAGATGGCGCTGATAAGTTTTATTTAAATGTCAATTAATAGATGGCGTTAGGTTCTATTTTATAGATACAGTGGTTTTACATTTGGACGTTATTAAAGCAGAAAGGACTCGATCCATACAATCTCACTTTTGAGTTATGGACGTTTGAAGTTTCAGCTGTGATTTCTTTAACACAAAGTTAAATTTTTTATTGTCTATCAAAATAATGATAATTATTTTGCAATACATTACGAGATAATATTAACAGTAGTACCTACTTACTTACAGATTGTAAATTATAAAAAGGCTGACAGATTTTGAAAATCTTCCTAGGTAGGTAGGCATCTAAGTAGATGGTTACCTATAGAAACGTAATCAAAATAGCTTATTATAGGCATGACTTAGATATCTATTTATTATTATTCAGCCATTTTCATCACACTGCAGGGCAAAGGCCTCCCTACCGTTTTTCCATTCTTCACGGTTTAAGGCTATTTTAGATATCTAAGTACCAAATAAATATTGCTTTAAAACCAACACCACACTACCACCACCCCCACCACCAA
The DNA here is from genome assembly GCA_958496365.1 of Subacronicta megacephala. Lineage (NCBI taxonomy): Eukaryota > Metazoa > Arthropoda > Insecta > Lepidoptera > Noctuidae > Subacronicta > Subacronicta megacephala. The sequence continues at coordinate 1,868,185 of OY292515.1, read as the reverse complement.
ACATCTTACGCATAAACTAAATCTTCAACAAAATTATACCTACACATTGGGCCAAAATCATTAGCTACTTCGACCATTGACTTGGCACCACCGTCCGCCTTAAGTGCCAATTTGCCAGTCCCTGGAACACTTAGACGAATGTGTTTGCCCCTTAGGTACCTACTCGTGCCCTCGACGTTTAACGACAACTTGGCAATTTTGCCATTCTCGAGTGGAGTCCGTTTATTTGGCTTTAAGTGTACGAATTTGTAGTTTAGTCACAGAGTAGGTAGTACTTAACTAGGTACCGACTTATGGAAACATCTTCTTAGTAGCACTTAGTTAGTACCTAGGAAGTAAGTACGATGGCCAGCACATCAAGTTTCCAAAAATTGACAAATTTTCTCAGGTGATTTTGAACTTTATCTTCAACAATTTAAGGTTTAAAATCATTTGGAGAAATTTGACAGTTTTGTATATCTTGACCTGCTGGTGACTGTACTTACATAACCTACTAAGTAAGTAGATAGGAGACTGATTAAAATATTTTTTTGTTAGGTACCTCTACCTACCTAGATAAAGACCTACTTACCTACAGTCACGTAGGTCGGTAGTACTTATCTTAGATATGGACCGTATCGTAACACGAGCATTTAACTTAGCACGAGGGGTTAACAAGAATTCTTACTAGCAAATCGCCGTCCCCGGGGAATAAAGTGGTACTTAACAGTTAAAACACAACTTTTCAGGAAAAATAATAAAAATGTTTTTGTTGATTGATTGAATTTAATACTGGGGCCGTATTACCACGTATTAATGCCATCATTTTTAAGGTTGTGAGAGAGGGATGCCGCTCTACAGGTTAAATAGTGGCGTCCCTCTTTCACATCGTAAAAATGATGGCATTAATACGTGGTAATACGGCCCCTGGTCGTAGACAGATGAATGTCATTTTTAAGAAAACTTTTTTTATTACATTCGGAATATAATAGAAAAAAGTGTAAGTATTGTGCGTAAGAAATGTTAATTTATTAACACTTTTTTCAAGTAATTTCAGGCCTAGGTAAAATCTGTTAATATTATGAATTATTTTGTAACTCTATAAACTAATGCATAAAAAACACGAAAATAATTTAGTAAATGTATTAGCACCCATAGATCTCAAAAATTACATAACACTATAACTATGGTTTTGGTCTTTACCATTTTATTCTCCGGGGAATTTTATTTGAAGGGGATCGATCCTAAAAAAAAACAACTGAATGTTGGACCGCAGCCTCTTATAGTCCTGGCGAATGTCACAAATCCCCTAGCCTATAGGACAAGGGAAGTTAAGTGCAGTTTTAAGTCAGTCAGTACCTACAAATCGGACATACCTATCTATCTACCCTGCCTCCTCTTCAGTTCATGAGTGTGGAGGAGGAGGCCGCCGGAGGCCCAATTCCTCCATCAGTTTTTAGCGGCGGTAGCCAAATGGCTAGGGCGTCGCACTGGCGATCATGTGTTTGCCGGTTCGAAACCCACCAATTGCACTACCGACGTGAACCCACTCGTAACTAACACAAACATTTAGCCTTAGCACGAGGGGTTAACAAGAATACTAATAGCAATCAATTTTTTTTTAACCATTCCCCTTCCTTCTCCTTCTCTGCTTCCCTTCCCTTTTCCTTGGATTGGCCTCTGCAATTCCTTTAGTATTGTAGATGTCCGTGGGTGGCGATAACTACTTAACATCAGGTGGTTTCTACTCGTTTGCCGAATTACTTGCCTATCCTATAAGAAATACCATAAGCCTTCCTTTGGCTCCTTTTTGGCTTTTCTCTACTACAGGTAGGTACCTAATATGCATTATACTTACTTACCTAAGTACTACAATTATATAAACCTGCGTCTTGATTCACACCATTTATTGATTAAAACTGCATTAAAATCCGTTGCGTAGGTAAAAAGGTCCTAGTACTTAGGTATAAAGACCTAAGCGTACAAAAAGCAGGAGCAGATACCTTCTAATCTACATACCTACTCACCCAAATCTAAATCAAAAAACCTCTAAAACAAAGAATATTTTACCAAAGGGGAACCAAGTGAACTAGAAGTCTCAAGACTTCTCAAGATTTTGACTGTAAAAATCCCAAAATTCTCTATTCTATATGCTATTAGGATTCACAAATCCAATATAGGTAAGATATTATCTATACTTAGGCTAATTATAACTAACTACTTAATAAAAAAACCTTCCACCAAAAGTTATAAATTATAAGAAGGAACTCTTGTGTATCTGCAGTGAAAATCTAACAGCAACCAATACACCCAGTCGTAAAACTAAAATAATTAAGTAAATTATACAAATAAACCAGAACCCACCTTACAAGTCAATGTTTAAAGTTCAATTTCACATAACTGAAAGAGAAACGCATTCAAAAACACTATTTATAGAGAGCTGTCAATTTAATTCGGATCAAATTCTGGTCGATTAAAAGCATCTGTTGTTTTCCCCTTACATAAAAACCCACTCTAATCTACCAATGTAAGGTAGAATATCAATTGCATTGAATCCTGAGTGTAGCATGATATTTTTTCCGAACATTCTTGACCGCGGGTGGCCTAACACACGACCGTTTTCTCCTCCAATCACAATCTTTGTATTTGAGATGAAACAAAGCCGCCTTTTGTTGGGGGCGGAGCTTTCTTTGTTCCCCACAATGGGATGACAGTTGGTCCCTTTGTACTCATTGTGTGGGGTATTGTTCGTCTATTGTGTGGTTGGCAGACAGAGCCGGGGGCGGGGCGAGTGTGATATGTGCTGAAATTTAGTTTTTACATAATGTTTTGATTGGTGTGATAAGACATGTCTTGGGTGGTGACCAAGGGAAGAAAATAATCGATGGAATGACGTAAGCATTCTTATCAGTCTTGATACATAGGAACATAGTCTGTTTCTATCATATACCTACCTACGCTTACCGACAATATCAAAAGTACTACTCAAAGCTGTCTACCTGAAACAGTTCTAGTAAACCCACTTACGAACCATTTAGTCAGTGATATCGTAACTGCCTACACAGACTTAGGATATTCTCTACTCAGAGTCCTACGTAGCAATGATAGCAAAGGATGTAAAAATATTTAAGTCCTACGATTTATGATTGGAATTGTACCCAAATTCAGGTTTTTCTAAAAGGAAAGGGAAAGCTTCACTATAAATTTGAGGCGATCTAAGTACTCCTATATGATTAAACGAGATTTGCGATCCAACTACGCATAACACTAAGCACCGTAGATTTAGCGATTTAGCGATCTAAGTACTCCTATATGATTAAACGAGATTTGCGATCCAACTACGCATAACACTAAGCACCGTAGATTTAGCGATTCTTCGGTGACCTAACCACGAAAATACATCTCACCCAAAACCCTTAGAGTAGCTACCTACGCAAAATTTTAAGATTTTAAATTCTGAACCTCTAGAACATCTACCGTTACCTTTGATGTGATTTAAGATGATGATTAACGAAGACTCGCGTCCGATAAATTCAAATAAATTATTCAAGATAGACTACTAGCTAATACATTTCAAACGTCATTTTAACATAATAGACAACCCCCAAAACGGCCGCCCTTCACTGCCTTCTAGTGTTGTTGCTGGGAAGAAGAAACGGCGCAACAAACTCTCCAGCAATACATTTCTGTGTGTTTATTTACTTTGGTGATTCTAAATTATAATTTCAACGTAACATGTAGCAATCTTCATGTTACCTAGCACGTACATGTTATTGAAGTTGGATAATACTAACTCAAGCATTATCTTATGATAGCAAGCCTCCTCTTAAACAATTTTAGAAACAGTGAACCGAGTTACTTACATGAGCAATGATAACTCGTGAAACTAATAAAGATACCTAGGTAAATACCTAACTATTTTTAAGGTACGATAGCCAGCAAATCGACCAGTCACCACAAGCAGCAGCCGTTGACTAGTATAATGCACTATTTACGATATTGTCTCTAGACTATTTAAAAATGGAACCAGCTACAAGCAATAATAGTGACGTAACAAAGTACGGAGTGTCAGCCAGACAATGATATCGATCGGGTGCCCGACAACGCGAGCGAGTCGCAGGGACGGGAGCGTGCGTGAACCTATACAATAGTTTAAATATAGAACTACGTAAGAAGATATTAAAAATCTTACTAAGTATCCTGTTCTTAGGTTAATTTGGGAACTCTTCTGCTCACTTTCTTATAGCCGTGCCAAATAGTATCATAGCCATCACATTATTTTCTTCAAGATCGAAGAGGTTTCAAGTCAATGTGACCAGAGAAATTACTGAGCAATGAGACTACAAATGAGGTGTCAAGTTGACAATGCAACAATAGCACTGATGTTGCTGGCGTATCGATTATGAATCGAATTGTAGGTGTGCTTGTTTGTCTAATAAAATTAACAATTAAAGTAGGCACATCACTTGCATCAAGTATAAGGCTATGGTATTAAGTTTCTTGCTAAAGTACGTGTCCCGTCCTTTGCTTTGCATTTAAGCAATCACTCTTCCCCCCAAACATTTTCTATTTTCATCTACGCCATTTTAAATATGATGATGAATTTATCGGCTATCATCATCATCATCAACCCATTACATTGTCCCACTGTTGGGCACGGGTCTCCTCTCAGTACGAGAGGGATTAGGCTATAGTCCGCCACGCTAGCCTACTGCAGGTTGGCAGACTTCACACGCAGTCAAGAAAATCTCTCAGGCATGCAGGTTTCCTCACGATGTTTTCCTTCACTGTTTAAGCGCGTGATAATTCATTATTAATACGCACATGACTTCCAAAAGTCAGAGGTGCGTGCCTTGGATTGGAACTCAATACCTTTGACTTGGCAGTCTAATGGTCATATCAGTAGGCTATCACTGCGGCTATTTGCTATAACTATATTTGAAGGATGGACTGGTTGTGAAGCTTTTGAGCTTTTCACTACCACTATTGATTGTCATAGGTGTTCGTATGACAATCGGGACCGATGGCTTTACAAGCTTGCAGAGGTACAGAAGGGTCTTGATTAAGAATGTTCTTAAGAATTTACTGAATTTCTTTCAGTAGTCCCATCGTCCAGATCACAGGGCGAGAGAAGGCAATGGCAGTTTTTGGTTTGATTCCAAAATACCCTAATACATACTAAACTTTCCTTGGCAGCAAACGAGTAAGGAAGACATTCCACACTATAGGTAATAGGGCTAAAGGTTAAGGTAATAATTTTATTATTGTTCTATCTAAGTTCCACTAAGTTAACTATATAGGTATCTACCTACTTAGATAGACCATTTTTTTTGTAAAAAATCATCCAAAAATGAAGAGCAAGGAGCCCAAGGAGATTTCTACTAAATTAATCCTTTTTAAATGAATCGGGTATCTATTCAATTCCACTCGTGTATAGAAGGCACAAAATATTAATAATGCGAGAGTCTGCACGCTCCACCGTTTATGGGGTAACAGGGCTCTATGGGGTATTGTGACACGTTCAATGGGTAATACCCCACGACAACACTACACCTGTGTTGCTTGTGTAGGTATTGATTATTTTGAATTTTGGGCGTCCGTTTCACTTTTAATGTTGTCAAGTTAAAATTTTGGGTAACTCTGTCGTTGTATTCTAATAAAGACGATGTCAATTCAAGGCGATTTTCAAATATGAATAGTATTTAACTGAGTATTTTTACGCCTGTCTCCTATTGAAGTAGGCAGGTACTACTTATGCATTTCCTCTTGCTACAGTCCTGGCACACAACTTACCTATCTACGCTTCATGTACTTAATCTGTTTATTAATCTCTCCATGCATGATCGTCGGTTTAGGGTTAACGTAGCCTTATAGAAAATACAAAAATAATATAATATTGTTCCTTTACTATATTATAAAAAAGGTCTGCGCACCCTACAAAGATAGCTAGCGTAATAGCTAGTGTCCACTTTTATAAGCCAAGTCTCCAGAGACTACGAGATTGGATTGACCTCCGGACGTCTGGCTGTCTGGGATGAATAGATTACCAATATTATCAATACAACTATATTCCTAAAATCTACACATTATTTCGAAATGTTGACGTATACCTACCTTGATAATTTTGGTATCCATTCTTAGATTCATTTTACATCTAAACAAAAAACAAATACTTTAAACTCTGAAATTACTTGACCGATTTGATTGACCTGTTTCATCATCAACTCATTACATTGTCCTCCTCTCAGAATGAGAAGGATTAGGCTATAGTCCACCACGCTAGCCTACTGCGGGTTGGCAGACTTCACATGCCATCGAGAAAATCTCTCAGTCATGCAGGTTTCCTCACGATGTTTTCCTTCACCGTTTAAGCGCGTGATAATTAATTAAGTATTAATACGCACATGACTTCGAAAAGACAGAGGTGCGTGCCCTGGATTTGAACTCGAGACCTTTGACTTGGCAGTCCAATGGTCATATCACAAGGCTATCACTGCACTTTGTTTTTTTTTTATTGACCTGTTTGATTTGTCGAAATTATTGATTCGATTCTTTTCAATATTACATAGCTACATTATTCCAGAATACCATAGGTCATTTATCTAGTAGGATAACTGGGATCCCAGGTGGGCGAAGCCGCAAGAACTCTGAGGTGTTCTAGGTATACCAAATCAGAATAACAACTGACAATTTGCGTTAAGTGCCTTAGATCGATTTATTCAATTCAATATGTTCAATGTGTTTCGCTCTTGGATTAGGTACATGCAAATATCTTTGAATACCTAATTATAGATAATATTTATTTAAGCTAACCCACATGCATTAATCTTTATAGATATTAATACGTATAGCCCATTTAAGCACTTTGCGATTGTGAGATTAGGCATAGTTAAAGTTCATATACCTAGAGGAGTGCATAAAAATATTTCAGTCGATTTTAAACCACCAGGTGACCACTAAGTAGTTATTATAAATACGCCTTTATAGTAGGGATTCCTATAGGAACAGTTCACAAAACAAAAAAAACTCAAAGCAGCGCAATGTCGACAAGTCGAAACATTCACTACACATATGAGCTTTAGAGCCGTGAGAATCTGAAGAAAGAACGCAGAGGTCAATACAATCATCAATTATGATCTGGACTTAAAAGGTAAAAGTCCTCACACAACGTATGTACTTAGGTAGGTATGTATGTAGATATGTCATTCACACATCTAAAGGTGGTTTGTGTATCTAATAGTGTATGTTTTAACATAACATTATTGTATTGGAGACGATAGAATTCCGCTATTGCGAAGCAGTTATAAGCGAACATTACTGTATTTCGGTTTTAAAGGTAATTGTAGCCGGTGGGCAAATGAGCTTACTTAGGTAATAAGCAGTGATAGCCTAGTGATATGACCATTAGACTGCCAATTCCTTGGTATCCTGTTCGAATCCAAGGCACGCACCTCTGACTTTTCGAAGTCATGTGCGTATTAATAATTAATTATCACGCGCTTAAACGGTAAAGGAAAACATCGTGAGGAAACCTGCATGCCTGAGAGATTTTCTTGACGTCGTGTGAAGTCTGCCAACCCGCAGTAGGCTAGCGTGGCGTACTATAGCCTAATCCCTCTCTTACTGAGAGGAGACCCGTGCCCAGCAGTGGGACAATGTAATGGGTTGATGACAAGATGGCTCGGTTTAACGGTGAAGTACAATATCGTAAAGAACCTGCATGCTTGAAATTTTTTACAGACGGCAGGTAAAGTCTTCCAACCCGCAGTTGGCTAGCGTGGTGGATGGTGGACTTATAGAGCCTCAGTCTGAGAGGAGACTTCAGCAAAGGGGCAATAAATAATGAGGACGTATGTTCCTAAATAAATTGCAACAAATAATAGCAACACCCAGCAGATATGAAAGACATCTATTTTATTTATACCAAATAAATATACCTATAGATTAAATTATTTAAAAAATACGACCGCGGGCAGGATTCGAACCTGCGTCTTCTATTTAAGTACACCAGACGCTATGACCGCGAAGCCACCGCGACTCCCACCCGCAGGTTCGAATCCTGCCCGCGGTCGTATTTTTCCTTCACTAAAATAATTTAATAATATTTGCATGGAAAATGCCAAAAGATACCTATAGATTTTTTATTTATTTTATAAGTTGACCTACATAGAAATAGAAAGCACAAAAAAGGTATACGTGCCCAAATTCTACCTTTCGGGCTCTGGCTCTAATATAGTGCCTTCACTCGGGTGAACACACTAAAACAGTCTTACATGTAAGTGTAGTAGCTAACCAGATAGACCACTTGACCACTTCCAAGAAAATAAAATATGAATACAATCAATTATTTAGCCTGCCTTATTAGTCTAGTGATCCTAAGCGCGACTGCTACGCTAGAGGCTCTGGGCTCGATCCCCAGGTCGAGCAGTGTTATTGGGTTTTTCTACCAAACTCTCAGTAGCAGCTCAGAGTTTGGATTTGTGCCTGGTTAATGTCAATAGGCTCGCCCCGTACTTATTACATGGGAACCAACCATACGCGGGTGTACATTAGTACACCTCTGCCTAACCCTTCGGGGAATGCAGGCGTGATGTATGTTAAATTATTTAGCAGAATGTTGTTCTTCTCATTTATATTATTTCGGTTTTAAAATCAGTAACTTAACGCATGTAAGTATAAATCTGCATTATTTTATTACCAAAGACTTTTGGGATGTCAATACAATCTTTACGTATTCTGTCAGTGTGTTATCAGTTATCAGTGGTATTAATTTAGCTGAGCTGTGGTAGGTACAAGCTTGGCTCGGATTTGCTCAACAATGCGACGCCTAACGCGTCTCGGGTGGGGGCGAGTTGTGCTACGATGACTATAAATTTGGAAAAAATGAGACAAAGATTGTGTTTATTTCACTACTACTCAGATCCTTCCTACGACTACGACTGTGTGTCCAAACTATCTGTGTGTCAAATTTTATACAAATCCTTACATACGTTTTTGTTTGTCAAACATTAAAATATACAAACGTTCACATTTATAATAGGTACCTATATAGGTAGGTATTCGTAGGATGAACGCACGGTAATTCAAAAGAGATATAGGTAGGTACTTTAATGAAAGGTGACACAAAGGGAAAGTGAGAGTGGTGTGGGAAAGAACTAGGAACATGACAGACGTTTTTGGCAGAAGACTACATTTATTTTTTTATTCAAAATAAAAGAAAATAATAAGTTTTATTTTGGTTATTATTTATAGTGTAACAAAATAGATAATATTATACTTATTAATAGATAATACCATAACCATATTAAAACACAAATAACAAAAAGGTTACTTAATATGTTAATATAAGTAACTGACCCGTTTTATGCGTTATATTACATACACGAATACAGGACTGTCCTCTTATACAACCCGTGTTGTTACCCTATCGGGGAGACCGGGCCCGTCTGGCACACAATACCTCCGCGTAATAATATAATCGTCTGTCGCCACTTGCCATTAATTAAATTTAAAATTTTCATTGCTACGCCATTGCTGTTTCAGCGTCTTGTACCTATTGTTTGTACGGTTGTATATCTGTGTGTATACCTAATAATATATTGTTGTTAACTGCCATAGGTTATGCTTCTTATAAATTTATGATAATGGTAGTGGAAAGTCTAATGAAAATAAAGGTATCATCCTTAATTCTAGATGGTGAAATCCCATTCAGTTGATCATATTTTAGAATATCTATCACTACATAGTATAAAACAAAGTCGCTTTTTCTGTCCCTATGTCCCTTTGTATGCTTAAATCTTTGAAACTACGCAACGGATTTTGATGCGGTTTTTTTTAATAGATAGAGTGATTCAAGAGGAAGGTTTATATGTATAATACATACATATTTTAGTATAGAAAAGCCAATAAACCACGCGGGCGAAGCCGTGGGCGGAAAGCTAGTTGTCTATAAATTGGCATCTGAATTCGGTTACTTATTTACTAGATAGCACTTATCTGCGTAGATAGAGACCTACTTATCTTGGTTTATTATTTTTCAACCTTATGCCTTATAATAGGTAAGTGGAAAAAGTGTTGAACAACCGAATGCTTCATCTTGATTCTATATAATATTTTTAGCTATGTAAAAAATACATTCGGAGGAATGTATTCAACATATAAAAACACTAATCAATCTTACGTAAAAAACGTAAAAATACAACCGATCATTTACATGAATGGGCCAGTTTATAGGTTAAAAAAACATGGCGGCCTGCTTAAAGAGATGCATTGACAAACAGGCAACCGTTTGGCTAATCATTGGCACCTGCGTCTTTATATCCACTATAAATATATCGAAAAAACAACCCCTTTTGAAAAGAAAGGAAGTGATAAAAAACCCTTAGAAACTGACACCATAAAACTTCTTGGACTGACTTTATTTTTTTAATTTTCATTCATAAATTTCGGTTCATGATTTGGGATTCGCGTTCGAATTTTTGAATTTGGAATAGTAGAAATATTTTAAGTTATTTTATTTTAGATAGGTAGGTAATGGTAGATTTTGTTCAATCATATTTGAGTATGGGTGAAATTTTGTTTTGCCTACCTACCCATTTTTTGAGTAATATACTAAAATTGTTGGTCATTTAATATTAAAAAGGTTTTTTTAAGTTATCATTCATCAACTAGGTATGGCCCCAGCGATAGTGATAACCTACCTTTTTTGACCATAGCCGCAAGACAAACAATAAAAAGATCATCAGTCATTTGAAGCAAAGGTTTATTAGGTAAATGATTTACAGTGAAAAGTTAAAATCTACAACTAAATTTTTTCATGACTCGTTATTTGATACCATCCATGAACAGGTCTATAAAAAACAAATTCAAATCCAGACAGTTAACGGCCACCTCAATATCTTTTCAACAAGTACTTGCTTTATTAAAAAAATAATAGCACCTACTTACCGCTGAGTCAGAACCCCACAAGGACATTTAGTTACGGCCGGCAACACCATAAAAACACCATGGGAGCCGGGAATTCCTTGCCACCATCCCATCAATGGCCTTTTTTATTGACAATCGCCATAGATTTGTAACGTTGCGTAGTAAAAGATCGGTTGGTAGCTGAAAAGTTAAAACGATAGATTTGTATTTGATGTTCTAAAGCATTGTCCCACATTTTTCAATACTCTGGTAAGTTAAATCAGATGAATAAAATTGACATTTTGACAGATTTCTATGCAAAAACTGTCATAACGTCTAATTTATTAGTCGGATAAGTTATCAAATTATTGTTAAATCGCCCCTTAGTCTTATTATCTAAGTCCTGTATTCTAAACTATTAAGACCTTGCCTGCATTAGCCTCATTATCTCATCATCAGAGCCAGAACTCTGCAACTGGTCTCTGTCAGAGCGCAATGAACATCTGGGGCAAAGAAAGAAAGAGATGGGTATACTACGAACAAAGAGATTTAATAGTAGTAGTTTAATAGTAGTGTATTAAATGTCTTTGACTACGAAGCATCAGACGTCCTATTCATATATAAGTACCAATACTAATACTCTAAGGTGTATACCTATATTTGCCAAGCACGCACACATCTACAATTCTAGGTACACGTTTGTCTACAATAACAACCGCAATTGTTTAAGCATACTACAGAGTACAATCGTCACCTTTTATGTAGTTTTAGCAGGCATTGGTATTGAAAATCCTATAGGTATAGAGTCACGCTCCTAGTGTCCCACTTGGTTAAGCAGGAAGTCGAGCGAACTCAGTCAGGATAAGACAAGGATAATGATTTGGTTACGTTCTACTTTTCTTTCTCAAATGCAGCTTGCTGTGCATAGATTTTCAACCCTAAAACGAAACCATTCACTGAAAATCTGATACCTATATACAGTAATATTTTTTTAAATAAATCCACCAGCCAATTAGGTGGAGTTCACAATTGTCGCCGCAGAACTTTGATTGGCTCCACTTGGGATCAGTACACAGACCAATTATGTTCAATAGAGGCCAATTCAACGCTACCAAGTTTTATTGTGGTGTACTGAACCCGGCGTCAGAGGCAGGCCAGGGTTCAATAGGCCAATAATTAAAACCGACGAGATCGGCTTCTTCGTTCGAGAGATTTAGATTTTTAATTAATTCTGTTTTGTTTTAGTTTGTGGTGTAAGTATAATTGAAAGGTTGTTTGTTTACGCTAAAGGGTTGAAGTAATGGTTATTGTTTGCTTGTTCTGTTGGTATGAACATAAGTTGAGGAAATTTTGGGAGTGAGAATGCTGGGCGCATCGTCTGTCATCCATATATGTTGTCAATCCATACACTTTTTAGGGTCTTCAAGAACGAGCATGTGCTTTACACCTGTTTATTATTAAATGAATTCTAAGCATGCTTAGAATTCGTTTTCTATTGGCCTTTTTTTCTACTACCTAAGTATAGAAAATTAATTCCTTTTCTACTGTTCACAAGGAATTGGAAGTATGCCTTGATCACTACATTTATTGTCCCTCTAATTCTGGTCATCTTAAGCCCAAGGACCAAGGCAGACATAGTTGGTACGATAAAATTAATCCGAAAGAGGGGTGTCCGGGCCTCGGCGTCGGCCGGCCTCTGGCCCATCCATCCATAGATTGACCTGCTTAACCTTGTAGTCCGATTGTTCAGCATAGTCATTACCTACTAAGCCACGAGCCCATCCTTATGCAATAAAATATATGTAGTATTATATTACGTACCTATAAAAATAATTCAAAGAAACGATAACAACCTTCAACCTGCTGTCATTTTTCACCATCCAACCGCAACATAGACTAATCAAAACTCCCCTGCCTCCCCCCATATCCGGCAGGCGTGATAAAAAGCTTAATAATTAAATACTTTTGTGTCAAAGATATCAATCAGTGCGTCTGTCTGTCAGTGGGAGATAGTGTGAATGTATGAATCTATTTAATAATGTATTTGTGGTTTTGTACTGTGAAAGAAAGGGACTATGTTATGGTGGCAATATGATGAGTTGATAGAACTTGTTTAAGTTATTAGCGTGAAATATACCATCCTCCTTATAATATATATCAGACCAGCACACCTAGCATGACATAGTTTTATCGTCACATTATCTCGTCGTCAGCGATAGTCGCAGCAATAGATAAGCGACGACAAAATCATTTTGTTGTCCTAAGAATTTATCCTCGCTACAGCTGTGGTGTCGGGAACGCCTCTTCTCTGTTAAGTATGCCGAAGTCATGACAGACTAAACTGCATCATTACATAGAATACTGGCAAAACAAAACTCAGAGCACTTGCATATTTTTTTTATAAGTTAAGTCGCTAACGGACATCACCAGGAGTTGGCGATGCGTTGTCGAGCCTTAAGAACACCTACGAGTTGCAGGCTCCCGGAGTCGTGGTAAGTAAGGGAGAACTGTCCCTCAGGCAAAAGTTGAAACACATACCAAGGTGCTTTTCGACAGACTCCGAAGTAAAGACGGAGACAAAAGTGTGGTCGTCGGCCAATCAGATTCGAAGAAACCCTACTACAGAGCAAGGCAGATATTTTCTCACCTCTTACGAGATGCCTACCCGAATGGCAGTGAGAGAGTTGCATTCTTGCGACTCTCTTTTTCAGAAAATTTTAAACAAAAAAAGGAATTCTGTCAATGCCAAATGAAAAAAAAATCAAAACACGTACGTCAATACTCGATATCACTCATAATCAATAACAATCTAAGAGGGGCAATCTTTAAGGTAGAAAGAGGGTTTTTTAAAGTCCTCAGAGGGTGAGGACAAAGGATGTTTTTCAGAGTGACAGAGGGGCGTCCACAATACATGTCAGACAGCACCTAAATTATGTGTTTGTACCAAAGTTGTACCAAGTTTCGGTTCCATAGATTTATTGTGTTTCTTGTTTAAAATATGCGGGAAGGTTCGCGTAATAAGCTGGTATAAATAGGTTTTTGGTACGTGGTGAAATGATGTCATATAACAATTTGATATTACCTGCATTGAGAAATAAAGGAGTAACGACGCGATGTTTTGTTATTGGCTATTTACACCTGTCACAAAATATAGGTCAGATTTGACAGATGTCAGAGCACCAAATAATCAGTTGTTAAAAACCGGCCAAGTGCGAGTCGGACTTGCGCACGGAGGGTTCCGTGCTATTACGATGTATGACGTAAAAAAAAAACTACTTACTAGATCTCTTTAAAACCAATTTTTGTTGAAAGTTTACATGGTAATGTCTATCATATTTTTTTTTTTAGTTTTATCATTCTCTTATTTTAGAAGTTACAGGGGGGAGGACACACATTTTACCACTTTGGAAGTGTCCCTCGCGCAAACTATTCAGTTTAGGAAAAAATGATATTAGAAACTTCAATATCATTTTGAAGACCTATCCATAGATACCTCACACGTATGGGTATGATGAAAAAACAATTTTTGAGTTTCAGTTTTACGTATGGGGAACCCCCAAAAATTTTTGTTTTTTTCTATTTTTATGTGAAAATCTTAATGCGGTTCACAGAATACATCTACTTACCAAGTTTCAACAGCATAGCTCTTATAGTTTCAGAGAAAAAATTCTGTCACATACGGACAGACAGACAGACATGACGAATCTATAAGGGTTCAGTTTTTTGCCATTTGGCTACGGAACCCTAAAAAGGACACGGAAGTAGACTTTTTGATTTCCAGTGTGCAAGTTCCAACAAAGTTTTCACGGCATGAAGCACGACGTCAAATCCGACCTATCAGGTTACGACAAGAAGCCCAATAAATCTATGGTTTATGGTTATGTAAAATATATGAAATTTTATTTTCAAGGTAAAATATTATCCTCAGTGTTTATATTTAATTGAAAAAGTAATTAAGAATGGATATTTATTTCTGTATCAATACTTCGAAAGACATTGTTATACTTAGATCAATATTTTCCTAGCTAGTAAAATTAATTTTATGTAGATACCTAACTTACTTTAAATAATAATGTCTACGTGAATATATTACCAATGTTGGTACTGTTATTTTTTATAATCGATAGTGTGGGTTAGTAATTACACGTTTACAAACACATTACTTGCTTAAAGGGGTTTTAATCACTAATGTTTATGATTTTATATAATTATTCTTTAAGATATAAAGTATTTTGTATTTTTAAACTTACCATTATGTTTCACTTGTCAGTCGACACATTATCCATTGTTCCATGGCCATAATAATTATAGTAAACTGACACTTCACTGTTCCACAATAATTTCCATTCGAACTAAGATCTAGTCTTATTACACAACCTAGATACATATTAAGTAATACCAATTTGACCGGAATCGTCTAAGAGAAAACCTAACAAACTAAAAATATTACTGAAAGTCCACATTGATTTGGAAAAGATTACAAATTAAATTATCACATTAAACTTCACAATAAGTACACATGCTAGGTACTTTATACTTGACACATTTATTTTATGATTTCTATCAGGTATCATAATATTTTTATACGCTTGATAAGTTTCGTCCGGAAATTTGTAATGTTCTAATATCAGGTAGCTAAAGCTCCAAATAAGTTCTATTGGTTATACTTTTAGTTAGTCAAATAATAAATTTTCCTATTGGTGTAGGTATAGTTTATTATTTTTGCATATAACTACATTTTAATTCACACCACAATAATGCAACAAATTAAATTCATTATCGCGCGCCGTCACCCACTATTCAAAATACGATCACATTTTGACAGGAGGCTGTCAAAATCCGATAAAACTTTAAAGCGCACGCGCCGCCACGTGGCGTTTTGACATTTGACATGTCGGGATAAGTCAAATTTGACAATAGACAACGAACGGTCAGTTTATTGTTCTTTAAATTGACCACTGACCAAAGGGTCGGTGGTGACAAGAAAATTGTTACATTTATATTATTTGAGGCGGTTCCACCCCATTGATTTTCCCAAATCTGTCAGAGATTTTAGCATGGCTTTGCTCGATCTGGGATTCGAACCCAGGCCTTCTAACGTAGCAGTCGCGCTTGGCACCACTAGACGTATGAGGCAGTTTTTGTTTGACGATATTAATAGGTAATAAATTCCAAATTGGCGGACAATAAAATTATTTTCATTAATATTAAATTAAGAGAGGAGAAGAATGAGAGTAGGAAAGCCGATGCCCTGCAGTGGGACGATAAAGGCTGAAAAAAAATATTAAAATAGGTAATAATTAAATACATTTTTGGGCACAAACATCGACAGAAGATAGTGCTGAACTATAGATTTTCTGTGATGTAAGTCAATACATTCTGTGTCGGTAAATCGAATAGGTACATTAAAAGTTTCAATATCCACAATACCTAATTCTAAACACCTGTTCAGTGCTCACATTTCCAATGCACCAGTAAGGTTATACAAACAGTTATTCGTAAATAACGGTAACGCAATTACTGTTATGTAGTGTAATAACAGTTTTCATTTGAAGGCAGCAACACCTCTACAATTAAAAGCGTTTAAGTTCAGCGTGTGATGTTATAATTACAGGGAAATTATTGTGATTTTCAGGGCAATTTTGTGAAGGAAAACGTTTTGGGAAATCCATTCGCTATTTAATTTAAATTTTGATTCCGGCCGTTTATGTCAGGTCGTGGATGAAATGTGTTTTTGAATCGACTGTAGGTATATTTAGATTGTTTTTTTTTAATTATAATTAGATGACAAACAAGCATACGGATCGCCTGATGACAAGTAGCAACCGATTGCTCATATGTAGTCGCCAGAAACACCCCGCCAGTGGGTTATCATCACTCCTTCATTTCGGGACCTTAGTTTGTCTAATAATTTCACTGGCTTTATGAAAACCAGAAGATATTATTGATTAGCAGCAGAATATGGTGCCAGTGCAGTCTGGTCCGAAGTTTACAAAGATTTCGGCAGCTAGTTTCGAGTCTTCCTGTGGCCTAACGGTAGATAATACGTACCTACCCTACAGTCGCTCATTGCGATTCGGATAGGCATATCGGCGAAATAATGAAAAAATTAAACGGTGAAGGAAAACATCATGAGAAAACCTGCATGCCTGAGAGATTTTCTTGACGGCGTGTGAAGTTTGCCAACACGCAGTGGGCTAGCGTGGTGGACAATATCCCAATCCTTCTCGTTCTGAGAGGCGACCCGTACCCAGCAGTGGGAAAATGTAATGGGTTCTAATGATGAAGGGGCAAAAAAATCACTGACTTGCTCGGTGGTAAAATCTATTGGGTCACTCTTGGGTCGCAGTCTGTCGTACAGCTCCTTGGTGTGTTTTTCGACTATTGCGCGTGAGAGCCAGGTTCCCAATCTGGTGCTGCGACTCTGACAGTCTGCACTTTGTAGGATTCTTTTGGACTCGGCAACGCAACAGCAACTCTTTTGGTTTTGCATTTGTCCATAGGCGTCGATGACTAGGTACTCACCTCGATTTCCGACCTCTTAACCATTAAAAAGTTATAACAAGAATATGCTTAGCGTACCTTACCTATAATATTAGCCATATTATATCATGGAAGCTTAGCATAATAGAACAAGATTTTTTATCCAGTCCTATCAAAATAAAGCAAATAATGAATACGAAAGCCCCTTAGATTTGTATGGGTATATTAATATTAGTTCTGATTTTGTTTATAATAAAAACAACGCAAGAACTGCATCCGACGCGTTGATTGTTTATTTTGCTTCGTTTTGTCGTAATGGGGCAGGCGGGGTGTTGGTTACGTAGATACAGCGTGTGGTTTTTCAGAGACGTCGTTCCAATCTTGAGGGAATTTTCGCTTATCTTAGCAGTCTGGTGTTGCCAGCTGGGAGGCAAACAGTCACGTGTTGCCAGACATGTAGGTACCTATGTTAGACAGTCAGTGACAGCGAACTGTTTTATTTGGTGACAGGTTGAATGAAGCAGCGATATAAATTCTAGGCTTATTAATATACAAGTTTTGTTCTACGATTTTGGGCAAGACTATAAAAAACAGTTATTACGTTCAGGTTACATACTTACTTAGATATTTATCAGCTGATTGATTTAAGATTCCACATTTTTCAACCGACTTCAAAAAGGAGGCGGTTCTCAATTCGTCTTTATGTTGTTTTCGTGCGGTAAAATTTCCCCATCGCGCGCTATTAAGAAACTTCCCTAACTCTGGGTGTTGTCCTAACCTTTCGTCTAGCCGTACATTTGTGGGTTATTTCTTCGGTTGTGTTTCGCACACACTACCTATGAAAAAACACGTGTTGTGAAATAGAACAAATACCAAACCGCTTAATATAGGATTTAATGATCCTCTTGCCTAATAATTTTATTTTTGCTTTGTCGTGTAATGCTAAGTACTTGAATTCCAGGCTCCATTTTGGAGCTCGTTTGTGTTTTGCATACGGCAAGACTAGCAAGCAGGTCAAACAAATTAAACATTAAAAAACCGTTATTTACTTCTGATATTTTTTCAACAGCCTGTATATTTTCACCTTCCCATTACTGGGGTAGCCATTGTTTATGTTATTCCATCGTATTTGGCGCACAAAAGACAGCTCACTTGTTTATTTTATGCCAAATCACTACCCTTGTGCCGCGCAATGATATCTATCAAGTGCGCATATTTTATTAAAAAACATAGGGGAATACGTCACAAATTTCATACTTCATTGCTGTTTGTATAAACAATTTTCAAGCGAATATAGGCTTAATTGCAGCGAATTAAAGATGATTTTAAAGGGTAAAATAATTTCGTGACGAAGGGTATTTTGTTATTTTAATGAATTTTAAAGTTGTGAAGTACCGAACGAAGATAAAATAAATAGATTCAATTTATCTTTAATAAAAATTGATATGTTGATTTTGTATGAAGTGGGTAGGAACAGTTTTTATGATACCCTTGGTGTTGCTGGACTTAATTATATAAGTAGGTAGTATAATAAAGATACAAAAAAATAAATATTCAAATAAAATTTCTAATAATTTTAATTACGTATAATATTTTTTTAATCGAGTTAATAGTCCCGTCATTACAATCGACTATATTTTACAACATATTTATACAAATACGTTTAATTTTCCATAAATTACAATATATTCTTAAAAGTAATGATTATTTAACTTACAGGACATAATATTTTTTAAATGTGTGTTGCATATGAAAACGAAATAATTATTTTATATGGCAACTCATAAATGCAATGTGAAACAATGGCGTAATTCTTTTAGTTTAAATACAAATCCGCGACATCCTTGGAGCTAAACAGTAAAAAAAATATGTTGGCAACTATTAAGATGAAATGTAAAGTATGTTGTTCTCCATAGTGGCAAATGACAGATTAAATTAAATTTAATAAAGTGGCAAATGACAGATTAAATTAAATTTAATAAAGTTTTGGAATGTATGTAATCACATATAAGATTAAAATTAGAATCATTCAACATAATCTGTCAGATAAACTACGGGCAAGTTTAAATAGTTTGTATTGTAGGAGGTACCTACTTATTATTTCCGAAAATACAAAATTCGGTAGATACCTACCTGTAATAATAACAATTGGAAATGTTTTTGTGCGATAAAATAATTTGTTTTAATTTAATTGAAGTATTTAAATCAGTCAATTAATAAATTATAATCATATTTAGGCGTCAATTTTGTTTGAAAATTAAAATAATAAGAACAACTATGCTGTTTTTATGACCATGATTATAAGTCCCATTAATTTAAAAATTTTTTGACATTTAAACATTTTAATTTACAAAATGACACATACGAATCTAAAGACAAAAATATAACAATTATTTAACTATATTTACAAATAATATCAAAAGTCGTTGTAATTAGTTATGGACTGTTAAATTCCAATAAATTATTGCAATAATAACACTAACATTATTCGATATATTTATTATTCGAAGTATCGAGATAATAAAACGATAGTGTTACCATTATAATCATTTCGATAAAATATTCCTTTATCGATAAACGAGTTTTAAATTAGATCGACTAGATATTTTTTGCTTTTATCTAGACTACACAGGAACGTGTAACCAGTCTCGTCTGGTGACTAACACTTAACAGAGACGTGATCTAGGATGAAACATGCTGTTCACTATTTCTTGACGAGATATTTTTACGATTCTGTAAAAATCCCAATCATGTTTTTTTAAGATAAAATTGTATTTAGTTTTTATATCGAATTTAATCAATTTCGATCTCAAAATAGGTTTTGAAATTAGGATTCTAGTATTTTTCCACTTCGGTCTGTCGAACTGTCTTTTTACTAGAACTTTTTATCGATAAAGAAACAGCAACTATTCTAAACAACTAACTATATTTACAATGCACAAGGTGCATTTTCCTATACATATTACATCTATTAACTTTAATTTATATTTGAAGAAAATCAAGAAAGGAACTTTGGAGTACAAAATAAAAATAAAGAATTATTCCAATGCTATTTTAAAAAGACCAAACAAATTCTTACGAAACCAGGTCTATAAAAGGTCACATTGAATATTAAAAAAAAATATCGATGTTCATTAGAATAATAATATTTTTATTACCTATAATAGAATCAAATTATATTTCTTAAATTCACATCGAGTAATCGAATTGCGTCATAATATTAATTTCTACGCGAGAAAAAAAACTAACCTCCGAATAATTCACAGTCGAAAAACTAAAAAAACAAATAAATAAATATCAACAACAACAAACTAGGTTTCAGGTCAAAATATGACGGTGAGCGGTCGCCTGAATTCTGGACCGCCTTGAGTACTCTGTGGATACTGCCCAGGGTATTGTGGCATGAGGATACTCGAAGATCCTTGATAATACGGAAGGGATGGGGACGGGTTTGAGCCGGAGGACGAGCTGCCTTCGGTCCTGTCTTGGGCTTTGGGCGTCATGTCCGGGGATTCGGCGGGGGAGCGCGGGGATAGACTCGACGGAGCTGAGTTGACGGAGCTAAGACCTGCCATGGCCGCCGCTGACGCCTCTGAGTACATCTTGCTGATGTCAACTGGGTAGGAGCGTTGCTGCTGTTGGTCCATGTACATGTAAGCCTTGGAGAGAGCAGCCGAGTCCAGGTAGCCACGTGACGGGTCTGGGTACATACCATAGCTGCGGTATTTTTCAGCCTCTAAAGAGTATTTTGACATATCCATTGTGGATCCGACCTGTAACAAGGAGAGAAATGATTTAATTTAGGTTATTTATTTAAACAGTTTCTCTGTGAATCGTTTTGAAGAAAGTAAAAAAACACGTTTTAGTACTTATTTTTTGTATTTATAATTTTTGTAAAATATTCTGAGTTTTTTATTCGATTATTGATGGTATTTTAAATGTAGATGTCAATTATATTGGTATTAATTAAAGTTATTCATGCGATGCGTAAGAGTCACCTTGTCAATGTGTATCAAGGAAAAAAGACGTCACTTAATAAATGAATAAAGTCTTCATTTTAATATATCAGATAAATACTTAATATCAAATGTTTATTGAAACGGCTTGCAAACAAATCATAAATCTAGTCATTGCCCAACATTCACAAGTCAACAGCACAACCATTTCATATAAGCTCATTGTAAAGAAACTATAATCTATCTTAACAAGAATTACTCACAAATTACATAATTCAACAAAAATTTAATATGAATTTCCTTCAACAAACTACGTTATTTATCCGCAATCGAAATTCTACTTTATGAAAGAAATATAAGGTTTGAAATTGCCTGTTGATGTAACGGAACGTAATGCAGTACTGTATTTTACACGCTCAGACACACAAATCACGCGTAACAATGGAATCGAATAAAGCTTCGAATTTTAATTTTTTTAATGAAGTGAGCCCTACACAATATTGTGAAGAAAATATCGCTTGGACATAACACACACGAGCACTTTGTTCGTTGAACAAAGAAAGGATGCAACTCAGAGTTACGTCAACTTTAAGACTTGGAAAGGTAGGTAATATACCTATATTATTGTTTATACATCAATTTCAATAAGATGTATCTTTGTAGTTACTTGTAGCGTATCTACATGGAATATCCATACGTTAGCATGGTAGTAAAATTATAAAATTTATGATTTCCTTTTCCAGAAAGGTAAAATTATTACTAATTAAGATTAGACGGAGAGATTGATAACAAAACAAATCCAGGTATTATTAAACAATCAAGTTTTTAGACATCAGACTACCTACACTGACCTTTGCCTTCAAATATAAAAGTATCGCATCATTAATAAAAATCGTATCAATAGAATATCTTCGATATCTGCAGACTGTGAAAAGATTCTGGTTCTAAATACAACTTTTAAAAAATTACCCCTATCATAGCCATATACATGTACATGCTAACTAGTCTCTGTGGCCGTGTGTAGCGTGCGTTTGCGCATAACATACGGCGGCCGGTCACAGCTAGAGCGCTAAATCAGGATTAGTCCGACGCCCAGGCATCATGTACCGAGTTTACTGCCCGCCCTTACGGCTATTTTATTGCAAGCCAGTTATATACGAGCCATGGTTTTTCTTTTTTCGAAAACTATGCGGCATTTATCAATGTTGGAATAGGGTGATTTTGTATGGGAATTTTAGGATTGAGGAAATGATGATAAGAATTCTAGGTTACTTTAGGTTAAAGATTAGTTTTTAGTCATGTATGTATGGTATAGATAGATAGGTAGAAATAGTAAATTGTACGGCGTCGTACACCTCTTAAGTTACATACTTAAGATCTGGAAACAGAAAACAAAAAGCATTTGAACTGAAGAATAAGATTTGGAAGAGATTGATGTTGTTCGTGGTGAAAATCGTACAGTCGCCAGCAGGTCAAGGTATACAAAACTGTCAAATTTCTCCAAATGATTTTAAACCTTAAATTATTGAAGATAAAGTTCAAATCAACTGAGAAAATTTGACATTTTGTGGTAACTCGATGTGCTGGCCACCGTACAATCAAACCGTATTCTGTAATTTAAATATCATTTAAATCTTTTAAGATAACATCTTAAAATATAGAACTTTAGAATAATTTAAGATTTTTTTAATAGGTAAAGGACACTATGTATTATATTAAAATGTCATCTAAATAGACTACATAAACAAATTCACACGTAAATCCATCAAACATATTGTGTTTTGCTTCATTTAAGATTCTAATCCATAGAAAGCGGAAATGAGGATAAGGTACATCAAAGTAAGGTTATATAGATAAAAGAAAAATGACAATGGTTAAAGGAATATTATTTGATAAAAGGCACTTAATAAGCCACGATTCAGCGATATGACTTATTATCAATCTATCTACTGTTCCATAATTATTATAAATTATCCATTGTTATTTTACTTCAAAGTGGAACAAGTAAGATGTCTAGAACAATACTAGCCAAAATTACAAGAATTTGAACAGAGTTAATAAAAAAGACCTATTATAATTTTTTGTTTTCAAAACAACTTTTTTCGGAAAATAGTAGCAAAATAGTAAATTGATCCGAAACTGATTTCACAGCGGATCAAGGTTGCTAATGAGTCGCCAACCGTGCCAGCAACCGTAAAAGTAACCCATATCACCGGTCGATAACCATGGATAAATCATCTATCAACATAATCGAATACTGAAATCACAATGGTTCGTTAAAGAACTCAACATTTGGCGGTGGATTATGAAAGGTAGGGCTGCTACTGATATTTTTTTAATGAAGTACCCCAATATAGCTTTAGCGAGTCTCCAGGCTGTTTTTTGTTTTGCATGGTAAGGTCGATGGCTCACATGATGAAAGGAGATTTAGTGGTACTACGGTATTAAAGGCATTAGGTAGTAATAAAAGCTGCATAAGCGTCCGTATTTTAATATATAAACTGCAAAACTTTTCAAGCTTGTATTGTTTATCATTAAATAAAACGAACTATTTGAGTAAGTGGACATATTTTTAACCCCTGACGCAAAAACGACGGGGTGATATAAGTTTGATTGCCTATGCCTACGCAATGTCTCATTGCATAAAAAATATCATAATATTTTCATAAAACGTTCACGAATAGACAACCCTAATGAGACGAAATCGCCCAATCACCATTTTTAATACAACACAGGTAAAGTTGCAGTCGTGGATATGAATGGTGGCTGATTATATTGTTTCCTACCGGTATACCGGTATCGTGGGGATTCGTCACGCTAATCGGAAAACCGCGGCATCATCCAATAGTTGGTCTATTAATGTTGAGGGTGCGAAAGACCGATGCCGACGGTTGCAGGGTTAATTAAATGTTTTGGTCAAACCTCGGCGTTTTAAGGTTAGTTTTTTTGTGACGTGTGAGTTATGATGTTTTAAAGGAACTTTTTTGGTTTTGGTTCTGATGTTATTGTTGGAAGTTTAAAAATGATTATTAAGATCAGAAGCTGCTTAACTCAAAAGCCTTTGAAGATACTTGAGTAGGGTTTCGTATGATTCAATGTTAATTATTTATACTTACTTCTAATATCAAAATAAATAAAAATACTGACTGCTTTCCCTAAACGTTTAGACAGATATACTACATCCAAGATCCGCTGATATAATATTTTGTCCCTTATAATAGGGGATGAGTCCAAAAAATCTATCTCCGACTTATCGAGAATTATAGGTTATAGGAAAACATTACTCGACCTGGAATTCTGACCAATACAATGATTGTGGCACCATTGAGCCATGAAAAGGTTATAGTAGGTATGTATTGATAAAAAATATCGAATAAATTCATTATATTTTATAGGGTCAACCAAAATATGAATTATATTGTTCTGAAATAAAGCTTGTAATATTAAGAAGTACAACACAAAATAATTCTATAGAACACGCTCTTATAAAGTTTTTGGAATGAATATCCAATTAGATGGAGTTCATCAATCATGAATTTGGTTTCTTAATGCAGTGGATTTGTGTCAATGTCAAATGACAATTGTATTGATTCAGTTCATCCAGTAGGCATAAAGTTTCAACATTATTATTGTTGAAACTGCTTCAAAGTGATTGTAAGCGCGACTGCTACGCTAGAGGTCCTGGATTAAAGTCCCAGGTCACGCAAAAAGTTATTCGGTTCTTGTATTTAGTCTCAGTAATAGCTCAGAGCCTTTCTGTTGAACTGTGGTTGCACAAATGTAAACTAAATCCTTTACTTTTTGCAAATACATACAAGCATGATGGTAAGAATGTTGTTTGTAAATTAAATTAACAAGAAGAATCAAGGAATTTGCCAAAATATGAACTCGAATCGATATATGGAAATTATATTTATGAATGCTCTCTTGGGGAAATATTAACACATTGGTTATCCTTACTTAAAAATATTATTTTATTTTATTTAACAGTTGAGAATATATTTTGTGCTACATTCTTTGTTAGTAGCATTTTCATCCTACTAATATCCTACTTCCTACTAATCCTACTAATCCTACTATCCTACTTCCTACTAATATTATAAATGTGAAAGTTTGTGAGGATGGATGGATGGATGGATGGATGGATGGATGTTTGTTACTCCTTCACGCAAAAACTACTGAACGGATTTTGATGAAACTTTACAGTATTAATGTTTATACATCAGAATAACATCAGAATAACATATAGGCTTTAAATTATAACGATATTTTGGGAAATTCCCACGGGATTGGGGAAAAACTATTCCACGCGGACGAAGTCGCGGGCAAAAGCTAGTTCTGTATAATTGGAAAGGACAATTTAAAAGAAAATGTTAAGCTTAATACGAGCTTCAGAAGCTAGTAAACCAAAAATTCATTATGAAACATATTTTCATTTCATCACAAAGGTTTAAATACCTATTATACAGCAATTACTTTTGACTTATGTGAAAGCTTATAATATATTGATGCTAAAAGCATACTCAAACACAGGTTATCAGTATATTAATCAACTAATTGAATATACAGACAAGACCTTATCAATGCAATCTGTACTTTCACTCAATATATTTGATTGTGTCATGGTTAAAAACGTGAGATCTTGGGGTCGATTCTTAGGTCGAGCAAAGTGGTATTCGGTTGGTCTCTGATATGGTCTACAACTCTACAGTGGCTCAGAGTTCAAATTTATGCTACCTGAACGACCTCGTTGGTCTAGTGGTCCCAATCGCAACTGCTACGCTAGAGGTCTTGGGTTCGATCCTTAGGTCGAGCAAAGTGTTATTGAGTTTTTCTATGAAATTCTCAGTAGCAGCTCGGAGTCTGGATTTGTGCCCGGTGAATGGCAATAGGCTCGCCCCCTATTACATGGGACCCAAACATACCGGCGAACTGTGGGTGTACATTAAGTGCACCTCTGCCTAACCCTTCGGGGAATACAGGCGTGATGGTATGTTATGTTATGTTAATGAACGACGTCAAAACATACCGGTCTCAAATGGAACGGCCAATCTAAACAACTTAATTCAGCAATGCCTGTAAGCACTACCAGTGTAGAAGACAGTAGAATTTGCAATTTGCCTATAATTAGGCTCATGGAGGCTGGTGGTCTATCTGCGCTCTCCGAAGCCCAGTTCGTCTACTGTGGATCGGGAGAGAGGTGGACAATCTCTCTCCCTCTCCGATGCTTCTTTTGCAAGCCTAACTTTCTCATAACTAGCTGCCACGTGGAAATAGGTAATCGTATTCACCAAAATATCACATTAAACCAACCGCTTAAACCTTCCCCACATAACATCTAATTTAATCACGTATTTACAAACAAATCATTATATAATCCCCAACATAATGCAATAAAGTTGAAACAACGATCCCTCGGATCCCGCCTCCGACAGAGACGTCACTTTCACAAGATTAAACGTCAAATAGAGGAGGGAAAGAAGGTTTTTAAATCGGAGGGCAAAGTCTCAGGGGTGAGTGCGATTAGGGTATTATTGCGAGTTTTACGAGATTCGAGTTCTGTTTTTTTAAGAAATATTGTGATAGGTTATCAGTAATTTTGTTAGTAGGCAGTGAATTCTAGAACTCGGAATCTTTAGTAAGTATTAGATAAAACATACAAACATATCCTTACAGACTAACATTATTAATGTGAACTTCAACTAACTAAACTATTAGTTTTAAACACTGTTAGTACACTAATAATATTACTTAGTTTTACAGCCAATAAGTACTATTTATTTGGTAAATAATTAGCAAAAAAATAAAAATAAATTAGATAGTCAATTATTGATTTCAATTCAATCTAATTTGTTCGCGCTTAATGTTGATTTTAATTTAGCAGAATATTAAAAGTCATCCATCTTACAAAACCCTTATTTTCAGCGAAAATAAGGTTATAAAGGTCGTATATTTTAGTATAACATGGCTCCATCCTAATAAGGGGGGGTGTTAACGTGTCAAGTATGCTGTTAATTCACCAGAATTTGTTCTAGGGTGCGGATTGCGTTTGATAAGTGTGCAGTTTCAACTATCCCGTGAAGATTGGGGGAACAGATTGCGAGATTCAACGAGTTGGGATTAATAAATAGGTACTTTGGAGTTAATCTTTATTATTTTTTTGACGTATGATGGGACAAGGGTTGGTTTTGCGGGCGATATAGTAGTTTATTAATATATTAAGTTATGTTTATTGACTTTAGTTAGTATGCTTCGACATATCGTATGTCTGAATTATGTTTAGCCTAGGTACGCACGGCTACGCATCAAGCTATACAAAACCAGTTTACGCTGGCCTCTTATTTTAAGGGAAGCCTATACAATGCGAGATCAGCTTATAATGGATTTGTAAAGGTTGACCTGTAGCCGTGTGTACTTCTCCAAAAGAAAACTTTAGATGTTTTTTAAATTCTCCACAGTTCGAACTTCGAAAGTTTCATTAATATATACTACTCTCTCATAATAAGACAAATCTCTATTATGCACATTATAATCACCGAACAACCCTTCGACCACTAATTATTGCGCTACTACCCGCTGTTACTCACAAGGGTTCGCTTTGGCAATTTAAGAGTTCGCGTCCTGAGAACTTTACAGACACTCAAATAAGGTTCAAATTGAATTAAGCCATATGTAAGGAAACGTTACGAGGAATCCGATTTAGATGTGAGATATTAATCTTTGTATCATTTTGGGGTGGTTATTGTTTTGAATGATTCAAATTCGACATGAATAATATTATACTTTATGTCTTAGTAATAACTTGCATTTTGGCATGCTTAGCAACATACCTTCTTACAACTCTAAGATACCAATATGTGACATAGATGAGAATTTTATTGAGTTTTCAGTCGATAAAATCAACTTTTACTCACATAAAATATTAATTTTGTCGTCGATTGGAGAGTCGATATAACGTTTTTCTTCGGTTTTCATACTTCGCTTGATGACCATCAATTGGCATTAAGTAGTTACTAATAAGTAATTTCCATGTTAACATGGATTCAATTAGGAGCATTAAATTCAATTCCGTTTTCGTGAAAAAGTTGTAACCGTATCCAAATGGATTTATAAAATCATATTTTTTTCCAACCATGACCAGGTTTTACCTATCTCAAGCTTCATCATCATCCCAATTCCAAGCTTATTAAACAATCATTAGGCACTTAGGAGAGGCGAATTTCCGAAAATTAGATAAAACTATTTAGCACGCCTCATAATTAGGATGTGTCAGCTTAATTTTGTTTTTTTTTTCGGGCAAATTTCTCTCGCACGATGCTCCCATTTCATGGTGCTAATGGTTTAAAGCAAAACATTTAAGATTTCATGCCTTCCGCACTAACTGGATGATTGCATAATTAGCGCCCGTTTGGGCGTTGCTTTGGTGTTTCTCGGCAATTTTCGACAATCATCGCCGCTTTTTTTGTAAAAGTTATAGGGTTTGTTTACGACGAAAATGTTGTCGGATAGGCTGCGAAGCCAATCAGTTAATCTCGTTAAGTTCTGTGTTTAAAATAAAGAAGCTCTCAAAAAGGAAAACCCAACGACGTTTCTTTCTGCTATTGTCAATATTTGGGAATATTTACGGATTATGATGTTTAATTTCATAGCATCAATGTGCTTGTGAATAAATTATCAAAGCCAACCTAAAAGTCGTCACTCGAATTTGGTGATGTTGCCAACAAAGTTGATGAAATGACAAAGATGACCGGACACATCATTCTCAAGGAACTTTAGCATTCTTGCAAATGTAGCATTACATTTGCGCAGAATAATCTGTAGCTTAGGATCCACTTCCAATAAATCGATAGACATACCTACCGCTACCCAGTTAAATACTTTTTCTAGCTTCTTGTTCCTGGTTCGAAACCCACCCATTGCACTACCGACGTGAACCCACTCGTAACACAAGCATTTAGCTTAGTACGAGGGGTTAACAAGAACACTAGTAGGTAATTTGCGACCCACATTGCTAGTAAACTTTTAAAAAGAAAAAATCTTGGGCACAGATAAGACTCTCCGTAATATTTGTGGCTTTATTTTGAGTGTATTCAGGTCAGAAGTGCAATGGGTGGGTTTAGAACAGGCAACCACATGATTGCAAGTTGGACGCCTAACGCTACCGTTGCTTCCCCTAGCCATTAGGCTACCGCTGGTTCTTCAGCTTCATCCTACGATGCCATATTAAGTTCTTACCTGTGGGTTAGGCGTGAGAGCAGCAGATATGGCGTTTTGTTGCGCAGCCGCAGCTGCAGCCGCCGCCATGCTGGCCCCCAGCGGCCCGTACGCAGCACCGTAGTACCCGCCCATTGCTTGACCCATACCACCACCCGCCATACCTGAGAAAGAAATAATTACGAGTTTTATCAATTAATTCTTTGGTTTCTAACACTTACGCGAATATTAGAGATTGAAATAAAAATACTTTTTACGGATTTTATCGCGTTATATTGATATTTTTAATTCCCGACGTTTCGGATCCTTTACTGCATCCATGGTCGCGGACTTATGACAAAAAGTGTCAAATCTGTTTTTTTTTTAACTAATAAGTTGTATGCATGTACTTCTTCTTCTTCTTCCTGTGTCTTCAGTGCCTCTCCATTACTGGAGGTTGGCCGTCAGCTCAGCGAACTTCTCCCGATCTTGTGCCAAGTGAAACAGAACTTCGAGCATGTATGTACTATGTTCCAGATAAGGAACCTTTTTTTGTGAAGATCGAATAAATGATATTATTAAAATTAAAAAGATTCTTCTAAGACTCACGATGATCAATAGTCTGTTATCCTTTGTATGCTATGGAATGCATTGTGTTTTCCGTAAAAATAAGGCAGAGATGTAGATACTGGCGTAACTATATCCACAATTCGCTTGTATTAGGATCATATCTTTCAGTGGAAATAAATAGGAAGAATCGAAGTTTAAGACCGAATTTCCAATTAAAAGCAAAGATATGTAAACTTTTATGTTTTTCGTATATTTGGCAAGATTTTTATAGACGTGAGTATAGAGATAGATTGATAGACAATTCGATTAGACAAAGTTTCAATCAGATGCTAGAAATAATGTGCTTTATTTTCCTTTCATAGGGTTTATGGATTTTTATAATTCATATCTATTCTTTGTTTTATGTCCAGCAAATTTTTATAATGTTGCACACAATTAAATAAAAATATAATTTCAAATTCGAAATCTTCACTGAATTAGACATTCAAATAAACTGGCGCTCTCTGACCCATGCTAGTCCATATCTAACAGAATCTCTAACACACCAATTACAATCAACATTTCAAAACAAATTCCACAACAGTTCTAAATTCAAAACATTCATAGATGCTAGAACGGAATGTCTAATTCACACCAGTCGGCAAGTGGCCGCCGTAATGGACAGTACTCTATAGACCGACGCACATTCATAATGGCGCTCCGGGAACTCTGATTCGAGCACCAATTAATTATTTCATTGTACCACGAATAATCCCGCCCTCGAGAGCTATTAACTAACGGTCAGTTCCTTAGACGTGTTTATTAAATACGCCTCAACGAGGCTAGTTTACTCGCTTATTGATAATGGATTTGGATTAGGAATTTAATTTAGAGCGTTGATTTGTAAGTTGTACATAATTATGTTTAAATTTTCATGTTACCTATTTATCTAAAGAAGTGTATGTGGGTTGTTGGATAAAATCTAGATACTTACCTACTGTCGCAAGATTTCAAATTTTAGAGCTATTTACTAGAATTAGTAATATTTTATGAAATTTGAACCTATAATTATGTAATCAATCCATGTCAAAGCGTTGAATTAGAACTGTCAAATTTCGTGGAAAAAATATTTATAATACAACCAAATTAGGATGTCACGACAGTCTAACCACTTGTAATGCTATTACGTGAAAATCGAAATACACTTCATGTCTCGCGTGAAATATTCGAATATAGAATTTAAATAAAAAATATATGAGACACCCCTATTGTGGTGACGTCAGTCGAATCTACAATATATTATAAACCGCGGCAAAATTACAAAGCAGTTTATGAAATGGACAATGAGTTCTCCGTGAAAGCAATAAGGTTCGAAATCGCCTGGGAGTATATTTAGGCGAACGCAAATAGGTTACGTCAAGGTTTTTAGAAAGGGACGATCGAGATTTTTTTATTATATTTATAATTAAATTCCCTGTCATCTCTTTTGGGTATCTGGTCTCCTGGTATTGGCGTGTGCCCAATGGATTTCATTTTTCAACTTTTCATTTAATTCGAAGGAAATAAGAATGAGTTCTGGCTGATAATGACGCTGATTGACGGCATAGCTACGATAATTATAAATTCCATAATTGATCATAAGGAAATAAACTCGCTTCGTCTGAAGAAAATTATCAGTTACATCTGACTGACAAACAAGGCGCTTACATAGTGATTACCTGCACTCAACATAGCTACAAATTATAGTAAAGCGACTAGTTTCACGCTTATCCGAGTATGAAAGAAAAGTATAGAGTATCACTACCTATTATCCCGCACGAGTCGACTAAGGAAAATAGATCATTGTCGTGTATGTTGACGACTGCATTGTATCAGCTGTAAGTCGTGCACAATAAATTGTGATGAAAATAGCAACAATGCAATAATTTAGCATAATGTTTGTAATCAGGCTATGCATTATGGGAAGACACGGTTTTAGTAAGTGAAAGAAACTTTGATGGTCCTTGTTTAACTATTATCTGCATCAAAACTTATCCTAAAAAATGATTGTTTAGGCTATACTCCATCACGCTAGCCGTTTGCAGTTTGTTACACTTCACACGTCGTCGAAAAAATTTTCTGCGGCATGCAGATAATTAATAATTCATACGCACATGATTACGAAAAGTCAGAGGTGCCTGGTGCATGCTATAGATTTGAGCTTGAGACCTACCACTTCAAGTCGGCAGTCCGATACTTACAATATACTTCAAAAAAACACTAGGTTTGTTTAGGTAATTAATCTTCAAACGCACGTGAAGAATGTACCAGAATTTCCCGCAATAAAGCCAAACAAATTCATCAAAGCTTGCACACATAACCCTAAATTAACTGTTTGTCGAATAAACCCAGCAACAAAAACCCAATTAATTTCCACCAACGGTTTACACAGAAACCGCTTAAATGCAACATCAAAACTGTAAGTGACTAATTTTAATTAATAAAACAAACGAAAATTTCCTTAAGAGCTGTTACATGGGACTTTTTCGATTCGAAACTTGTTTTGGAAGTTGAAGGTCCTTGAAAGGGTACAAAAGGCTAATTAAAATAGGCGACTTTTGTTACTTTGTAGAAAACTTCTGCAAAGTAGAAGAAACCCGTAACTTAAATGTTTAGGAATTTTAAAGAGAAATATTGAGCTTGAGTTTTAGGAATTCTGAGAAAAGCAGTTTTTAACACGTGGAAAACCAAACAAGAGTCGCGAAACTCGTGTTTCTTTTTACCACAGCTATGTTGTTTTGTGTTTCTAAAATCCACTGCGAAAATAGTTGCGTTCACAATTCTTCTTCTTCAATCGAAACCCAACCCTCACAAAAAATTAAAAGCTAGCCAACAAAGGATGTAATTTCAAACACGATTCACCTACGTCACAATCCATATCATTCATAATGACCATCTTCCGACCGGCCCCTGAATATGTAAATATAGCCCCAACCATTGTGAGGATCGGCAGAAAGGTCAGACACCGGTCTAAATGGGATTTTCGTACGGGTTTCCTTTTCAATGCCCCCGTTTTTTCTTTCCACTCTTTATATTTGAATGTGTTAAATTTCTCGGAAAAATGCTTATTTTCTGTCCCGTCAGGTGGGCAGGGTGATTTATAGAGTGACCTTAGATGGTATCAATGGTACTGAATGTGTGGCTTATTTCAGGAGTTTCGATTGAAACGAGTTTTGGGCTTTCGAATTGTTCATGCTTATTTTTGGGTTTATTTGTAGGTTTATGTAGCGATGGCAAGTAAGCTTGCCTGAAATATTTTAATGAGCCTAGAGGGTGCTCAATAGGTTGAAAAGACAATATGCTGCAACTTTGCAGATACTGTGAAGTCTATATTGTGAATTCTGTTTTTACATATTGGACAAAGATATTCTCTATTTCTGAAACTAAAGCAAATAATTTCGTCGGCCCTAAAGCAGCTTTTACTGCTTCCACATTATCCTCAAAAAATGATCGGTACAAATGACATGAGGGTACATTTTCGCCGTTTCATAGCATGGGGAGGGTGATCCGCAGACGTACTTAACAAACCATGGTTAAATTGATAGATTAGCCGCAATTTGTGCAAATCATCGTTTTTGCTTGTTTATGGTTATGGATTTCAGCATGGAGTGATTTAGATTTAAGTTAGGTGTCGAATCTTTGTAACGTCGCCGTCGGTAAAGGAATCTTTTGAACGTCGTTTTATCGCTAGATTTTTTCATTGTACACCATAACGCACGAGACAACCTTTTAAAAAATTAAAATGACTGCTCAAATACAAAACAATGTCCTCGTGTAAACGACTATAAATGCGCTAAAATCTTGTAACTATAAAATCGCTAAAATCTTCTAAAGAATCTAAACAAAACAGCAAGTCATTTCCCAGAGCCATAAACAAAAAGTTCTCGCTCCACACGTCCGTTCTCCCTAACGTTCCGCGTTCAACTGTCATGTAAATGACGTCACGTGACCGGAAGCAGTTTGGCGGGGGGAGGGGCTTCCGGCGACGCACGCGATTGGACACTTCCGTTCGGTAACAAACTGCTGGTATATATAATATGCTAATCATGAATAAGCAATTTATTGGATTATTGTATGGATTAGCGCTGCCTGTTTTGCCTGTAAGTGGGGATTAGTGTGTGATTTCTTTTGGCGATAACAGAACCTATGTTGTATAATATTCGAACCAAAATAATATTCCTGGAAATATTCTGATATTGTGTGATTATTTTTTTTCCAACATAATAACAGTTTTCCTTGTATTATGTTTCCCTCACTTTGTAATTCGTTCTAAGAACTTCAATAGCTCTCTCCGTAAAACCCAATTAAATTTTATTTACAGATAACATGGTTACAACAGCTTTTTCATCTTTTGCTATAACAAATGACACGAAACTTTTTTTTTATAGTACTTTCAATCAATAGACTACTTAATTTTTGTAAAACCGATTGCCTTAAAATACTTTTGGAGCATGTGCTGGAAAAATATCGATTTGAGTTTTTGTTGGCAATACCGAGAAATACTGTCATTTAATTAATTTTCGACTGTTTTTTTTTTCCTCAGGACCATTTTGAAAGCAGTACTAGGTGGTTGGAATACCTACTCGCCTGCGTTTCACTGAAACCCGTGTTGAATTCTAAGGCACAGATCGAATTCAGAACATTCGAAAATGATTGTGACTTTCATAAAACCTAAGAATCTGTGTCGGTACAACATAAATTCACCGACCCGTTATAAAATGGTTGATCAAAGATATGAGTTTTCTGTAAAAAGAAAATTTCCTAGTGGAAGACAAATTCGGCCTCAGGCAGGGGTTGAACCTGCTACCAACTAAGCTACCGAGACCACTGCCTGTGATGTCGAATTTCTCTTCCACATTGTACGTCTTCAGGTGACGTCAACCAGAGGGACATAGGTTCAAACCCTGCCTAAGGCCGATTTTTTCTTTTACTGGGAAATTTTATTTCTAAATGAGAATCATAATATATCTTTGTGAACATTTCGCATTATTTAATGCTAAAATATACATAATATAAAATAAGCATAGTTGATCAATGTATGACATAACATGAACGATTTTAGGTAGATACCTGTAACTGATAGTCTGAACTCTAATGTAGGCTGTCAAGTTCATTATCGACTACCTCCCGCTGTCTTATTACATCACCACGACAAGCACAGAACAGATAAACCTCTTTTACCTGTTCTGTGACGACAAGAACTATTAATGAATGAATCAGTAGTATGGTAGATGATCTAGAAAATCTAAACCTATCTACACTGGCCTGTAAAACTAAGTAACTACAATACTTTTAAAATTTCAATTATTTATTAACTGTAGAAGTTAGAGATTTAAAATAGAAAAATGTTTTATAGCAAATGTTATCAAAATTCTTCGAAACTATAGTAAACAAATTAAACTCTTTTTGAAGTCCGTTTTATTTCGATGTTTAACTATCTTGTGTACCTACTTAAAACGTTATTTTAAAAGTCATGTTTGTGACGTCACTAGCCGCCATAATATGCTCTCTGTCTCGCATAAAAGTGCAACTTCCTTATTTTATAAAGATATGAATATTCTAATGAAATTATTTTTTCTAGTGAAAGAAAAATTCGATCTCAGGCAGGGTTTGAACCTGCGTCTTTCTGGTTAAGTACACCAGACGCTTTGCCAACTAAGCTACCGAGACCACTGCCTGTGATGTCGAATTTCGTTTCCACATTTTACGTCTTCAGGCGATATCAATTAATCATCTGCTACCAAGGTTAAGGAAAATGCAACTTCAATAGCCACCAAGCAAAAGTTCGTTGTTTAAAAATACACTGGCGTGCAAACAAGGTCCCCATTTTTTATAACAAAAGCTTCATGGTAATTCGTAATGCTGTAAATAAAACAGGAAAACCAAGCGTTGTGTATATTTTTTTGGCAAGCATTGTAAACTAATGCAGGGTAAAACGTGGCTATTGTTCTTTCTCATAGTTTTGTATTTTCCCAGCCTTTTAAGGAACTGCTTATTGAATGTTATATAATGTACTAGCGACCCGTCCCGGCTTCTCACGAGTGAATTGTAGGTACTAAAGTGTTTTCAGTGATAATAATATAATGTTTTATTTCATAAGAATAAGACAGCATTTTCGATGAAAGCTCTCACTCGACAATCTTCCGACAATCTTAACACAAAAAAATATAGGCACACTTGAGACATATTTTAACCGCAAAATATTAAGTTTATAAGTGTACCTAAATAATTTTAAAATCAATAATAGTAAAACCAATTGATAATTATTATTCCCTTCAATATGTTACCCTGTATTATAACTAAAACTATGTGGATGAATAGCAAATTTTTCTTTCAATGCCAAATCAGCGATCCAACAATGTACTAAAATGTATTCAATCTGTTTACCAGAAGAAAAAACATTAACCCATCCAATACAAACAAGAATACAATAAAACAATTGGATGTCTGCGTCAATTATTATTAGCATTATTAATAGTAGTACAAAATAATAAAATGAAAAACATGTTGTAACTATGAATACGTAAATGTGTGAAAAGATGTCATTGTTATACTTATTGGAATTAGCATAACAATTAATATGACTTGTGGACATAATAAAGCATTTATATATGGGCGTTGCGATATAATGAACTAATTTTATGAAACATATTTTGTTACTACAGTTGTTAAAATAAATGCTGAAACATTAATGCTTGTCAGAAATTATTTTCCATACTATTTCATCATCTACATTGTTGGTACAGCACAAAAGTTTTTCTTAGACTTGATTTGAAATTTGATTTCAATAGGATGGTATTGATTTTTGACAGCTCAACTTGTGTTTCTTTATAAAGGAGACAACAGATTATGTGGACTGCCGCAGCAAATCTGCTACAGACAAACACCGACCGACACCGCGTTTTTGTGCGTCAAATCATTGCGATACTGCAATGAAATGCGTCAAATTTTGACATCTTGTTGACTTTACTATTTAGTTTGAACGTCAGAAAGTCAGTTTCTGGTCCATATTATTTTATGAATTGACAACCACCATCTAAATAGTTACGTGTAAGTGACGTTATTATGATTTTTATGTAGCTCTTGACAGTAAATAAACAGCGCACTTTGACAGTGGTGGTATCCCCGTGTTTGGACGAAGCTATGTAGGTTTTGACACAACGATTATATTAAAAGACTTCAGTATCGTATATTTTTCTTTCATCATTACAAATAATTAAAATAAATGCGAAAGAAATTGACTATCTCTACTTTTCTGTAACTTTTTTACACTTTTTCGCCTTGCTTTAGGCAAGGCATTTGATCCTAAAATTGCATCCTAAATCCTCTATTCCCTTCAGAGAATACAGGCGTGATGGTAGTCTAAAAATTTCATTAATACGCAGCAGTGATAGCCTAGTGATATGACCATTGGACTACCAAGTCAAAGGTCTCGAGTTCGAATCCAAGACGCGCAACTCTGACTTTTACGAAGCTATGTGCGTATTCATAAGATTAATTAACACGCTCTTAAACGGTGAAGAAAAACATCGTGAGGAAACCTGCATGCCGCAATGTAGAAAAAACAGCCAATGATAATACAGTAGATACACTCCTTTAAATTGTTATTATAGCGATGACACACCAGCATGCAATAAAATACGAGAACCACCATTGTCTTTATAATTAACCACAGCTGAGTAAATTCTGATAGGTAGCTTGAAGAGATAGGAATGTTTCGATTGCTCAAGTAATCTAAGGAGCTTATTTCATTTTATTATTTCATTATATCATCAATGCACGTGATGATATTGTAAACTCGGACATGATGCCAAGATGCAATGATGCCAAAATGTCATAATGCCATAATGCCAAGACGCCATGATGCCGAGATCCGAGTTCGGAACTGGATATCATGATAATACAATGGGATGGCATGGCAATGCATAATATAATAAAAAAATCTTTTTTTATAGGATAGACTCATGGAGAATCGTCACCCATGGACATCTGCAATACCAAAGTAGTTGCTAGATGTGTTGCCGAGCCAAGGAAAAGGGACGGGAAGGAGAAAAGGTGAACGAAGGGGACTTAGGGAGGAATTAGGCCTCCGATGCTTAGTTGCTTATAACTTAATTCGAAAGAGTCCAGCAAGTTTGATATTATACGGGTATAATTATGAGAGTAAAATGTGTCATTTCGACGTTAGAAGTGAGCTTGTGTACGCATAATAACTGTTTTGTAGATTTATAGATAGTTAACCTTTTAAAGCCATTCTTTGACCAACGATTTAATCTATTTAACCAACTGATTCGGCGAACTACTTCTTCTTCGAACCTACTACAACCTACAAAATGTAGGACAAAATGAATGTTCTCTAATTTTTTATTAAACATAAATTCGAAAACATCTGACATCTACCAACCCGCACTGGGTCCGCGTGGTGGATTACGGCCCACTCCCTCTCACTGAAAGGAGGCCTTGTGTGGCTGTGTCCCAGCAGTGGGAATATTATAATTCTAATAAAAAGTATTCTAAAAATAGCCAATAAAATATTTTCCTTACAGAATCTGATACACGTGGTTATATTGTCCTTGGTTAAGGTTTTGTAAGAGGTACAGGTTTCAGTGATAGCGGAAAGATATTTTATAATGTTCTATTGTGCTTTTGTCGTGTGGCAAAAGCTTTATCGATTGAGGCAC
The DNA here is from genome assembly GCA_958496365.1 of Subacronicta megacephala. Taxonomy (NCBI): domain Eukaryota; kingdom Metazoa; phylum Arthropoda; class Insecta; order Lepidoptera; family Noctuidae; genus Subacronicta; species Subacronicta megacephala. The sequence goes on along the minus strand of OY292515.1, from coordinate 1,829,400 downwards.
AAAAATACCTATTTTATAAACATTTAGGATGAGGAAAGCCGAAGATCGGGCTCTGTGGCGTTCACTAAGATCAGCCTACGTTCAGCAGTGGACGAGAATAGGCTGATGAAGATGATAATGATGATAAACATTAAGGTGTAATGTTGCGTAACTAGTTCATAATTAATAGAAGCTGAAGAAATTATTGACTAATTTCATATATACTCTAAACATGGTATCCATGATAAAAACGGGACAACTGCTTAAGTTTAGAATGATGTGAATACCTGTATTATGAGTATTTTTAGATACCTATTGGAACAATAGTGCGTGCGTCTGCGTGCGTGCGGGTGTGTGTGTGTTTTTGTATGTCATCATCATCATCATCAACCCATTACATTGGCCCACTGCTGGGCACGGCTCTCCTCTCGGAACGAGAGGGATGAGGCTATAGTCCACCACGCTAGCCTACTGCGGGTTGGCAGACTTCACATGCCGTCAAGAAAATCTCTCAGGCATGCAGGTTTCCTCACGATGTTTTCCTTCACCGTTTAAGCTCGTGATAATTAATTATTAATACGCACATGACTTCGAAAAGACAGAGGTGCGTGCCTTGGATTCGAACTCGAGACCTTTGACTTGGCAGTCCAATGGTTATATCACAAGGCTATCACTGCACGTTTTTGTATGTGTGTGTCTTTTATCATTATTTTATTGCAAGTAGGAGAGATTCAATGACGATATCATTTAAATTTAATAAGTAACTTTTTGTAATGCGCTTTTTGTAAATCTATTCTCGCTCACACTATAACCACGTCTCAACACTATTTGTTCAAGAGATTCCACCGTTGTGTTCGACATTACTCGTGCAGCTCTGTCGTATTGTCACATACAACAATGGCCGTCGGAATGAATCCCTATCCTGTTGTACACAATGTTTGATTATGATTGGGAATACGTAGGAATTGTGTTTTTGTATGTTATTTGTTAAAAGGAAATATGATTAAATCTAGGGCATCTGAAGAAATGCTTCGAGTGTGTTTTTAAAATTATTAAATATTTTCCTCATTAGTCTCTGAGTCCTAGGTCTATGGTCCAATATCCAGGTTGAGTAAAGCTTTATTGGGTCTTTCTATGAAAGTCTCAGTAGCAGCTTGGAGTTTGGATTTGAGCCCGCTTAATAGCAATAGGTTCGCCCCGTATTAAATGGAACCTATTCATTCCGGCGAACTTTGGGTGTACATTAAATACAACACTGCCTAACCCTTCGGACAATGTACTAAGCATTGGTATGTCCGTAACTCTTTATTCGAATCTTATCTTAGTTACTTAGCTATAGGTACCGTATTTAGTGGCATATATTAGATAGGTACTTTATGATAAGCAAATGCTAGTTTTCGCACATACGTCACTCAATCATTTCGAGACATCTCATTGGCGGAGATGAAAACGAAGTAATATGTTGCTTGTTTTTATCATATTTCCATAACGATCATATTAGTAAATAGCAAAAAAACTTTTATACAAACATTGATTGTGAGCAAGTCGTAACCTTTGAACGAATCTAATTGTATCAGACCTAATAAATCGCCAGTTCACAAATCACTAACATGAACCTATCAAGTGTTGGTCAAATTACCCGTAATGGGCGGGTCCGGCGCGTGCGCAGGCTCTTACGACGAGGTGCGCAGCCGTTATGTCAGTGACGTCACGTGTACGTCGCGTGGCGTAAAAGCAAAGGGCTTTTAGTAGAAAAATATAATGTTTGTAAATTTTATTTGGGATGACTTCTGGTAATATTCATTTGGTTTCTATTAGATACGTTGTTTATTTGTATGAAACAATACTTATTTAAAAAAGCCTGGTCTGGATTAAATTCAGGATGATTTCACTGAGCTGTGTATGTTTCTGAAATTTAATATACTCATAACAATACTTGGTGTACAATTAAGTATGAATAAATAAAATATTAAATTAATAGAATACTTACTCACCAACAAAACATCTACTTATAAATATTTTTATAGGCATCGTTCATCATAGTTAGGCTTGTGTTTGTAGTCAATGAATAATTACTACACCTTATTTAGAATTCTCTTTTTTTTGCCTGATAAAAATGGTAGATTTTTCATTACGAAATTTTCGTGTCTACCATTTTTTTTATATAAAGAGATTAATTTGTCCTATGTAACTAATTACCACCTTGCATGCTTTACACATATTTATAAAACTCAAATATTTAATTAGTTACACGTAGGTACAATCGAAAACAAAAAAAAACGTAGTGCCATTTTAAACAAAACAAAAAAAAATATTACTAATTAAAATATCCACGGCCATATTAAAAATGATTTCGAACCCGCAAAAGTAATTATTCACCCCTAGTTTTATTTCACGACATAAATTCTCCGGCGCAATTAACTTAAAAGCCATGTTAGTGCAAAGTGTGGCGCGACCCTTAACTAAGGGTCACGACACACGTGCCGACTCCGCCCACGTTTAGTTCGGCGACCGCAGTTGACGAAACGTAAAAAAATGTGTGAATTTGGGTAATTTACGAACGTTGGATACGTGGTAATAATGTATCAATTTATAAATAGAGAGTTTGAAGGCGGTTTGACTGCCTCGTTAGTCTAGTGGTCTCAAGCGCGATTGCTACGCAAGAGGTCTTGTGTTTGATTCCCAGGTCGAGCAAAGTATTATTGGGATTTTCTTTGAAATTCTGCTGAGCTGGGAGTTTGGATATGTGACCGGTGAACGGCAATAGGCTCGCCCCCTATTACATCGGACCTAAACATACCGGTGAACTGTGTGTGTACACTAAGTACACCTCTGCCTAACCCTGCCTTCCTTCCTTCCTTGGAATACAGGCGTGAATAAATTCATCATATTATTAACCCTCATCTGTATGTCAGTATCTTAGCAGTATCGGTTGAGGTGGTACTTAAATATATTTTGACCGCGGTAACATTGTGAGAGATCACTCGTCAAATGAAAACATTATAAATACAATAAAAAAACCTTGTTTTAGACAGCCGACACAAATCCAGACTCCGAGCTGCTACTGAGAATTTCATAGAAAAACCCCCGATTTATGGACACAAAAAAACATTTTCTCCATACATTTTCAAGCCACTTTTGAATTTTGTATAAGTTGTTGCGTGGCGAACTTCGTAACATTCTAAAAACATTTGCATTTTCCTTTCTAAATTCAAAGTGCGAAACCTTACAATACTTTAAAAGCAAACCACAAACAACCCTTTAAAATTCAATAACAGCTCACGCATAACCCTTAAAAAGCGAAATCTTTCAATAATTTTAATCGCATGTCAATGGTAACCCCAAACGGACGAAGCCTGACGCACCCCAACTAACCCTATTGTCACTTTCACATTGACAGTGAAAACTGTCAACTGTCAAAAGCAGCCAAGACGGTTTAAACTATGCGTTCCATTTTCGCTTTTCATATTTGGAAATCTTTTGTTGAGCGCACTGCGGGCGCTCTTATGTGATGTAAGCGCTTTTTCGATTATGTGTACCGAGCTTTATTTAAGTGTCGCATGTTTTTGAATTGTTTTGCTTAAAATATTACATTTTGATGTCTTATTAGTTAAATTGTAAATCTCTGTCAAAATAGGGAGGAGAATTGTTATAATTGTATTAGTCGCCTGCTAATACAAGACATCAGACTTGTATTTATAGTTGAATTGAAATGCCTGAACATTTTTAAAACAATAACAAAACTAAGTCTCTAATGCTATGCTCGAACAAATATTCAAGGCAGCTGTTACATAACTTTTCTGTTGAAAGGTTTTAAACCTTTATTTACATTGTGTTCATATAAGTAATTATAAAGACTGGCTCTAATTGCAATCCCACCTTTTCTTTTTTATTTTAGACTAGCTTTCCGCCCACGGCGTCGTCCGCGTGGTTTCTCGGCTTTTCTGCATTTAACAAACAAATTCTTCAGCTTTATAATATTAGTATAGATGTCAGAAACCTTCCCAGGTACGCACGGCTACATATCGAGCTATACAGATCCAGTTTCACCTGGCCTCTTACTGTATCGGAAATCCATACAATGCCAGATCAGCTTAAACTGGATTATTATTGGTTGACCTGTAGCTGTGTGTACAGTCGCCAGCACATCAGGTTATACAAAACTGTCAAATTTCTCCAAAATATTTAAAACCTTCAAGTGTTGCTCATTAAATTCAAAATCAACTGTGATAATTTGACACTTTGTGTGCTGGCCACCGTTCATTCACAATGACTTATCAAAGTTTATTTTTGAAAAGAGGTCTTATTTGACGTTGTATTCGATCTTCCCGACCGTCAATGGCCACATCACTAAACTACTGTAAATGATCCTAAGATTTGATACGTGGAAATTTGATGACAACAAATAAACATTTCTGTCAAACATCACTTGAAAGGACGTTCTACACAACTTTCTAGTGTCATAAACAAGATATAACTTTGAGGCGACGTCGTATCAAAAACTATTGCGAGTACCTACCTACTCATAAATAATACAATTTATGTGTCAGTATCGACATTATATCAGTAAATAGCGCATCAAATTTATATAGTTCTCATATAAAAAGGTTTTTATATATTATACGTGTAAAAATTTTACGTCTCTTAGTTTTATTTTTGAAGTCACAAGTCGTGACTGTGGGCGTGTTTTTGTTATGAACGGGCGAGTGACCTGCTTGCCGTGTTTGGATGATGATAGTAACTTGACCAAGTTGAACGCTATTGTTGTTACTGGAAGATAGTTATATGAGAGATAGAATAGCAGTAGTGTGTGTTGTTCTTTTCACGTGATTTCCAACTTAAGTTACACTAAAAACTACAATGTAGTTTCCAACTATAGCTTATTTACATTTTGGAAGATATACCTACTAATATCTATGTGCATATTTTTACATATTAAAAATGGTATATGTATAGTTATTATTTTTATTGCATTAAAATATTTTATATTTATCACAAGAGCAGCTTCAGATTATGAAGGTTTTGATTCACATGACCGTCAGTAGATTTAATGTTACGAAATTTTCCATTTATATTTCAAGACGTTTTCAGATATGTGCCGGAAAAGAGTAATAGGATAACATGAGACATGAACACATTATATAAGTCTGTGATTAGTAGGTAAATGCCTAATTGATACGCTATAAGAATATAATTAACTATCACGCGCTTAAACATCGTGAAGGAAAACATCGTGAGGAAACCTGCATGCCTGAGAGATTTTCTTGACGGCATGTGAAGTCTGCCAACCCGCAATAGGCTAGCGTGGTGGACTATAGCCTAATCCCTCTCGTTCTGAGAGGAGACCCGTGCCCAGCAGTGGGACAATGTAATGGGTTGATGATGATGATGATTATGACGCTATAAGTGACAGTGGTCAGCAACAATTCAGGCATCTCTTGATATCAATCATTCTTAATTCCCTATTAAAACGCTTACAATAAAGCGTAGATACTCCACTCAATCTACTTACTATCCCATCTACTAGCCCGTCACAACGAGGCACAGCAATTGTGTAATCCCAATTCGACTATAGCGGATTCGATGACATCGAATGAATAGCTTGATAACGTCGGTACAACTAGCCCTTTGTGCACAACCTTCTATGTAGCTATTTGTACAGAAAGTTTTATAACATTCTGTAAATAACGGAATTGTTTTGTAGAAAAAATGTATTGGAAACACGAAATATTGAGTTATTATGTGACTGCGCGAAAAAAATGTTGTGCCATAACTATAACCGCTTAACTATATCTAAGGTAAACGTTACAATGAAAACTCATTTGTGAGTGAGAAAAAGTTAAAAATAAATAATTGTTAATTGGTAGAAAAATGCAAAAGAGTTTTCTACCGACTTTTTCCTTGGAATGACTAGTTTAGTACAATAGTATGCTACTAATATCCCAAAGGACTGGTTTACGATATTAAATTGTGGACCGACGCGGAACGATAGTTTTGTCTGATTTTGTTGTGAATGAAAAAGTGCGTAACCGTAGCTTTTAGCTGAAAAAGGCAAATAATTTCATCGAATATAACATCACGATTGTATACTTCGCAGAGCTGTACTTATTTACGCCAACAGTTTGCCTAAATCCTATGTAATAAGGGACGAACTGAAGTTATGACTTGTCTGTAAAAAATCCCAATGCCACTTTACTTCACCTGGGAATCGAACCCAGAACCCAAACTCTCAGCAGACTACCGGTGGTCACTAGACTATTGAAGCAAATTATATTAAAATATCAATTGGAACTTCTAAATCGTATTTTAATTGTGTTATCCGTCCACCGCGCTGACGCAACAATAAAACGCAATAACAAAGGTTTTACAATACATAATGACAGCTCTCGACAAAATATTACGTTTTTGTGAACACAATGACGATTAGTGAGGAATTAGTGACATTGTTGTTAATTGTGTAGACTTTATTTCGAACTCTATTTTTGGTCCTTATGTACGATTTTCTGAAGCAAAAGGACCATTCTGTTAATTTTATACCTAATAAAAGGTGGATGAATAAAAATCATAAAAACATGTCTGAATCGTCTTGTAATGTCGAGCATCCGTATTAAAATGTACTAAAAATGTTCACTACGCGGCCCTTAAATTGTTAAACTTCAACTTCTTTAAACTTTCTTTCAACCTTCACGACCGCATCCCCTTGGAGATGCTGGTTTCCTCAATATGTTTACCATCACTATGCTCACATAAAAATATTAAGAGTGCCCTGGATTGGAACGGGGAATTCAAAGTCTCTTGGAAAAAAATTAATTGAACTTGTACACCTTTTAGGTAATTTTCCCAATAAAACAAAATGCAGCTGTGTTTACTCACCGGCCCTCAATGCATCCATGGGTACGCTAGGGTATGGTATGGAGTACGGATAACCCTCCTTCCTCAGAGTCTTGGGCTTCCTCCGCGGCCGGTACTTGTAGTCAGGGTGTTCCTTCATGTGCATGGCTCGGATGCGCTTCGCCTCATCGATAAACGGCCGCTTCTCATCTTCGGAGAGAAGCTTCCATTCTGCACCTGTGGAAATTTTTTGGTTTTGAGTTTTTTATCTTATCTTTAGATTTAACGATATACTTATCGATGTAATTGAATCATGAAAATACATTTCAAGGATTTTTTACGGGCTAATGTAATGTTTAAATATGTTTACATACCTACTTGAGTTACAAATGAGAAACGATTAAAAGTTTTTTAAACAACAAGACCCTTTTTGTATAATTGTAGGTAATATTATTAATCTATACTAATCAGTAAAACCTGCATATATTTACAGTGCGCTAACCAAAGGTTTCACACCCACGTAAAAAAATTAAACCCAAAAAATACGCAATTTCGTCATTCGTCGTATTTCGCACTTATACCTGACACATTCACTAACCACTGAAACTTTGTCTTTTATTGCCCAATTCACGGCTCAGTGTTTAATATAGCCATTAGCGTCCATCTTCTATACATCTCCATGAACATTAGACATTATAAACTTGAACGTCGAGGTAATAACCACTTGCTTGTAAGAAAATATGGTTTTAAGTGGTATTAAAACGTGATAAAATAATAAATTTAACTTCATTTATACTGCTTATAATCCGAAACCAAATTTCCATTAACTGTTGATATTCCCCACATTTTCACCAGTACCTATCGCAAAGGACATAGGACAAAAAGGATCATAGTCCCGAAATTAAATAAAATTGGTTTAACGGTTTAGGCTTGAAAACAACTCACGGATAGACAGAGTTACTTTCTCATTGATAATAATAATATAATTATAAGAATGGATAACATACCGTTACGACTGTTTTCGTAGTAATTACTGGTATGGTTTAAGTTCCATGTAATAAGGGACGACCCTACTGCCATCTGAGCTTCCTGTGATTTTTGCTCCGATACATGCAAATCCCGAAACGGAAAAATTCTTTTACTCTATTACTTTAAAAAAAAAGTTGAGTAGTTTTTTACTATTTGAACTGGGCCTGGCCTGGCCTTCATTACCGTGTTTTAAATCCAATCAAACCCATGATAGCGAGAACATTTGAAGTGCAAGAATTTTAATTAGCACATTATTAAATTTAGTTTCCACGATAGAAGACCTAGAATCTACTTACATTTCAGGTATCTATGATAGCAAATAACAACGATAAACTATAAAATAATAGAACAAAAACAGAAAAGTAATTTGCCCTAACCATCCTTCATTGCTGAAACAAAGGCATTGAATCGATACAATATAATCGAAGGCACGAACGACCTGTCTCCCAGCGCGATTCAAGAGACCAACCCTTTGTCTCCCCCCATTTATAGAAGGTTGTATTCATCCACCGTGGAGGGGCGCCATCGTCCATTCAAACAGACAAGACAATCCCAATTCAGGCGGGTATAAAAGCGAAAACAATGTCGCTAACATAGAAAGGAACAATCCGGCTCCGAGGACCAGCGGTAGTCTCGCTCGCCCACTTGTAAATATCGCTAAGAGCGAAAGAGATAGCAACAACAATGGCGGAAAGCGCCGCCTAATGACGAATTTGCGCTTTTCATTCCACAACAGAAGTTTTTCCCGGTTCCTCATTATTATGTCGATACTTTGGGGTGGGTTCGTGTCTTTTGTCGGCGCGGATGATAGGATCGTGTGCTTAGTAACGACAATGGTACAAAGGACTAATATTCTATTAAAATTACGTTGACGGTTTCTCAATTGTTTGGGAAAAATCGGCTTTACTTTTTCTTAGTTGACGAGAAAAAGGGCATTAGTCGGTGTAAGATGCCAAAATTGCTTTTGTATCATTACGTATGGTTAGCTAAGGACGTACAAGAAAAAAACCCATAATTCCTCTTATTTACCACCCTAAAAACCTCAAGCTATCGATACATATATACGATACGCAGTTTTTGTTAGGTAGGTAGGCATAAAATCTTATTTCTATCACAAAGATACCAACAAAATTTTAATAATAGCGGCTTAGCAAATTTTTCACAAGTATTAAAAAAAAAGTACTGCTGTTGATTTGCATTGATTCCTTCAGAGGATAGACTTCCAACATTTTTTCAATAAATTAATCATAATATTATCCCGTATGTATAGAAATACAAATCTAATTGCACCTTTTTACGTAAAACGATCATTGATCTAAATATACATGTAATTCACAAAGGTCAATTAACTGGGTTCGACACAAAGCATTAAGTACAATGATTGATACGATTATATTGACCGGGGCATTGAAGGCATTGTCCGCGCTCAAATCGAACAGGTTTTCAGCTCTATAGTTTGAAAGTTCGTCTGGACGTTTGTAATTACGCGACCTGTTACGTGACTGGCAAATGAGTGATTAATACAAAACGTTTTTAAGGCTAAATTATTCTCTTAATTTATCTGAAACCTAGAACTAACTTTAATAAATGAATCAAAACCAAATGAAACTTAATCGTCTCCTTTGACATTGAAAAATTTGTGTCATGCTTCCTTTATCATTTTTTGGTTAAGTACAAGAAAAAACTCTAAAAAGGTTCTATTATTAATAGTAAGTAGGTACCTACCTACATAATTATGTAGGTGCCTATAATACCTACTTTAATTATTTTGCCAGCATAGACAATTCTTTTTTTTTAATCCAGCGAACGAGTTAAATATAAACCTTTTTCTTAAAGATATGTTTCCACAAACAACTTTCCTGGTTTTTGGAACGAAAAATTATCTATCCTAGAACAGTATTTATTTCCAACAGAATATTTCAACCAATGAATTCCATGCCATATTTATTCAATTGCCACCAGTTTAAAACGCAAAACACACATTCAATATTAGCTAATTACGGCCTGTATCGTTCATTTGCATAAGACAAAGGCAAAAACAAACCTTTCAACACAGTAGAACAAATACTTTTGTAAATATAGGCAGCTTTCCAACAAGCACTGTGCACGGTTGTCATCTCACATTTTGTACCCACAAGTGTCACAATTTCTTGACAATGGCAACACTGTGCATATTATACCTCCATGCTGCGGAGCGTAAGATTTTTTCTTAGCATTGTTTTTAAAACAATGCAAATTATAATGTTAAAGGATAGGTACCTAGTGCATGTATTGGTTGTTTGACAAGTAATCCTTATGTTTTCGGGAAAGTTTTTTGACAAGCTCATCACAGCCAAATAGACTGAATTACTAACGTTTAAGTCTATGTAATTTAATTTTCATTCTTATTATGCAACAATAGAAATTACGACTTAGGTATTTAGGTATTATTGGGTTTTTTTCCATTTAAGAGCAATAGGTTTATCAGCTATATATTACTTACATAGGATACTTCGATCCTAAAATATTCCACCGTACATTAAATATCTGTAAGCCCTTTGAGCAGGCACTTTTACAGGCGTCACGGTATGTTCATTACTTTAGTCATGTCGCTATAAAAAAAAACACAATTTTCCTATCTACTCGTACAAAATATCAATAGAAATCCTTTATTAATATTTAAATAAGTAGCGTCCATACTTAAATTAGTTACCTAAACGTTACGCAAATGCAACCGTTATTGCCATCTAATAAAATAACACTCCCAAAAAATTACATCCGTGCTATATAATAAATCCCCCACATTTGTCACCCAGCCAACCCTACAGGTATTTATTTATTCTTAATTAACGGCAACATTAACAATCGCAGCAACAATACGCACGTGTCGATACTACTAAAGTGTTGCCACTACACAATAATTATTTCCTACAGCCTACAGCGCCCGTTCGTTACGGGAAAACAATAGGAATAGGATGGCAACACTGAACAATGATTGTCCGGTATTCAGTTGTGGAATTAGGTACGCATGGTTATTAGTTATTTATTATAATGGTATACTTAAGTCTGTAAATTTAGTACTACATACAAAAAGGGTGTCTATTTTTTTATTTTTTTTTTAAAAGCTTACTGGCAATGTGGGTCACACATTACTAGTATTCTTGTTAACCCCTCGTACTAAGCTAAATGCTTGTGTTACGAGTCGGTTCACGTCGGTAGTGCAATGGGTGAGGTTCGAACCGGCAACCTCATGGTCGCAAGTCCGACGCCCTAGCCATTGGGCTACCGCCGCTTTAATTATTTATGTTTATTTATGGGTAGGTAACGATTTATTATCACTGTAATAGTTCGTGATATCCATAGCATAGCATGATCAGCCTATAATGTTGGGAACATTGCTTGTACACAGGCCTCCTCTCGGTGAGAGGAAGTGGGCCGTTATCCACCACGCGGGCCCAGTGCGGGTTGGTAGATGTCACATGTCTTCGAATTTTTAGTTCTAGGACATGCCGGTTTCCTCACGATGTTTTCCTTCACTGTTTTGAGAGCAGTGGTGATGAAATAATTTACACAAAGTAAAGTAGGTACCTGACTAAATTAACATTAAAAAAATATTCTTAGTAATATTCTATTCATCATTAAAAAAAATATTAATCTACATTTACTTTTTTAAAGGAAGCCTACGTGTTTTTATATCACTAGCAATCTATCTACGTTAGATATTTATATGTATTGACCTTCAATGTCGTAAGACCCCTTTGAGGAAGGTAGGTATCTCAGGTCACCTAAGGTCATTACATTTTTTTCAAATAACGTCGAGTATTTAAGTAATTGTATTTCTTAATCCTACTCGCTTGATTTACTGCATTTATACGAGTAATCAAAGCACTGATTTTAATTACTCGAAGCTTAAAATAAAAGACTGTCCCATTAGTCTAGTGGTCTCAAGCGCGACTGCTACTCTAGGGGTCCTGGATCCGATTCTAAGGTCGAGCAAAGTGTTATTAGGTTTTTCTGTCAAATACTCAGTAGTAACTCGGAGTTTGGTTAGTGCCCGGTTAATAGCAATAGGGTCGAGTGTGACAAGGGACTTAAACATGCCGTGCCATGCGTAATGTGGGTGTGCACACGTACACCTCTGCCTACCCCTTCCGGGAATACGAGTGATGGTATATTCTGCAATAAAAGACAAGATACACGTACCGACTACATAACGCCTCAAAATCGGGGACACGGAACACCCACAAAACATCAAACAAGTAACATTAGACAGATCATACATAACAGCATTGTCAGCGACAATCGAGCGAACAAACATAACAAAAAACAATGCATACACCGAACACACACGGTAGGTACAATACTCATCGTCAACAAAGAAGTTTCCTCTCTACCTAGTATTAAAGAGGCTATTGTGCTCAGAATCGGACGAAAATGCTCTTCATTACTCTGAAAGCTTGTGTGCCATGCGACAATGGTGAAACGGGGAGAAACGGGGAGGAGGGACCGGGTAAAAAGGGGGGAGGGGAGGTTTACAAAGACGCATGGCGAAGGAGCGCCCACCACCCTTTCGTCCGTAAAATTGAAATGGTAAGAAACGTTATTTAGGTCATGATTTTATTAAATGTTAATAGATTTTTTCGTAGGGTGTTCGATTGGGGGATTAGGTCTGATAGTCAGTTGTACTTTTGTGGGGTAAGTTGATACTCTTTTGTTAAGACTGCATCGAGTTGCGATATTAGGTTAGTTTCTGAGTTTACTACGTCTTGACATGTAAGTATATGAACTTCTATACAGAGTAAGTTTTGATCCCAAATATCTTTGTTACGAACTACTTATAGAAATACTTGCATGAATAATTTATTCTTCAAATATGACATCTTTAGTTTAAAATAATTACAAAATTAAAGCATCAAGAAGAATAACCCAATAGACTCGGAGCTGCACAACAAAAATATAACATCATTAACAAAGCGTCACAAAAACGCAAGTAATTAAACAACAGCAAACAACGGGGACCCTTGCTGGTAACAACGACAACAAGCGGCAACAGACGGCAACAATAAGGAAACAACAGTATTTTTGTTGCGAACACCCCCGCTAGGGCGGCGTGCCTGCGACGCAACGATAAGCGGTCTCGTTTAAGTACTTACATAACTATGTATTACGTATGTACTAGACAGCGTTTTTAAACTAACATCAATCTCAGTAAAGTACGATATGTTATTGTTAAGGGATTCTTTTCCGTATGGTGGAAATTCTCTTATTCCCTATATGAGCATATGTTCCTTTTTTGTATTTTGTTCACGAGATCAGGTTGTAATTTGTATAAATTAATATTATTATTTTATCTACGGCTTTAGCGAACTAGTAAAACTGGTTTTCGCCTACAAAAATCAAATCAAAAATATCATCTTTCTGCTTTGAACAGGCCCATAAACAGTAGGAGTCTACCTTTACAACAGAGAAAGAGACTACATCTAATAGTGTGCGATTGTGTAATGTTTAAATAGTTGCTGGAGAACAAGGATAGGTTATAATTTGAACTTACGAAACTTCGCTTCCACTGAGACGCTTAAAGAAAATATTTTCTTTAATTTATTTTTTTACAATAAAAAAAACAACATTCGCAGTCAAACGGTAGCTCTAAATTTGAAACATGATAAGATAAAAGAGGTTTCGTACAAAGCGTGCGACATGCAACCAAAAAGAATATTTCACTTAAACGGAACAATGTAAGTACATCGGAAAAAAAAGTAAGTAATAAACATTCTAAATGAAGAACATCTTAATGCATGAGAGATTAACATCCAAATCTTGTATACGAGAACAAATCAGTTAGACAAAAAACTCGTAGTTAATTAGTAAAAAACATGGCATCTCCTATCACATCTAAAGACGGCATGAATACCGGACATCAAAAGTACAATAACCTTTTAAATCAATTTAAACACAAAACCAGTCGAGACATGAATAACTCATCCTTTTTCATCTGAAAAAAAAAAAGTATTATGCAATTTGTATCAGTTACCTATAATAGATGAGCTCCCGGACTACAAACGGAAGAGTCATTCTAACAAAATTTACTATAGTATCACTTTAATAGATTCCTTATAAAGAGTATAGGTTATTTGTGTGGACTATACACAATTTTGTCGGCAAAAAACTGAGACTTTTATATGAGAAGAGAATTCTTTGTGGGAATTGGTCACGGTCCTACTATTGGTCGTGCTCCTGTTGTACTCGTTCTGAAATATCCAATAGCGTTTTGTACGTCAGTAATTACTTGCATCTTACAAAAAAAAAGGTTGGAAAACAAAAAAGCGTTTGATAAAAAGTGTCGAAAAAACATCGATACGCCTACGATAGTTGGAGCGAGGAAAATCGACGTAAATTAGGTGTTAGCTATATGTTGTTATTATGTAATACAATGGGGCGTCTGTCGTCCTATTAACTCTCAAGTGATGTGGAAAAAGGGCGATATTTTTCATCAGTTTCTAATTAAATTGAAGTCTTGGTGATTGTGTGTAAACGGTATTGGGGTCCCCGTGTGAGCTTTTTTCGAAGTTCTCAATATGGCGGATGTAAAACTACTTACTTTTTTTTGTTTTTACGGTTAGTTACGAAACTGGCAGATGGTTTTAATAAATTATAACTACAAGAATATACATATTAACATAACATACCATCACGCCTGTATTCCCCGAAGGGTTAGGCAGAGGTGCACTAATGTACACCCACATTTTGCCGGTATGTTTAGGTCCCATGTAATAGGGGGCGAGCCTATTGCCATTAACCGGGCACAAATACAGACTCCGAGCTGCTACTGGGAATTTCATAGAAAACCCCAATAACACTGATTGACCTGGGGATCGAACCCAGGACCTCAAGCGTAGCAGTCGCGCTTAGGACCACTAGACTAATGAGGCCGTCAGAACAATATACATATTATGATTATCTATGTTACTACCTACCTATTAATAGACCTACTGTACACATTAATATTTTTTTATTTTGTGTAACATTTAGTTAAATAATCCTAGCATTCCGCCCACGGCTTCGCCCGCGTGGACTGAAGGTAAGTTTGTTGTAATTTTCGCCTATAATAATAATTGCCTAATTCATAATCCGTTCAGTAGATCCAAGGATTACGTCTACATCGTCACAAACTCACAAACTTTACCTCTTTATAATATTAGTAGTTTATTGAACTGACTGACACTAGCTAAACTTTTGATAAGGTCCCATGTAATAAGTACATAACAATATACATAAAAAATTATAATACTATACACTACTAGCTTTCCGCCCACGGATTCGCCTGCGTGTTTTCTTGACTTTCCTGTACAATAATACGTATGTAAAAAAATGTGATAAATGAAGAACCGCTCGACTGATTTTGTGCAAAATTCGCATAAACCATCTACTAAATAGTCCGAACAAAGCCTAAACATTTGGTTTGGATAGGTGAGTCCGTTCTTGAGTTATAAAATTACAACGAAAAGTGGCATTGATTTTTATATATATATAGATAAGAAAAACCGACTTTTACAATTTTGTTTTGTGCACCAAAATTGTATAAGTCCGAACAAAACAAATGCCATCTAGCTTCCACAATACGGGTACCTATCCTAGGACTGTTGTCAGGTATTAAGGTGCCTTAGTCGGTAAAAAATGAACGCCTAGTCACGGATTTTCCACGGCTAGCGCAAAGATCGATCGATTGGTTCAAGATTGTTTTTTAACCAAAGTCTCTCTTGATTAAGGTTAAGCACTACTCAGCGATTTTAAGTTTTGAAGCTAATAATAAATTGTAATTTTGTTTTTACAATAACTGAGCTATTGTTGCAAATACTAAACTTATTGTCATGAACCTGCACTGTCTTAAAAACCAACAAATTGAGAAAAAAATATTAAAACCGATCGAATTTCGAAAGGATTTATAAAAATATTTAATTACTTAGAGCCATGCTGTCAGAATTATAGGTAGATAAGTACCTACATTAGGTAAATTAGGTTTACGTCTAAGAACGTCTTTGGTAAAATACTTAGTAAATGCTATTTCAGTAATTATCACTTGTGAAACCAACTCTCACTTGTGAAATCAACTCAACTACTCTGAACAACCAATCTACAGGGTTAAGCTGCGCACGCGGAGGTCAATGTGTATATGGGTGACTATTCTTAACACATCGATACCCTTAAGAACCTCAGAGAGCACATAACGCTATTTTTCCTTCCTTAATTTTAGCGGTAGTAAGTTTTAAAACCCTGGTAACCAATCTATTCTAGGTATATTATTGACCAAAGTACTTAATAGCAATAGGCGATCGCTTTGTGTAATATGCTGATATTCAGTAGCATCTGGTCATATTCGGTCGCATTCTAGACTAGAAGCTGACTCCAATATAGTTGGGAGAAGGTTAGAAGGGTGACCATGAGTCTTCAGTACCCGGTTCTTTTCGCTACCTAACCTTATAAGGCATTGTCCGTCAAAACTGTAACCTTTAGAATATCGAGCTTTACTACATGAAAGGCTTTTGATATCAAATCGGGTAACACCACTCACAAACCCAACATCGGTAGCTTAGAACTTACAATTAATATGCATTACATAGTCATCAAGTTCTACACGACACCCAGCGATAGTTGGTCCCCCATTACACATCACACAATGGCCCACTCCCCACCTTAATTAATATTAACTGGGTTGCAACGCCCCTACGTGTAAACTATTAAGGGTATGCATCAGACACTGATGAAAACAAACATAAGTGACATACGGGGGCGAAGAATGGCGAGTAATCGATTGAAGATGTTGACAACAGTTTTAAAAGTAATGCAATCATATTATTTGAATCAGTACATCATCAACTCACTACATTGTCCCATTGCTGAGTACGGCAATGAGAGGGATGACGCAATAGTATAGAGCATACTGTGGATTGGCAGACTTCACATGCCATCAAGCAAATCAATCAGGTATGCAGGATTCCTCATGATGTTTTCGGAAATTTAGATATAGGAACTGAACTCGAGACCTTTAAATTGGCAGCCCAATGGTCACACTATCTATCATTGCATTTAACTCGAATATACTTTATAGTTTTATACTTTGTATGTGCCTGAAATGGCATATACTTAGGTATCTGTCACACAAGTTGGAGACCCTTAAAAAATCATTTTTCAAGAAATGACGACTTTTCACGGTACAACAGGAATGTCAGAAAACCTGTTAGCCAGGGGTGTACTAATGTACACCCACATTTTGCCGGTATGATTTAAAAGGGCCAAGCTTCTACTGAGAATTTCATAGGAAAACCCTATAGCACTTCTCGCCCTGGGAATGGAACCCAGTACCTCAAGCTCTAGCGTAGCAGTTTACTTAAGACCACTAGACTAATGAACCAGTTAGCAAGTTTGTATTTACACCTTCGGAGAAAACGAGCGTGATGGTATGTTTGTAAAAAAAAAAACAAATAATTTATTCACCAAGTTAGGAATAAAAAATCGGAAGTATGTATTATGAGCCAATAACATTACTGAACACAAACAAACCAATACTTCCAACAAGTTGGACGTTCGACTAGCCATCCTGCCAACAACTGAATCACACTAAAAAGTTTCGCACCATTGTGTGCAATACCTTTGTGCCTATCGACATTACGATTGATTTGGCGCACAAAACGCGCATTATTCGCCGATCGGTAAACAAAGCGCGTTTTGTCGACAGGTTGCGCAGATGCGCTTACACATGTTTGGGGAATTCGATAGCTGATAATTTGAGGAGTTTTGTCTTAAACAGAGGGGAATCGGGAATTCACAAGAGATTTTTTGATTAGAATGTTTGATTAATCGAAGCGTATTATTCAGCATAATAACATATCGCCTGTATTTCCCGAAGGGTTAGGCAGAGGTGTACTAATGTACACCCACGCTTCGCTGGTAGGTATATTCAGGTCCCATGTAACTAATAGGGGTGAGCCTATTGCCATTAACTGGGCGCGAATCCAAACTGCGAGCTGCTAGAGAAACTCAAAAACACTGCACGACTCAGATATCGAACCCAAGACCTTTAGCGTAGAATTCGCACTTGGGACCACTACATAGACTAACGAGGCAGTAAATAAGTACAAGTCAAGCGCTTATTTTTTTTGTTATTGAATACCTATATCAAAATTAAATAAATTAAATATATACATCCCTGGCAGTTTTTCACTGTGATTCAGCGAACATTACAAAGAAAATACCTACTTTTCATCCCCTCTTTTCCCAATCCAAACAAACGGCACAAAATACGGCACGAAAACGTACCAGTATGAATAATGTATGCCCTGTATTTGAACGGGACAATACCAGTTTTACGTAAAGCCTTGTCGCCCTTACCTCACTTGCGAAAGGAAAAACTAATATTGAACGCGTTGTTTCCTTTCGACAATAGATGGCGTTGGTTGTTTGGTTCTGGAAGATGACAAGGATGTGGCAGCAATACTAATTTCGGGATGAAGACGTTTTAATATGATTGCCTGAACACGGTTGAAAAACGTGTTTGTAATTTTATTACCGTAAATGTCATTCGCCTGAGATAAACTTTGGGTTAAGTATTAGTAAATTTGTTTTTCGCGCCCAAGGCTGACGATTTAGCCTTAAGATAAGTGTGATTCAAATGACTTTTTTTTTCAATGTGACTTTAGCATCTTGCCATCCAAGGCATCAAATTTTTCTTGGTTTTTGCAAATTATTCGGCTATAACACATTCTAGGTAAGTACATGGCAGTAGAAACTACGACATCAACAATAACTTATTCACGATTGAGTATTAACCAATTAATGTGCGAAAAACAAAGAAAAATTTGAATTTCGCGCCCAAGACGCTTTAGCCTTTAATTTAGTACTGGCTATAAAAAAAACACCTTGTTAAAAAACTGAACAGTACCGTAAAATCCTCGTCTTCAATATAAACAAATAGGTGCCTAAAACCGAGTACACACCGCATCGCAAGGGCCGAGTTGCAAAAAGCCGAGGGGGGAAAAAATAGAAAATGTCGTTTCCTCTCGCCGTCACCGCCAGAATGGCCGTGGCCGGTTTTGCTCGTATTTCCAAACTCTTTCGCTCGTGTCCTACCGTCCCTGTTTCTGGGTATTTTTAAATTTCGAATACGGAACTGTGCTTACATTTGAGCAGTTGATTATTTTCGAGAATACCCCTGCTGTGTTGCTTCTGTTGGCTGATTGCGGTGACTTTTTTCTTTCGTCTTTGGGTAGCAGTTTATTTTTAATTTTTGCCTGTATAGTTTTGGATTTTACTGTGTAAGGGCGATGGGCTATTCGCAAGTGAATGCAAACATTTTTACATAATATATCATTTAGGTGACAAACTCTAGATAATACATTGCATTTCAGCTGTCCTATTTTACATATGATTTTTGCAAGGAATCTATTCCAAAAATCGTCGTCTTTAACTGAATTTATACTCCAGCAATCTTTCTATGTTATGCGCGAAATTATTTTGTTTTGGATTTCTGAAAATATAGACCTTTTGTTACTGAAAAAATCTTTTTTATGTCTTTAGATGGCAGGTATGAGTATTATTAGATTTAAAAATGTGTAAAGATTTCCTTGGAAGATTGCAATATCAAGCCATGTCAAGCACTGTTTCTTAACTGAGCTCAACTCGACAATAAGCTAGTCTAACAACAACACAATTCAAAACCCACCTACGAATACACTTCTCACTTCATAAATTAATATTAAATTGATTCAATAAATCATAATCCCAACGAGATCTCAGAATGATCAATTTGCAATCAAAATGAGCCCTTTTGAAACTACAGAACGGGATCCATCGCTTAGCATAATAGTAATTTACTTGTGCCGAATTCAATAGATTGTGCCCAACAATACTGTCTTAGAGGAGTGACGTAATCGTATATTATAATAGTTTATCAAACAATGTGTTTTGTTACTCACTACGTTAATTTAGAAACTGTAAATCACACTCAATGTAAGAGCTTCGTTTGTTTTGAAACATCTTGTATGATATTCATTCTTTGTTTAACTAGTGTAGGTATTCTTTGAAATTGAAATTCAAGAATCACATTTTCCTTACGTCTTGTGTCTCTGACAACTTTGTTTAAAAGAACCACCCATCTTTCCACAACCCTTCTCCTTTCATTATCTTATAATTAAGATTTTCTGTACCTACTGTAAGCAAATGTGATAATAACGTTATCTGTGGTGAAAGGGCGCCTAAAAATGTACCGATTGTCATTCTTGACGGAAGCTGTCATATATTAATTCAATGATTGACCTGAACAAAAGCTGTGTGTGTAATAATTTACTTCTTGTTTGATAAATTAATAAAAAGAGATTTTGTGAGTTCAGTATATGTTATTTCCAACAGTCAGAAGTGGATACAGAAACGCGCATGTGGACCTAAAACTGTGAGCTATCCATTCTTCCATGATTTCCATCCTTCGTATTGTGAATGTACTGGAACCGGCCTAACTTTGAGTGCTTACTCAATTGATCTATTAAGTTATTTACCTACGTAGTCCGAGAAAACTACTTACCTATGCTTTTATAATCGTGAAATTTCAACTTCAAATGTTCAAGAAAGAAAAAAAAATAAACTATAAACTGTTTTGTTATATTATAAGAATAATATTATGTTTGTGGGTTTGCTTGTGTAGCTAATTAGCTAAATATAATAATTTTGTGTTTGAACAATACAAGATAAAGGCATATTATTGTTTGAAAGTTATGTTTTAAAGTTTAAGTTGGTATTTGCTTATTTATTTTTTTGTGTTTATACCTGGGTACATAAAAATGTTGTAAATTTTCATCATCATTACTGTTGATGTAAGCTAAAATTTAAAGTTATTTGTTCTGTTTAAACTTATATTTTTGATTATCATTACTGTCAATAAGACTTGTACTTGGAATCACTAACTATGGAGTCTAATAGGCGTAGTAGGTCTCGCCAAAGACATGTTTCAAAACGTCGTTGTCACCATTATTCAACAAACTCAAATTCTTCATCTGGAACTAGTTATGAACGTCGAAACCACCGAAAGTCAAAAACTTATTCAAAAAAGAGTAAAGGTCATTCAAAGAAAAACAGACATACTAGATTAACTAAAGTTAATAATCATTGCAGCATCAATAGATCAACAACCCAAACTCCTCCAATACCTGAGGTTCTGTTAACTCCGAATTATACTATTCCTGTACCAGCACAAGCATTTATGACTCGCTTTAATGCAATACCGGAGTTTGACCCTAGCGACGGTTCACAAAACATTGAATCGTGGATACATAAAGTTAACGAGTGTGCTCAAATATATTCATGGAATGATGTACAGACCTGCCATTATGCATTGGCCAAATTAACTGGTCTTGCCAAACGATGGTATCAAGGATTACCATCGTTGCTTTTTACTTGGGTCCAATGGATGGAGAAATTGAAGAGTGCTTTTCCGTCTACTGAAAATTATGGTGATCTACTTCAAAAAATGTTGCAGTTGCGATGTAAGCTAGGTCAGGCATTGGATGTTTATTACTATGAGAAAATGATTTTGATTAATAGGTGTGAGATCTCGGGACGTAAGGCTGTAGGGTGCCTTGTACATGGGATTGATGACAAATTTATTAGGTTGAGTACGAATGCATGCCGTTTTGAGGAACCAGAGCATTTGTTTTCCTATTTAAAAACATTAGCACTAAATGACAATTATTCGTTTATTAAACGAAAAATTTCTTCTGGTAAAGATACAGGACTTTTGCAAGAAACTTTGAACAACAGCACTGAAATTTCGAAACCTGGCATTGTTTGTTTTAATTGTGGTGAAAAAGGACATATTAGAACAAGATGCACTAAACCAATGAAAAGGTGTAATATTTGTCACAGGGCTGGACATTTAGCTAAAGACTGTCGGAATAGAAATATGACTGCAATAAATTTAACAGACAACAGTGGTGATTTAAATAGTTTAGTACAAAACCCGCCGCCTAATAAAGATATTATGAGGATTCAATCAAATAAAGTAGAAAGTGACAAATACTACAAAAATGTTACTATAGATGGTCACGTCAAAAGAGTGTTCATCGATTTAGGCAGTAACTGTACTTTGATCAAAGAAAGTTTAGCAAAGGAAATTTACGGTTTTTATGAGAGCAAGGATAATCTTCCAAATTTAAGGGGGTTTGGGAATTCGAGTGTGGAACCTTTAGGGACCGTTAAGGGCACAATAGTTGTCGATGACGTCTCAGCTGAAGTTGATTTGGTAGTGATATTAGATCATTATATGCCATGTGATGTAATAATCGGACAAACCTTTACCGAGTTACCACACGTTGTCGTATACAAAACGGCGAGTGATTTAATTTTTTACGAGTCCCCTCCTAATACGAGTTTTACTGATGCGGCTACTAAAATTAAGCTTGACTCCCTGAAAAATGTTACTATTGAATCCCGTACTACTTCCCCAGTAGAAGTTACGACGTTTGCTAAATTTTCCGGTTCTTTATACGTTCCGGTTGTATTTTGTGATCATTTTGATAGAAAATATTTAATTTTACCGGGAATATATGACTTCGTTAAAAGCGAAGGATATTTATTGGTATCGAATTTGGGAGACATAAATCTAAACATAAAGAAAGGCCAGACATTAGCAAGAGGTGTAAGTTACGATGAAATCAACGAGGCATATATCGGAACCACTTTGATCACAGCTGATCAGGGAAATCCTCTGTCCTTGGAGACTATTAAAATTGGAACTCTGCTATCGCAAGAAGAAATTAAAAGTTTTAATCAAATGTTGATCAAATACCGAGACTGTTTCGCGTTGGATTTATCTGAGCTTGGAAAAACGGACTTAACTCAAATGGTTATAAAGTTAAAAGATGATACCCCCGTTGTGTATAACCCATACCGGATGTCACTAAGAGAGAAAGAACAGCTATCTGAAATAATAGAAGACCTTCTTAAGAATGGTATAATTAGAGAAAGTTCGTCCCCATATGCGAGCCCCGTTTTACTGGTAAGTAAAAAGAATGGCCAAAAACGGCTTTGCGTGGATTATCGTGCTTTAAACAGAAAAACTATAAAAGACAAATATCCCCTGCCACGCATAGAGGATAAATTAGACTGTTTGGGTGGAAATAAATTCTTCACGAGTCTTGACCTCGCCTCAGGATACTATCAAGTACCTGTAGCGGAAGAGAGTAAATACCTCACGGCATTCGTCACTCCGGAGGGTCTTTATGAATATAACCGTATGCCATTCGGATTGGCCAATGCTCCGAGTGTTTTTCAAAGGGCAATTAATTCAATGTTAAATGGTGTTGGTCAAAAATTAGTGTTGGCTTATATGGATGACCTGCTAGTTCCTTCTAGAACAGTACAGGAAGGTTTAGATAAACTTGAAAAAGTCTTTTTACTATTGAGAGATGCTAAATTGACGCTGAACCCAAAAAAATGTGTCTTCTTCCAAGAGAAGATTGATTATCTGGGATACGAAATCAGTAGTGTTGGTGTTAGGCCTGGAATTTTAAAAACGGAGGCAGTTAGGCTGTTTCCCGTACCAAAAAACGTGCATGAAGTTAGACAGTTCGTTGGACTGGCGAGCTATTTCCGAAAATTTGTTCATAACTTTTCGACGATTGCACGGCCTCTAACTAGGCTTACAAAGAAAAACGTATCTTGGCAATTTGGCCCCGAGCAGATGGCAGCGTACAACACTCTCAAAGAAAAGTTAATAAGTAGGCCAGTCCTTGGATTGTATGACCCCCTGGCCCGAATTGAAGTCCATACTGATGCCAGCAAGTTAGGTATAGGAGCAATTCTTTTACAAGATGGTGGGAACGGTCTCCAACCTATTGCTTATTACAGCCGGCAAACTTCACCTGAAGAACAAAAATTCCACTCATATGAGTTGGAGACCCTTGCCGTAATTACAGCTTTAAATAGGTTTCGCGTCTATCTGTTAGGGATTCCGTTTAAAGTAATAACAGATTGCAATGCAATCAAACTTACAATGACAAAGAAAGATTTGATTCCCCGAGTTGCAAGATGGTGGATTGCAATGCAGGAATACGATTTCATTGTAGAATATCGTGCGGGTCTTAAAATGGCACACGTAGACGCCCTCAGTAGGAATCCGATTAATGCAGAGAAACCACCATCTCGTGATGATGATAATTGTGTATTTCGTATAGGTGTCGATATAGCAAATATTGATGCAGAGGATGAAAGGTGGCTTCAGACTGTACAGCAGGCAGACACAGAATTACAAAGGATTGTTGCTATTTTAAAAGACCCAGAAAGTGCCAACATAGTTGAAATCAAGACTAATTTCACAATTAAAAATAGTAAGCTATATCGAATACAAAAAAATGATAGCAGTGTACGGCTTTTGTGGGTAGTTCCAAAATCTGTGAGATGGCAGATCGTCAAAGCCAATCATGATGATGTGGGGCATTTTAGCTATGACAAAACGTATGATAGAATACGGAAAGTTTATTGGTTCAAAGGTATGCGCCGTTTTATAAAAAAATACTGTCGGTCTTGTTTGCAGTGCGCCCATAATAAAGTGCCTGGCGGTCCTAAAGAGGGTATGTTGCATCCTATACCAAAGCCTAATAAGCCGTTTGAAGTATTGCATGCCGATCATTGTGGCCCATTTCCCCAAAGCAAAAAGAGAAATAGTTACATTTTAGCCATCATCGACTCGTATACTAAGTATATTTATATCAAACCAGTAAAAAACTGTAAAAGCAAAACCACAGTTAATGTTTTTGAAGAATACTTTTCACTTTTCGGTGTGCCTCGGAGATTAATCACTGATAGAGGATCAAGTTTTACTAGTCGGGAATTTACCAGTTTTGTTAAAGACAAGGGAATTTGTCACATATTAAACGCTGTCGCGACTCCTCGAGCTAATGGCCAGATTGAACGTTATAATCGATCTATAGTTGACGCCCTCACAGCGATTAATCATGATAGACCGGATAATGAATGGGACGTCATGATCCCGCAAGTTCAATGGGGCTTAAACAACACAATGAACAAGGCTACTGGTAAAACACCTGCCGAAGTGTTATTTGGTGTGGCACCGACTGGAATCTCGGATCGTATGATGAATTCTGTTGTATCAGAAGTGCACGAGTGTGGAGATCGCAATGATATCAGAACGCAAGTTACTGAACGAATGTCGAAATACCAAGAAAAACAAAAAGATTATTTTGATAAAAGACGCAAGGTAGCCCATTCGTATAACATAGGAGATCTTGTTCGAGTCGAAAGAGAATTATCTAATGCTTTACCAGGACAATCAAAGAAATTGCTTCCTAAATGTTGTGGGCCTTATAGGATTACTAAAATTTTAGGAAATGATAGATATGAGATCGAGGATACTCCGGTTACAAAAAAACAAGGCAAACCATTTTATAAAGCAGTGTTTGCGGTAGATAAAATACATCCTTGGTTGGTGTTTGCCAATGACCCCATGGATAGTGATTCCGATGGTTGTAATGACCTATAAATCCAATGAAAGTAGCTTATTTGTCTGCGTTGCAAAATTAATCCGTTATGTTAAATGTTTACCAGCCCATTGTGGCGTTACTAGCCCCTTGTGGCGTTAAAAGCCCGTTATGGCCTTACAAACTCGTTGTGGCGTTACCAGCCAGTTGTGGCGTTACCAGCCCGTTGTGGCGATACCAGCCCGTTGTGGCGATACCAGCCCGTTGTGGCGATATTAGCCCGTTGTGGCGATACCAGCCCGTTGTGGCGATACCAGCCCGTTGTGGCGATACCAGCCCGTTGTGGCGATACCAGCCCGTTGTGGCGATACCAGCCCGTTGTGGCGATACCAGCCCGTTGTGGCGATACCAGCCCGTTGTGGCGATACCAGCCCGTTGTGGCGATACCAGCCCGTAATGGCGATACTCGAGGCTCGAGTTTTTTTTTTATATACTTAGTGTTAGCTATTGTATTAATTAATTACCTTGAAATGCAAGTAAGCATAATTTAAATTCTGTATGTGGTGTGAATTATTAAGTCATAACGTTTTGATTTGTGTAATAATGTGTTAATGTTTCATGATGAAAATAAGGCTATATTTTCTAGAAGCGGTGTCATACGAACAAACAATGTCATCAACACCAAAGAATAGATATGTTTAATAAGAGTTGTTTCTTTATGTTAATTATATCTTTTTATTCCACCACGCGGGGGCGCGTGCATGGTCAGAATGGCCGAATGTAAGCAAATGTGATAATAACGTTATCTGTGGTGAAAGGGCGCCTAAAAATGTACCGATTGTCATTCTTGACGGAAGCTGTCATATATTAATTCAATGATTGACCTGAACAAAAGCTGTGTGTGTAATAATTTACTTCTTGTTTGATAAATTAATAAAAAGAGATTTTGTGAGTTCAGTATATGTTATTTCCAACACTACCTTAAGTTTCAACTACTATGTACCTACTTGTTTTTTGTGCCAATAAATAATTTTATTATTCATTATTATATATTATCTTTGAATAAAAACTAATCCTACTATAGCATTTTCTCCTGCAACTGAGATGTGTTTACAAAACAATTCACATCTGCTACCTGTGCACTATTCAAATGTAACCGTGTTCCGAGCGCTAAACAAAGCCACCCGTGCCTAAATTCTGCAAATTCTGTAAGAATTTTAAGAAAATTCTGTAAAAATGACTAAGTTGAAATGTAGACTAAGTGGCGATTTATATTTAAATTTTTTTAGTGGCGAGTAGTTTCAAGTACAACGTTTTACATAATGTTGACGACGTCATAGTTTTTTGAAATTGATGTTTTCTAAACTTTGGGTAGGTACAAACAAAATTTTCATCAAATTTAAATTTGAATGAAACCACACGGGCATTACTATCAAACAAAAAAAATCTAAATCGGGTACAAATGACGGAGTTCTGAGGTATCTACCATAAAAAACAACCGAAATGAGAACTTCCCCCTATTTTGAAGTCGGTTAAAAATATCATACTAAACTCGCTACTTTAGTCTTTATTTAAACTAGCAATAAAACCTTCTAAAATAACCGTCATATTTATTACGATCCACATTCAAATAAGATTAGCACCCGTCATAGGCTTTGTTTGTAGTTGTGATGAGAGGACTAAACAGCCTTGCTGTCTTGAGTTTGTATAGCTACTAGTTCATATATATTTACTACCTATTATCATACAATGTTAGGCGAAAATAACACAAGAATGTAGTAAGTAACGCTATCGATACAGGGGGCCTATGTCACATTTCCATAACGATAACGAAGGTGGACAAATTCGAAATATATGGAATTGGCATAACCTTCGATATGTCACGTGATGAAAGTTATGCCAATTCCATACATTTCGTGTACCTAACTTCTTTATCGATAATGAAGATGTGATATTGTCTTGGCACCCTGATGTACTTACGAGCTATCTCAATTGGAAAAGTTTATACTATAGTCAATAATTCAGGCAATAAATCTGCAAGGTTAAGTTATGCTGCGTTCAGTATGTGGATGGGTTCTTAACACATCGAGATCCATCCGTGCCTCGTTGAGCATGTAAACCTGTCGTTCCCGGTTGTCATACCTATGAGAATCGTTAATGATAGTCAGGAGTCCAAAGAGCCTGGACATTCATTCTATTCTTCGAATATCGGTGTTTCCCGAACTGGGATATTCAGCTATTCAGAAAGGCTAGGAGGATGAGGAGGATGATAATTCATTTTCAACTGCGATTGTCCCACTGTAGGGCTCAATCCTCCCTTTTCCTTTACAATATTTCCACTTTCCCCAGAAAAAAAAACTTTCTGCATCCCTTCCCTCGATGCGTCCAAAGTTAAAAAAAAATGGCATGAATTCAAAAGCCAATTAGAAATAAAAACGCTTTTACGAATAAACACCTAAAGATCATAAATCAAAAAGGAGAAGTAATCTCACTTTTAATTCCATCCACTTACCTAATCTCTTCGAAATCTCTGAGTTGTGCATCTTCGGGTTATCCTGCGCGATCTTCCGCCTCTGTAACCTCGACCATACCATGAAGGCATTCATTGGTCTCTTTATGTGTTCCTCCTGGACTTTCTTCTGCTGCGGCCCGTTCATGGCAGAGATGGAGCCCATGGTGCCGATGGCGCCCATAGCAGACATGGGACCCATAGAGAAGTGCCCCATAGACGGTCCGAAGCCAGTCCGGTCGCACATCGCACCAGCGGCACTGAGAACAAAACGAATATTAAAATAGATTCAAAAATCCATGAATGAACGGTTAACTTCGAACATGATTAATAAACTAATATATTTCTTCATTGAAAAACATCTGCAGCAACAACAATAATTAATATCATTATAACTGCAATATCACGTTATTAATATCCAAAAATTTAAAGCGACACCCTAAAAAATTAATAAACGAATCCACGTAACATGAGCATTAGTGCCCCAACACACGGACCACGTGCAGGGATTGTAACTTTTAATATGGCTGACAATTATCGTGCCCAAAAATGTGGAAAATATTAATATGGAGGGTGTTATAATGGCTTATGACGCGGGGATGGTTTTAAAGAGCTCGCTCCTGATTGGCTCTCCCCTCGAGACGGTGTTTCCTTAAGTAAGACGGTTTGGAGAAGTGAAATGCGCAGTGGAAGTAATGAAAAGCTTTGTGTTGGAGAAATGTATGATGAGAGGCAGAGAGTGGCTCTTTTGAAGGAGCCATTGAACTCATTTAGTTGTCTGTGGTAAATTTATAAATGGATGTCTTAATCAAAAGTTTACCTGGATACTAATAAAATCACCTGATACTGCGACTCTTGATACCTATCTAGTGTACAAGACTGAATCTTCTTCTCTATATTTGGTACCTGTTTTATGGCAAAAATAGCAAACCATGAACGTAGTTCATCCATCATAAAACAACTTTAGTAAGTGTCGAAGGCAAAACGGGATTTTCTCTTCTTAATACATCGATGCAGCTTGTCTTAAAATTTGAACACAAAACCTTTTCAAATATTCATCAACAATTATAAGCCAACCAAACGAGGTATACAAAATTCACAATCAATAGGTACCTAATTTTGACCCAACCAACCGTTCAGTACTTAGTAGGAGAGACAAAACCATACAAATCATTTCGGGGAGTTGTATGGAAAATAACAGTCGAACCGCAAACGATAGCGTGGGGTGATGCGAATCATCTGATCATTTATAACAGGCATACATGACAAAATGTATGGAAACGTATGGCCGTTATAATAGATGGTCACCGTAGTGCTAGGGTTGAACCATTCCATCACCAGTGATGTTTGCTTGTTATTTAGTTGTCTTTGCGTGGTTGTAAGTGGATTACATTTTGCTGGTAATTTATAATTAGACTGTTTTTTTTAGGAAATTAAAAGTTTATTTCTGCGAGGCAGGGATGATACCTACTGATGTTTATTAAACCAGAATTAGAGTAAGTACCTATACCATTGTAAGGTACGATATGGTATCTTTAGAAAGATACAATAAAAGTAAAAACAGAATGATATTATTTACGTACAGAAATTTAGAAAAGTATTTGGCTATAATGTTGAATAAAATTTTGAAAATGGTATCAAAAAAACTATCTTTCCATAACAACGATTAAAACTGCCGTAAGCCGAAAAAGACCATAAGCGCACCCTTGGGCATATACACACATATACGTCACAAGGGTGACTATATCATGCCTACTTAGGTACCTAAGTACTTAATTAAACTCGAATCCTGGATTATCGATGAAACTTCTTTAAAAAACATTTAAAATGTTCTTATTTTATAATATTCAGCGTTTCATATTCCTGGAAGGACGTATTTGGGTCAAAAAGGGAGTGTTTGTCCGCGGAATGTGTCAATATTTGTCACCGTGCAACCGAGTGCTACCCGCCTTGTTATTTGGTTATGTTATTTTTTAATTTCAAACGTTGTGTCAGAAGAAATTTTAACAACAATTAACGTAACTAAGGGATTGCAGTTCTTAGGTTTAAAATAGTTTGACGATAATTAAGATGTGTTGGTATAATAATTATATCTTCCTTATAAGTGGCACTGATGTGTTGAATGAAATTGTTGTTTATCTTAGGCTCCACGATTCTCAACTCATTGTACTTCTGTCTTCTAAAAAAGAAGGTTCCAGGTTACTAAAACTCATTGCTACATTTGTCATAAAAAGCCAATCTTCAATAATCTATAATCTTCCTCGAATTATAAAAACTTGTACCAAGCTGAGAAAGGTACAGTCAGTGAACTGTCACAGTTACTGGTTTTACAGTTCAGTGACGAACAAAAACACGCAAACAAAGACTTTAGTATTTTGACAATAAACCCTACTGAAAACCAAGTTTTCATTGCCATCAATAAAAGATGTTATGCCATAATACTATTTTGCAACACAATATACTTAGTGTTAAACAGTCAAAGGTTGCAAAGGACACTGCAGTCTTCGTGTCTCGTGTCCTTTTAACCTCAACGTGGCAAATTATGACAATTGACCTTAATTGTCACTAGTCCCCTGTTGCGCACAAGGGACAATGATAATGTTGACAATGTTGATTTTAAATTCATCGAAGTTGACTAATACTAAGTAATTATTTCAACGAAGGTTAGCTAAAACTCATATTGGATGCGAAAATTGGTATGGCAAGACACGAATTTTGGAGAAGGATTACAATTTATACCTAGACAAATAAGAAACGAATACTAGCGGTCCTGATTGACTATAAACTCAGGAAGTCAGAGGTGAGCGTTTCTGCAGATAATGTTGTTATACAATTTATAAAAAGGTTTTATTTTCTAGCCCATTTCGCCTGTTTTTATTTAGAAACTCATTATTAAGAGACACTAAAGAAGCAAGGAGATTACATGCTGGTGACATACATACCATCACGCCTGTATTCCCCGAAGGGTTAGGCAGAGGTATACTAATGTACACCCACATGTCGCCGGTATGTTTTTAGGTCCCATGTATGAATTATTATAGAACTATTTGTTTTTTTTAGATTAGCACATATACACATATGAAAAGATGCAAAAGAATTCTACAAAACTGTTGTGAACGTTTCCCATACTTTGTTTTACAAAAATACGAAACGCCACTGTTTTCCTACGATGCTGACAATTTGACGGTAGCACGTGAATATGTCACCAAACATTGACACTCCACATATAAGTAGATATTGTAGGTAGATGTCGGGAACAGTGTAGCACTTATGGATTAACATCTAAATAGTTTCGCCAAGAAAGAAAAGTCAAACGCACCATATTACAATTAGAACTCCATGCCTGTAACAGGGTTATAACAACAGGCACAAATGTAACGATCAATCCTTGAATAAAGATGGTTTCCTGTCTTTCCAATACGAAGTCGAAGCATTTTAAAATAAAATTTTGCCACTGTTTGTTATCCAATGCAAATTGCAAGAGTATAATGAGGGTTTAAATAAGGTGTGATTCTGACACCCAGCGACTCATTATCGTTCATTAGGATTCGCAAAAGGTTCAGTCTGTAGAGGAGAAATATAAGTGCAGATAATTTCAGAAGCTTTGTGGCGAAAATCATACAACTGGGTACTTCGGATCTTCATGCATAGCATAAAACTATTAAGACTGCTTCGACCAAGTATCTTTACACATAAAAATGACTTCACAGTCATTGTTTTCTTTTCTAGCAACTATTTCAGAAATTCAGCCTCTTTTCTCAAATAACCCGATCGGTCCAAAGGGCAAACCAAACGACGGTAGTGAACAAACACGCTACTGTAAACTACTTAGGTCGTTAGACATCGCCGATGTAAACAACAAGAGAATTTGTCTTCACAATTAACAGTCAGCCGTCGAACCTGAGATTTCGCTTGTGCGCTCGAAAAATGCGTTTACATTCTTTGTAAGGCGGTTCCGTCGGTTTTAAATGTTCTGTGGGATTATGAGTCATGCGTGAACTATTTTTTGGATTGACAATGTTTGAGATCGACTTTTGAGTCGCGTTTGTTGGTCTTTCGATCCAAACATGAATTTCGGTTCACGTTCACGTTTAAGTTTAGGTACTTAATAGTAGGGTGGATGAAAAAATTCAGGAAGATTAGAAGAAACAGACATATCATAATTTTCCAGCAGGGAAGAGGTTTATGGGATTTACTTATTTATAATACCTACTTATCTTCTTAGAAAAAAAAATAGTGTCAACTCAGAATCTCAGAATCTCAAAAATATCTCTCTCAGAAATCAACGATATTTCCGTGGCCACTCCTAACTCCACACTACTCAGAAATTGTTCGATCTATGCTCGAACAATTAAACTTGAGATTAATTTTAATATGTTTTCCATAAAAGGCCAAATCCGAAATGATTCAGGGTTTCATCAATCTATCTTTAGGGTATCTATCAAGACTAAATGA
Source organism: Subacronicta megacephala (assembly GCA_958496365.1). Taxonomy (NCBI): domain Eukaryota; kingdom Metazoa; phylum Arthropoda; class Insecta; order Lepidoptera; family Noctuidae; genus Subacronicta; species Subacronicta megacephala. The sequence continues at coordinate 1,797,138 of OY292515.1, read as the reverse complement.
ATACCGTCGTTACGACTAAGTATTTGATGATTTAATGTCGAATAATAACCACAGAAAGAAACCCCAAATCTCATTTCGTCGGCCTTTATAGAACACCATCCTATATTAAGAAGCAGTTTTTATTAATGCGGTCAACAAACTACAGAATACAGGAGTATGAAAGTCTCAGTAAGGACACTACATCAAAACGATTCTGACAAAGACATTTTATTCATAAACCTTTCAAGTAACCTAAAAGCAACACCTTTTGTCTCATAAAAAAACAAGCGACTGCCAGTAGGTACCTAAGTGAAATCGGCGCTCGTTGAGAGGTACTAATTCAATGCGCAAACGCACGCATGATCTACTGTTTGCTGGCGGCGAGAACACAAGCTCATGTTAAAATATAACCGACTGCGAAGAGGTTGAACGTAATGAGGTGGTAATCGGAATTAGAGATGGCCCTGGTACTGGAAGTATTGATTCTGAAGTTAGTCTTGTGTCATAGGTTCTAAGTAATTGTAAGTGGTAACAAGTGTTAATAATGTTTATGGTTAAAAATCTGATGGACAATCAATATACGAATGAGGAGATAACGTGTGACTGACAAGTCATTAGAAGAATGAACATCGATTTATTGGGTTACTCGATTTTGTTAGTCTTTCAATATTAGCCAAGCCAAAATCGAGACATGAATCTCAAAATTCAACAGGGTTGACATCTGTTGAATTTTCACTCGATTTTGGCTTGGTTTATTGGAAGACTATGAAGTCACTTTTAATCATACCAACTAGATAGAAATCACCCTTGTATTTCTGGAAAGGTAAGTCATATGCTGCAGAACCCATACCCACAGTTTAATGGTAGTTTTAGAGGTCCCATTATAAGATGTCTTTTGCCAATTGGGTATAACTCCAGACTTTTTTCTGGGGCTAAGCTATCCAACCTGAATATTAAACCTTTTAGTATAAGCGCTCTAATAAGGTTTAAATATCAACTACATTATTAGTTTCAAGTCAGGCTCATTAATCTATTTTATTAATTATTGCCCTCTGATGTGTTCAGAGTCAAAAACAGAAATACCTGTAATAATCCCACATATCTACCAACACTGACATATTAAGCCGAATAACTCATAACAGAATAAAAATTGTCGGCTCACCACAAAGGCTAATCACCATTGTAAAAGTGTAAATACGGGGTCTTTACGACCCCGTCATAAAGGAGAGGCGATTGTGGGCTCATTAGGCCTTCAGTTCAAGCCCTAATTGGCATTATAAAGAATTGCCGATTTATAACTGGTCCCTGTCAGTCTGTAAATGTGTCCACAGTACCTATTTGTAATTTAAGAGATGATGCAGACCTTCTGACCTAGATATACGTCTAGTGATCAGGAATAATATAAGTCTTGTAAAGGAATTATTTATTAAATAGGTCTAGACAGAAATGTACTGCTGGGGAGTTTTTTGCACTGCTTTTTCTACCCAGTACAGATTGATTGAAATAACTGTGTATCTGAAGTTAGACGTTCGAAACTGCAGTGAAGTTAAAACCACTTAATTGAGTGTTTTTTAGTGCTCTTCAGTCAATAATTATGTTTTTTTTTAATGGGGAAACTCGGCAAATGAGCAGGCGAGGTACCTAATGGTAAGTAGTCATCGCCGTCCATCTACAAAACCAAAAGAGTTGCAGATGCGTTGCTGAACCTATTTAAGCAAAAGGGAGGGGAAGGAGAAAAGGAGAAGGGAGGGGACTGAGGGCGAAATTGGGCCTCCGGCGCTCCACACTCACCCTACGAAACGTAACAGTATGCATGCTGCTACTTGACGTCGATATTTTGTGGGAGGGCAGTACTTCCCCAGTCGTGCGGACTCATTCATGAGCAGGCATTGCTACTTTGTATGTAAGCACTTCCAAAGTCTAGGTACTTATTCGGTTACACCCTACCCAAAATTGTTCATTTGATTTAGAGTTTTTGTATGCCTAGAAATAAAAAAAAAATCTATAGCTGACCTCGAAAAACAAGTTCAAGAACCCGTTTTTCAAATTAATTTCGTGGTTGTTAGTTTTTAACACTTCTAGACCTTTCTTTTAGTATATTTACCAAAAAATTTCAGTAGGTATCTAAATTACTTAATTTGGATACCTATGGTTTGTAATAGCCTTTTTAGGGTTCCGTAGCCAAATGGCAAAAACGGAACTCTTATAGATTCGTCATGTCTGTCTGTCCGATGGTGTCACAGTCATTTCTTTCTGAAACTATAAGAACTATGCTGTTGAAACTTGGTAAGTAGATGTATTCTGTGAACCGCATTAAGATTTTTACATAAAAATCGAAAAAAAAAAACAAAAAAATTTGGGGGTTCCCCATAGGTAAAATTCAAAAAAAATTTTCATCAAGGTGTTTAAAAATGATATGAGGTTTCTAATATAATTCTTTTCTTAACTGAATAGTTTGCGTGAGAGACACTTACAAAGTGGTTTTAAAATAAGAGAATGATAAAACTTATAAAAAATATATGATGCACATTACCATGTAATCTTCCACCGAAAATTGGTATGAACGAGATCTAGTAAGTAGTTTTTTTTAATACGTCATAAATCGTAATGGTACGGAACCCTCCGTGCGCGAGTACGACTCGCAGTTGGCCGGTTTTAGTATTTTTCCAAGACACAGTGTGGATAATTAACGTAATAACGTTCTTGATATTGGTTATTAAGGTTGAATAAGTAGGTATTGTATACTTATATATTATTTACTAAGTATCTATGCGCTTAGACATGATTTTAATCTATCAAAAGTATGGGCACCATACTGGAAAGAACTAGAACTAAAAAATTAAGATGAATATTTAATTCTCTTTCTCCTTTTAAAAAGCACCTCTGACCGAATACGAGCGTCTTATTAGAGTTACGTTCTCATATCATACAATCACGGCTGTGAATATCTGCTCCTTGAAGGGTAAGGTACAAATTTCGCCGGTGAGTTTTCCCAGGGACCAGCCAACCTGTAGGGCACCAATCCAAACTCCGAGCTGCTACTAAGAATTTCTCAGAATAACCCAATAACACTGCTCGACCTGTGAATCGAACCCAAGACTTTTAAGGTAGGTATTTGTTCAGATATTTTTATAAGCGATGGAAATATCTATAACCCAAATAATAATGTAAATTTTGCATAAGTAGGTAGGTAGGTACTGTAGAATATTTGAACAAAAAAGTAAGTAGTGTTTGAAATATGTCTAGAAAATAATTTTATATGAATGTCAGAAGATTAAGATTGATTCCTTGAACGAATAAAGAAGTCGTGATTTCCCTAATCAAGTGTTTTTAACGTAGAAGCATTACGATCCCGTAACATTAATCCTGGTGCTTCTACATATGGTGGAGGCGCCGGGTAGTAATTTTTCGAGTTAGGTCTTAGGCAGGTAGTTAGTTACTTTTTTGTTTGGAGTTGGGTAAAACTTTTTTTTTAATTTTTATTGATTTGTTTTACCCAAATGCGGGGGCGTAGCTGATGTAGGAGTTTGTAACAAGAAGTTTTTAAGTGCGCGTCCCGGCATGTAGAATATTTGAACAAAAAAGTAAGTTGTGTTTGAAATATGTCTAGAAAATAATTTTATATGAATGTCAGAAGATTAAGATTGATTCCTTGAACGAATAAAGAAGTCGTGATTTCCCTAATCAAGTGTTTTTAACGTAGAAGCATTACGATCCCATAACATTAATCCTGGTGCTTCTACAGTACTTACATAGGTACACAAGCTAGACCATTTCGCCACATCTTAACAAATTTACCTACGTGTAATTGTTCTGCTAAATAGCTAAGTAAAATATTTTCAATTATAGGCAGGCACCTTACCTACACGCTACTTACATGAAATATAAACATACCGTTGTCATATGTGTTGGAGTATATTAGAACCCTTCTGTCTTTGGGGACTACAGACGTGATGGTATGCTTATGAGATATCATTGGATATATCCAATTAGATCAGATTGGACATATCAGATTAGATTTACTGATCTAGTATCGTTTTGCGTCGGGTCGTTGAGCTCCCTATGAAATGGTTGAGGTACGCGATGACTAATGTAGGTATGCGTGCCGTCAGTTAGGAGTTTAGGACAGGTCAACTCAAAGCTGCTATGGCTCTTTCTTCAAAACGCCTGTATAGATTTTGCCCTACATTGAACTCGCATATAATACCTATAGCTATTGTTTGGACTTTAAAAGAGACCATGATTATTTGAGTTTGTTTCGACGTTTCTTCTCAGAGGTCCTCAGATAGGAAACGTCGGCGGCATCTAGTTAAAAAAAATTACTTGTAAAAGTGTCTTAAAAGAACTACCTATACAAATAAATATCATTTAATTTCATTTCAGACTGCTACATGGTTTTGGAGGCAGTCAGATGGGGAAATTAAAGCCCCGCAGAGATCAGAAAAACTTGAATTCCTATAACACTTAGGTAGGAGTGATAAAACTTTTGCTTAAAAAAACAACTTTATCTTAGCATAATTAAAATATCGTTTTTCAAAGCGTATTGTCAAAGCTTTTATACGGGGAATCTGTGGGTCAGTCACACCAAAAGATCGCTGGATGTCCTGCGCGTCCAGCATAACAACATCTTCAGGATGTTGTTGGGGCTGCCTCGCTTCTGCAGTGCTTCGGGGATGGTTGCGCTGTATCGAACCGATGGTTTTCATGCCGCCATTCGTAAGAAAACAGTATCCCTGATCTGCAGAATGCGTGGCAGCTGCAACGGAATTCTGAAGACTGTTGCTGATAGGGTCTCTTCTCCGACATGGAGATCCTTTATTAGGAGGGTAATTTAACCATATTTTAATTTTATCTTATTTTAAATTTTGATATTAATGTCAATTCCAATGGCAATTTAGTTAAAAAATTTAATTTAATTTTATATTTTTTTGATACTGATTATTTTATTAATTTTAATTTGTACTGTATGGATCAAGATATCTGGAATAAATGAATTTTATTTATTTATTTAGCAGATACTTGAGTAGATAGGTAAGCTAGCTAAATAGATATTTTCATTTTTGGCACTTTCTTTTATTTTTTTAAAAAAGCTTATTCGCAATGCGGGTCGCACATTACTAGTAAGTATTCTTGTTAAGCCCTCGTACTAAGCTAAATGCTTGTGTTACGAATGGTTTCACGTCGGTAGTGCAATGGGTGAGTTTCAAACTCACCCAGAGTTTCAAACCGGCAACCACATGAGCGCAAGTCCGACGTCCTAGCCATAAATTTACCGCCGCTTTTAATATATACTTACCATTACTAAGCAGGTATTTGCTACGATAACGAAAAAAAAAAACAAAATAAATTTGCATTTAGTGCCCAAGGCGAAATTATTCTCCTTAAAAATCAAGCAAATCAAATTTATTCTTACTTAGCTCCTAAATAAGTAACTTCCAACTTACTTTATAATAAAATCCTTAATAAAGTAGGTACACCAACACAGCAAAAAAAGCTCTGCTATACCTTAACAATTGACAATATGTGTTTAGGTATGTGTATAATAATACTAACTTACTTACCTACCTATAAGTACCTGTCGAACTCCGCACTGTCCTTGACACGAATAATCAGAAAAATAATTGAGGGTATTTTTACTTTAGGTACTTACTAAACAAAAAAGCAGGAAACGACCATCTTGCTCGAACAAACAGCAAAACAAATCAATTCGTTACAAGTTCATCGACCATCGCCAGTGTTCCGACCTCAGCCGGCCAGCCGCCATCATTTAAAATGTTCAACCAGTGTTTTTTTTTAATCAATTCAGCTGTTTACCTCATGAAGTGACCGCTGGCACGTTGGTGTAAGTCCAGATCCACGATGAAGCCTTTCAATCACGTGTAAAAAACAAAAGTCCGCCGGCACTGCACACACAAATTTTATTCGCAAAAATAAAAACAATTATCAATTACTAATAACAACTGTTATCATTACGTATGTAACTGTTATTACTTATTACACAATCGATTTACTCGATTTGCGCTATCGTATCGCGTGTTGCAAATCAAACGAGCGCGAGCTCCGCGCGTCCGTCGCTCGGTCGACACAATGGCGACAATCGACAATCGCGCGCCGCGACTGCGGTGACGCCGCTACCGACAAATCGAGTGATAAACCCGAGCGAGCGGACCAATCGGCGTGCTCCACTACGCCCACGAGTGCGCGCCGCGCCTCCTCATTGGCCAAGCAACTGCCATTGCCTTACGGATGTTATTATGCAGAACGAGACCAACAGTTCGAAATAAGAATTTTAAACGTTTACTAGCCGGGCGTACAATGCAAATTGGTTGCGCGCGTTGTGCGCCGCGGTCTCACTCTGATGCGTTGTCTTTTTGTTTATGATGAGTTGGTGTATGAAACAAGAATAAATTCTTATGACAGCCAGCGGTCGTCTCACCTGAACTACTCAATGGCCACTTAGCGTTATTTCGTTATACTGCTTACTAAGAAAACAAAGCGGGCGTGCAATGTTTTATTTACCTTGTTGAGAAATATACCTATATTATCTTGTACTTATTTAAGGTAGCTATGTATGTTTGAATGGGTCGAATAATGGAGATTACTTATAAATGTATTTTTTTATTATTTTCCAATGCTTATTTTATCACTTCGGCAACATAACAATAAAATTATACAATAAATTAGATTTAGTTCTAAAAACTAAATCTAATTTATTGTATAATTTAACTTAAGACATATTGCTTAGGGTCAGACATGAAACCCTGTAAATTAAACCAACAGTCAAGAAATTGATCAACGACACACAGGTACTTAGGTAACTACCTATAAGTCAACCCGGACAAAATAGTTGTATAAAATCAAACAAGATTTATGTCTTAATAGAAAATGTCTACTTTCTTGGGTCCCTGTTAATAAATAATAAATGCTTCAAACATTATTTTAATAACGCAGGAGGCATATCTACCTAATAATAGGTATTTAAAATAAAAAGTAGGTAATTATTACTTGACCGAATATTGGAAAATATTATTTTTACCTATACCTAGGGAAAGACCAAAGTTAAACCTAAGTTCCCACCAACAGTATTATAATTAAGTATAGATGAGAACTTACCTAATCCAAATTCCCAACTGTTAGGCAGTTGGGAATGAGTTTAAGTTTTAAAGTGTTGAATGGGTTTAAGTTAAAAGAAAGAAGAAAGAAAACAGACTTATTGGCTGGGAATAAGGTCCAGGTGGCTATTCCAATATTTAATTTATTTTTAATAATTTTATTCATCCTAAAAATTACTTTTAATTGGCAGTGATATTAATTTATCCATCTATAAGAGTTATTTTATGCCAATTTATATAATATTAAAAGAAAATTAAAACAGAGTATGTAGATATATTATGATTTGACAAACTGAAGAAACATACAATGACCCATGAAACAACATGAAATTTAATATATTAATGTTTATTAGCAAAATGTCATTTGTAGTTGTTTGTTATTTATGCTAATTGACCAATTATTCGTTTTTTTATTGATCAACAAGCGATTCCGAATTTAATTTCCCTCTTAATTTTCGGATTTATAAGTACCTATAGGTAGGAATATACATACCCAGAACTTTTGAAAACCGTGATGAAAAACTATACGAAAAATGTGAAACCACTTATTTTTAGGACACAGATTGAATTTTCTTTAAACTTTTATTAATAAAGCAGTTGAATGAAAATATATTAGTACTTGGGTACATTTTTTATATCATCTAATGAAATATCGACTCAAAATACAATACCATATCAATTTCAACGCAAAAATACGTTGGAATATTTTAAGGTCAAGGATCGATTCATACAACAATGAAATTTTCACATCAATAGAAAGCATAACGGAAGCTAGATTGAAGAATAACATTCCGTCGTACCAAAGGAAGCTATAACTTCAATAAGTATCCAAGGATCAATATAATTTCTAAGGATTTGCATATGTCTATCATGTATGAAATGATCCAATAACAGTACAATCAAAGTTAAATGCAAATCTGTAAGTGATACAAGACATCCCTCAGTAGCTATATCGCTAAAATATCAGAAATGTCACAAGTTTACTTCAAATTCAAATGAGGGTTTGGCGAGAAATCGACATGGCCACCAAACATAGAAGGCCATTTAAAATTATGAATATGACACAATGAAATCGTTCGATAATTGAATTGTAACGTTGTGTGAAATGTTGGCGACACGAGGGCAGCGGGTCGCGCCCTAAGGGCGGCGACATCGCGACAGTGACGTGTACGCACAATGTGCGGTCTACAATGCAACATACGCAAATTAAGTACGTACACATTTTATTGGCAATAAAAAATCTATTGAGCAATTCGCGTCGCAGTGTACATGTGCCGTTGATAAAAGAATTTAAAATGTCGATAAATGATTTTTACATATGACTGGGGCACAAAATATGTATGCAGATTTCGTAACATGTGTAAATGCAGGTACCTTTGTTATTTTTATTGCTTAGGCTTCTGTGATTTAAATTACATCATCGGATTTACAACGAATTCAACAGACCGTTACAAAATAGTTTATTGGCAAAGTGATATAAATACTTAATTTAATAATAGGCAAATGGCCCATAAACGATACTTTTGAAATGCAGTAATACCCTTAAATTCAATCTGCAAATGTCTACTGGAGCATGAAATTAATGAGAACCTGTCTTATAAAACACTTAATTTATCTAGTTTTTGACTGATATCACGTTAAATGTATAATAATAAATCTTATGCTTCAATTACTAGTTTTCTAATACGAGAAAAAATAAAGTCTAGCGTAAGAAGGTATTTAACTTCCGTTAGAACTTAAAACACGTCAATCGTTTTATATTTTTAAAAGTTTCACTGATATAAAGAATTATACTTGTACCTAATTGTAATGCCAGTATTGATCAATAAGTTACAAATTATGTATAAAAACCAACTCCTCACATAAAGAGAACGACGATTAATAATTATGGAAGGTGTTATTTTGTTTTAAGTATTCTTGTTTTTTTTTTTCATAGCAGTAATATCAGTAGAACCGTCTTTAGTTAGTTAGTTTAGTCTTAAGCACCTACAAAAACTAATATATTTATTTGGCGCTAGTGATGCAAGCAATTATGCAAAAATGGTTCATTGGACACACCTTTGACCTGTTTGAAAGGATTCTATAAAGTATTACTTTTCCAATCCGTATGCCAGTCATAAACCTATCAGATTTTCCATGAAATCGCGTAACAACAAATAATTTCGACGCGTAAGCTATTCTGCGATTCACCACACCGATCACAATAAAATATCATTAGCATATCGGTACACTGCATATGCACATGACACAATGTCATATGTTAATATATGAGGTTCACAAAGGGATACAATTTCGCGTATTTGTTACACATTGTATGTCAGACAAATCCGATATATCGATATTTTCATGCTAATATATTTTTTAACTTAAAAATCGATGGTTCCTTTGTGCATGAAAAGGCGTGAACGAATCTCTCTATTTTTGAAATTTGAATTTAGAAACGTTTATTCCGAATTCAAATTTTTGATTGATTTGAGCTTTCTTATGCAAAAGTTTAAGGATCGTATGATTGCAAACGTCAAAGTGATTGATCCGTCATTGTTAATGATTAATTGATATTCAAATAAATGCGTGATACGGTTCGATTGGATTATCACGCTTGATTTCAGTGCTTCTGAAGAAGATTGTAAGAATATACAAAATAAAATAAATTATAATCTATTTTAGATAGATCTTACCGTTACATGTGTAGGGTAAATTGGATTGAATCTTGTGAATTACTTAGACAGTCGTTGTTTGGTTATTGTGATCTCCTCTTTGTATGGACTGATGTAGGTAAGAACAGTCAGTAACTAAGTTATTACCTACATCAAATAATTAGCAAAGTTAATTCACAGAATTAAAAAAAAACGTGTAAATTATTCTGTGAATGCCTAGTCTACGAATTTGATCTAGAAAAAGTTCTAGATCAAATTTTTAGACTAGATATCTAGTGATACCTAGGTTAGTATAATATGTAGTGCGTAAATACCTTTAATAATTAAAATTATATACAACTAAGACTGCCTCGTTGGTCTAGTGGTCCCAATCGCGACTACTATGCTCGAGGTCTTGGGTTCGATCCCCAGGTCGAGCAAAGTGTTATTGGGTTTTTCTATGAAATTCCCAGTAGCAGCTGCAGCAGCAGCTCGGAGTCTGGGTTTGTGCCCGGTTAATGGCAATAGGCTCGCCCCCTATTACATGGGACCTAAACATACCGGCGAAATGTGGGTGTAGGTACTTACATTAGTACACCTCTGCCTAACCCTTCGGGGAATACAGGCGTGATGGTATGTTATGCTATGTTTATTATATACAATTTTAGGTACTAAATACTTACTAAATTTTATTTGCGTTGTTCCAAATAAAATTTATTGCATCACAGATGTTTTAATCTTCTAAGCATTTAGGTAGAAATTTACACGCATCGGGCATGTTATCATCATTATCAGACTATAGATATGAGTCCACAGCTGGACGTAGGCCTTCCCTACTGGACGCCGTTTCATCATGTCCTCGGCTTTTCGTACCCAGCTTCCGCAAATCATCACTCCATCATCCAATTAACCAGGTAACTCCATACGATAAGTCGTCAAAATTGTTTTGTGTGTTCGATATATTAAGTGAAACCATAATAGGGCGTTCGCTAAATTATCGAACACTGCTTCCACTTAATTCGGTTGCTCTTGATCGAGTAATATCGACTACTTACGTTCGGGGCTATCGGTATAATGCCGCCGTGCTTCGAGTGGACGTGCGTCTGATTGATTCGATTGATGGTGCTTATCGACTCGTCTTTTTGGGGGTTATTTTTAGTATCTGATCTGATGCTGTGTAATTATGTCAGATTCACGATGTCTGGGAACGATGTGTAGTTGACTTTGTGGGTTTCCTATAAGTACTTAGCTATTATATGCTTTGTCTTCTTTTCCCTGTTGCAAAATTTTCCGGGTCAAAAAAGACAAAACACATTACTTATAGTCATTTTTTTATGATTAAGACGGATAATATCATTTTTTACTGTGATAATCTATTCTCCCGAGTCTATTATTATCTAGTGAATACTGAATTTCAGACACCACTTAAGTATTCTGTTTTAAAAAGAGCTTCTACATATGATGTAAGTAGAAGGTGTACGGACCTTTGAACTTTATCATTTCAAACCACCTACAGAGTAACGTAGTGTTCAAACGTGTGTAACTAATTTTACAGGAAGGGTAGGCCTTCCTGTAAAAATAAATAAAATAAAAAAATAAATTAAGCTGTAGAATCTAAAGCCCAATTATACCTAACTGTCCCTTGTTTACGTCTTGTTCTCTTCTAATTGTAAATATTATTGTTATTATTATTCAGCCATTTTCGTCCCTCTACAGGTCAATCCCATACATGTTTATCTTAACGCCACACATTCACGCCAACAGATGCATCTTCGCCGAACGTCTACGCTACTCCCATTGCGAACGAAAAAAACAAACGACTACGAAATATCTTAAAAATGGAACGCTCAACCGACCCACTCCAATAAAACGAGATTGACATAATCCCACTGAGAAATCCCACAACCGCACATCACTAATTCAATCACCACACAAACAATGACATACGGTCGGTGACATCAACGTTTTTACTCAACAACAATGGTGCTTTGGGACGCGAATTCAGTGGGTATTCGCACTCAATCGAGCGCAAGACCTGTGACTTAATCTGTACTGAATGAGCTGATCATTTAGATGTGCGAAAATATCGCGTGGTCTTAAGTCGAAGATGATAGCGATTCCGAAAATGTTGTAAACATTTTTAATAGTTTTTGGTTTCTGTATTTTTTTTTTATTAATACTACTTATTTTATATTCGGATGATCAAATTGAATGGGTAAGTCTTTAAGCAGTGACCCACAAGAAGTAATGAGGCCATTGTTATAATAATAATATACCTAGAATAAGCAGTTAAACACGCCTTTTCAATGAAATTAAAAATTTATAAGCGATTAGCCGTGCCTTGCAATTTTATCATTCTGTTTTCTCGCACAATGATATTCGCTTTCAAGCTTTACTGAAAATTTCATCAAATTGGTCTAGTCGTTTTGGTGTCCATAGAAAACATACACACATTGATTTTTATCTATTAGATTTCAGAAATCAAATGATCTAAAAGCATGTACCTTTCTAATAACTTACTAATACTATGATTCAATATGTCGCCGTCGCTTTTTATATAGACCACACACAAACGCGCACTAATAAATGACATAATGAGACACTTTTCCACCTTTTGCATCCCAAATCACCACACAAATCCAACCCTTATGGTTATTTATACACAGTTGAAAATTGCTAACTCTTTTACAAACCGTGACCAGTATTTGTTTAGGTGCAATGATAAAGATCAAATAGTGCAATGAATTTTATTGTTATGTGTTAAATCCAGCGAAAAATTGCCTACAGTAGTGACGAAACCTGTCTGCTGTATCCATGTATGCTGATCTGAGGGTAAAGGAAACCATAGAATTGGTTACTTATCTCCGTGATTATGTCAACAGAAGATACCAGAAGCAGTGAAGGGTTAACAGTGAAGAAATACCAGTTTATAGCAAGATCAAGGCAAATAGTTTTTTTGAGTTCCGTCATGTGTATAAGATCTAAAGAATGAATGAGTATTTACTTAAAATGCATGCTCCATCTAAGATCGTGCTTGTGCTTTCCATCAGGCTGAGTGAGGGTCATCATTAACCCATTCACTGTTGCAGTAGGTACCTACTGCTGCACGGGTCTCCTCTCAGGGTGAGAATAGTTTGGTTACGGGCGACCACACTAGCTTACTGCGGGTTGCAGAGCCTTAGCGGCTGAGGCAGTGATTATTCTTACGTGCCTTCGAAACTCAAAGTCTGCTAGCGAATTGTTTTTCAGGATCCTAATTTTAAAGGAGAAGGGGGACCATAAGACTGCCTCGTCGTAGGTTTAGAGCTCGAATCCAACGCACCTCTGAATTTTCGTAATCAAATGCGTCTTCGCTCGCTTAAAACAGTAAAGGGAAACATCGTGAGGACAACTGCACAGCCTGAGAGATTTTCTGAACGGCGGGGGCCGGCGTGTGAAGTCTGCCAAGCCGCAGTACCCCTCTCATTGTGAAAAGAGAAATGTGCCCACATTCACATCCCATGTAGGACTATTTATCTACGACAGTAAGAAACTGTCTATGGCCTTAATTCGAATCCACACAGTCGACATGAATTTCTTTTGCAAGAAAAGACTGTAAAGAAAGCCTACTTTGAGAGATAATGCTATAAACCCTCATCTGAAGTTATTTCTCATACAATATAACATTGACTGTCCATCTGTCCATTTCCCATAAAGAAAAATAAAACCCGAAATGAGCCGAACTAACCAAATCTTTATAAATACCATTCATCGTCCGATTAGTCGCAAACTTTTGTCTGAATTAAGTAAGTATTTACTACATAAATGTCACAAAACGTGTTAACCAAGCGTGTGATTTCCTTAAAATGAGATAAAATCTGTGTAAATCTTAATGAATGGGACTTTCTTATGCATTTGCAGGACTTCCGACTTCATAATGTCATTCAAGTAACCTTTTATACTCATTATGTGGAAAGGTGAATGGTGCTCCGAAAGGGGCAGATGACACCACTTAACTCACACAATTCAATTAACCGAAGATTAAGTACTTCATTATGAAAATGTAAGGACTTTCTTCCGTTAATCCCGATTTTATTTACTGAAGAATTTATCAACAATAACTAGCTCCAACCGGATATTGTGGAACCGGCCGGTTAACAGATAACAATCTAATTTTGAATGCAGATTTGCGGGATTGCATTCTATTGATAGACGACTACTGGTTTATTTATATTCTTCCAAAAATCCAGCTGTAACTCTTTTGACAACGTAATAAAGTTCTTTTTCGAATGAATTTTATTTTAACAACTGTTAACTTTAATTTTGTAATATCGTACTGAGCTTTTGGTGTAACAAAGATAGTTGTGTGAATACAAAGAACTTTGGTTCTTTGAAATAAGGTTGAAGATCGCGTGTTGAGTTGTGAAATAAGTTGGTAAATCCCCTCGTTCATTGGGAGGATTATCGATGTCCGATTTTCGTTAAAGATTCCCATAGGTTTTGTTTGTATCGGCAGCTTTGACGGTATACATGGTGTTGCGTATTGTTACCGGAATGTACAGCTGGTTCAATTTTGTATCATTGTGTGTGAATATTCAAATTAAAATGACAAGTTTTTGTGGAGAACCCTCATTACTGTAAGATTTACGATAGTTTTACGAAGAAACATCATGAGGCAGTCGGAATATCCTGGATCCAAAAATTCTTGATTTAGTGATAGTGATAGTTTAGATTTTTAATATTTAAGTACTTCCCTATATCTACTGCTGTCTCTTTAACGGAGGTAAATCGTTAATCTCTGTTATAAGAAGGAACAGAAATCAAATCCACTATCATCATCTTCAACCAATCTACTATCCTTTTGGTAGATACGGGTCTCCTCTCCAGCCAAGAGGAATTAGAGGTCCACCGCGCTAGACTACTGAAGGTTGGCTAAATTCAAAATCGATTACCTAATTCAGGCAACACCTTCATAATGTGATCTTGGTCTGGAGCAGATATGGCATGAACTTTTATGGATACTTTCTCAAAATTTGTACTCATACTCAACTACAATGTTATACAAGTTTGCCCTCATACTGAACTACAATTGGTATGAGAAAGAGTTCCATTCATGACATTCTCCACAAAAACAACCCTTGCAGTGCAATCTTTATTACAATATTGACGAAACCACTCAATATAAATACAATCCAACAGATACAAAACCTCAAAAAAAAACAGAAAAAGTAACGGAAATTAATCAACAATCTTTGATCTGCCATACAATCAAAATTCAACTCGATTCACTGAAAAATAGAATTCAAATTCCATTTACACTTGTTGAAAACTGATCTTGATAGGACACAATTGAAGATGGACTTGAATACTTTGATGGTAGGGTTGAGAATTCTGTGTTCAATAGTCTACGAGGAAGGCTTAAGGGCAGTAACGAGAAAGTCATTGTACATGATTAGTATAATGCTGCGAACGGAAGTGGGTGAGTAGATATTATAAATAGTTATTTAGTTGACTGATACACAATGATGTTAAGAATGTCGGGCGTTAGGTTGTGTACCCTTTGAAGTACACAGCCTATTATTACTTCCGTTTACTTACATGTTTCTATAGCTGCATATCCTTATAGCTTTCGGAAATTCTTAGAAAAAAATATGGCATCCACCACAATTCCTGAGTGCTGCGATTATGAATATTCCTTATGCTATTTATTTCTCGGAGAGGTTTTGGCATGGTTCCTTAACACACCCAGGGTTATGAATAATTTATTTCAGACAGGAGTCCATAGGAGTTGTTATAATATTAATACCAATGCTACTTGTACAAAACAAAGTAACCGACACAAATCAGTACATTTCACGTACCCTTAGAGAATAATGTAATATTATAACTATCTATGTATTTACATAAAATAGTTTTGTATCAGTTGTCTAGTACCCAGAGTTCAAGCTCTGCTGAGTTTGGGTCCAGATGGTATTGTGAAAAATTGACCCAAAAATATATTTTTTTTACTTCATCGGTTTACGCTTGACCGCCAGTTCGCCTGATGTTAAGCGATACTGCAATCTACGATGTGGCACGCTTGCCTAGGAGAAACCGATGCACTCGTGATTTAAACACACGCAGATTATAACCATTTTATTATTATGTTTTATTACTAGCTGCCGGAAAACGCAGTGTGGGACGACCTCCAACAAGGTGGACAGACGACCTGGTAAAGATCGCTGAGAATCGTTGGATGCAGGCAGCATATAACCGGCCGTTGTGGAAGTCTATAGGGGAGGCCTTCGTTCAGCAGTGGACCTCTTTTGGCTGATATGATGATGATGATGATGAGCTGACTCGACGGACGTTGAGTCCTGTCTTATCAATTTTCTTAATTTCGTTTCCGTAAGAACACTCAAAACTATTAGAAATCTTTAGAAAATAGTGAATATAATGAATGATATCGGTAAAGTCATTCTCAAGATATGGCGTGACCACGGGAAATGGGGATTCAGTTTTATTTAAGATTTATTTTATACAGTCCTCGAGATGGTACGAAATTGGAGTGTGACTATTAAATAATTAAATGATTTTTATTTCTGTGCAGTGATAGCCTAGTGATATGACCATTGCACTGCCAAGTCAAAGGTCTCGAGTTCGAATCCAAGGCACGCACCTCTAACTTTTCGAAGTTATGTGCGTATTAATAATTAATTATCACGCGCTTAAACGGTGAACCGTAGTCATCGTGAGGAAACCTGCATGCCTGAGAGATTTTCTTGACGGCATGTGAAGTCTGCCAACCCGCAGTAGGCTAGCGTGGCGGACTATAGCCTAATCCCTCTCGTATTGAGAGGAGACCCGTGCCCAGCAGTGGGACAATGTAATGGGTTGATGATGATTTATTTCTGTAAATAGCTCTTTTAAAGACACTTTTAGAAGTAAATGCTTGTATTACGAGTGGGTTCACGTCGGTAGTGCAATGGGTGAGTTTCGAACCGGCAACCGCATGATCGCAAGTTCGACGCCCTAGCCATTAGGCTACCGCCGTTTCAAAAGATTTGAAGTCCAGAGTTCCAGACAATAGTTATATTATTAGATATGACTGAATTAGCTAAGTAACTACATAATAACATACCGTATACAGTAAATTTCACTCGATTTGATTTGATTTGACCGGACAGTTAGTCAGTGACCGCCCTTGACCATGGACGTGAACTGTGAACTGGTCTCCATTGTAATTTATTGTGACAACTTAATATATGGTGTTAACATGTGACCGCAGTCTATAGTCAGGTCAGTTTATTTACAATTACAGTGCAGTGACTGCTACATAAGTCTAGTGGTACTAACTCCGTGTTTCCACTGCGGACAAATCATGTTGCAAACATCTATCTAACTCTCAAAGGGTGAGTTGAATAGGTAGCTGTTTTTAACATGTTGTCTTCAGTGAAAACGCGGGGTAACCGAGACAGCTATGCTAGGGGTCCTGGGATCTTATTGATCATTTCATCTCCTGCCTCGTGTTTTGATTGCCTTATTTATCTAGTGGTCAGAAGCGCAACTTCAATGCTAGAGGTCCTGGGTCGATTCCCAAGTGTTATTGGGTTTTTCTATGAAATTTTTAGTAGCAGCTCAGAGTTTTGATTTGTGTCGGATTAATGGGAATAGGCTCGCTCCCTATTACGTGGGACCTAAACATACCCGCCAACTGTAGGTGTTGTATTGTACACCTCTGCCGAACTAAAACTGTTTATGGACTGAAAGCCGTCTGCTCCTTTGAAGAAATTTTGCTGTTAATAACTTAAACACTCGGTCGAACTAGATCTCATAATATTTTCTTGGAAAGAAACCAAAAGAGTTTTGAATATGAAACCGAGTTCCAAATAGGACATATCACAGAGAAGATCTGACAAGATATTTTATGACCTCAACCCATTCCTCGATTGACTTTATAAAAAACAGCTGTATCATCAACTCTATTTTTCTTTCATTACCAGGCCCTTGATAGCAATCCTCCAAATTCTATTTGCTTCGATCTTGAGGAATAATCAAAAGCTATTTGCCAAATAAACAGTACCTATTACTGTTAAAGCGGAACAATGTGGATCATCGCTTCGGCTGTCATCGGTTCGGCTCTGTCAGCTGCGTGTACGCATTCTCACGAGCTGTCGTATGTGTGACCTGTCGCCGAATTACTGTACTTGCGAATTGCGATGCATTTATTTCAGCTAGGGTTGGCGAATTTGAGCATTTATTTAATTCAGTTGTTATTTAGAATAAGAGAATGAACAAACTTATGCGAAAATGTCTTTTTAAAAATAAAAAAGAGTTAATTTAAAAGGGAAAATATGAAATGTCGAGAATTTAAAAAAACTTACGGTAGAATTATCAATCAATTTTAGTTTCATTATTCAATAATATAATAACATTAACATCATCAGTGTGTTAATCATTGATTATACAAAGCAAAAAATCAATTTACCTACTCAAAACAAATCTTCCTTAATTTCTTATTTATATTCAAATGGTTTTATATCAAAAGTGAATGTGCTTTTCATTTCTACGTTAATTAATCAAAACCGTTTTGATTTATAACAATGTCTCAAAAGTTCCATATCCCAAACTAGTTTTAGTTGGTTTTCAATATTAAACTTAATGATATTGATAGATACCAAAACTGTGTGATCGTAAAATGCTTCAATCTATGACATCAAATTAGGTATATTATTAAAATGGCGTTATTAAAAGTACCTAAAGCAGTTTATTTCTAAAGACGATTGTTGCTATAAATATTGAGGCTGCCTCTTGGTGGTATTATCAAAAAAAATATTCTGATAATTGTACCTTTAAAGATGATTTGATACGAGATTATGTCTCTTTGAATGGAATAGAGCTCATTTTATCTTATAATAAACATCTTACAATTATATTTTTATCTATAGGTACCTACTATTATAAAAGCTTAGAGGACATAGAAGATATTTAAAAAGACAAGCGGGCAACGATTTTTGGATTTTTTTTATTATAGTAGGTATAATAAAAAATCTTATTTCAATTATTTGAATAGATTCTGAGATATAGGTAGCTTGACCTCTCTGCTGTATGCAGACCCATAGAAATAAGAGATCACAATGTTTGGTTTCTTTCGCTTTGTCCTCGAGAGCCTTGGGGAAAAAGTAAGACGTCACCTCCAAGACGTAAATTGAAAATATGAAGGCAAATTAAGACCGGCGGGTAAGACTTGCGGTGCCTTAGTTGGTCATAGAATCTAGTGTATTTAACCAGAAGATGAGTTCGAATACTGCTGCAGTTGAATTTTTCCTTCACCAAAATAACGTTATAAGCTAGTTAATGTTTATTTTTATATGTATTTTTAGGAATTTGTTTTATCAAATTAATGTTCAAATTTTAATAATTATAGAATTGTGGTAGAATTTAATAACGGTGACAGCCCTGTGTCTTCTAACAGGAAGTTTAGGGGTGTGAGCAAGTATGACCTCAAGTTACCCATAACGCACCCTTAGTATTTTTTTATACCGATTGTCCGTATCTAGAGCATTACACAGTGAAATCGAATCGATAAAAAAAACGCAATAAATATCGTTCAATTGTATTTAAAAAGGGTTTTAAATTTAATATAACTTCTATTGGGGGAACACAAAGACAAGAACTGTGAATTCTTTGCGATTGTGCGATTTTTTGTCTGCGTTCGCACATTGTTGGATCTTGCGCACAATCGCATCTGTCCTTAATTTCTTATTTGTCAATTGTGTTTGAGAAAAAACGAAGAATTGGGAAAGACAATTTCTGTGATTTTCACCCCTTTTTATGGCGTGTTATATAGAAGTGCGTAATCATCCCTGATTCATGGTTTTTGCAATATAAGCATCTTTTTTTACAAAATACTCAAGTATATTTTTTTACTGCTTGCGTAAAATAGTAATGCTTACATTCCTAGTTGTTGTTATTGGAAAATAGAGAGGTTTATGTGTAATATAAATCAATAGTTCACTGACTCGTTCAGTGCTCCTAAGCGCGACTGCTATGATAGAGGGCTTGGTTTAGATTACCAGGTCGCGCAAAGTAAGTATTATTGGGTTTTTCTAGGAATTTCTCAGTAGCATTTCTGAGTTAGGATAATGTGCCCGATGAATGGCAATAAGCCTGCTTCCTATTATATGGGACCTTAACATACTGGAGAACTGTGGGTGTGCAACTCTGTCTAGTATACACGCCAGCGAGACGCTAGTACTATAAAAAATAATCTTATCATAACATAACATACCATCACGATTGTATTCCCCGAAAGATGAGGCAGAGGTGTACACCCACATTTCGCCCGTATGTTTGGGTCCCATGTCATAGGGGGCGTGCCTTTTGCCATAAACGGGGCACAAATCCAGAGTCATAGCTGTTACAGATAATTTCATGGAAATACTCAAAAACACTTTGCTCGACTTAGGAATCGAGCCCAGAACCTCTGGGGTAGCAGTCGCGCTTGGGACCACGAGACTAACGAGGCAAGCTTCATCATCATCATCATCAACCCATTACATTGTCCCACTGCTGGGCACGGGTCTCCTCTCAGAACGAGAGGGATTAGGCTATAGTCCACCACGCTAGCCTACTGCGGGTTGGCAGACTTCACACACCGTCAAGAAAGTCTCTCAGGTGTGCTGGTTTCCTCACGATGTTTTTCCTTCACCGTTTAATTAAGGGCGTGATAATTAATTATGAATACACACATGACTTCGAAAAGTCAGAGGTGCGTGCCTTGGTTCGAACTCGAGACCTTTGACTTGGCAGTCCAATGGTCGTATCACTAGGCTATCACTGCACTATGAGGCAGGCTTATCAATAAAATAATCTTATTCTGGTAATATATGTATTATGTATTAAATAGCCTGCTGAACCGCTACAAGCCTCCATTACTGAACCAGTAAACAAGCCCTTCAACATACATTAAATCGATACTTCATTAAACAACGTGTAATCCTGCGTTACTTTAACGCTAATCTTTTGTTAATCTTTAGTTATGTTGGCTCGTTAATATGTCATAAAAGTTAATAGCCTACGTGCTTACTTAAGATTATGCGCTTAAGCGGGTGAAATCAACAGGTGCTGGCGAAAGTGTGAAGACAGCATATTATATCAAACAGGATAATATACAAATTGCTAACATAAGTATTCTGATATTCTATAAGATCGTATACTTAGTGATCAATTTAATACTATAATTTCTTTCTTGTTTCTTGATGCTTGGCTAAGTACTCAATTACTACGATAATCAATCGATATGCAAGGTTCACCTAAGCTTACTGCGGTCAGTTTTTGGATGGGTGGCTATCCATAGCATAGCATAGTCTTGCTCAGAAATTGGGTGGCAGAGATCTGATGGTAATCGTATCCGGTTAGACTGGAAACCGATTCGAATATATGATTAGTTGAGAAATTGCTAAATTGAATATTAAAGTAGTTATTATACATACAATAAGTAAGTACTATTTACCTACCTATTATCGTATCGCCGCGTAGATATAGAAGCCGCGTTCAGCTATTTTGCATGGCGTTTTTTTTCTCATCCTGTAATTGCTAATAATTATGAGTTTTATTTTAAAGAGTAGTTTTTTTACTATACTTTTTTGCGTAAGTATTTGTGGATTTCTAGGCTCTACTTACATATTAATTAAAATGGATTGTATGTGAATCATTTTATAAAAAAAAACTGATATTTCTAATTTTCTATACAACAATACTGTCGCTAGTCATAGAGTAGACTCATTTAGTTAAATATTACTTTATTCAAATTATTCAAAATGAATGCATAGAGGTCTGCTCTAGAAACGATCACCATAATATTATAAATTATCTACAGAAACATAAAACGATCGTGATATTAATTTTTCAATGAATATTAAAATACCGCTACTTATTTAACCCAATTTGAAACTGATTGATAGTCTTTTATTAATATTAATTAGATTTAGCATATTTTATACGAAGTATCGAGAACGAGTGAAAGTAGTTTTAGTTCTTTGTTTTTAAATCCTCATCATTAACTAATTTCTGCCCCACTGCTGGGCGCGGGTCTCCTCTCAGAGTGAGAGGGTTAGGCTATAGTCCCACACTAGAGATGCTATGCATATGCATGCCGTAGAGATGAGAGCTTTAAGGAGTATGTGTGGTGTTATGCTGAAAGACAGAGTGATAAACAGAGTGATAAGGGAGCGTTGTGGAGTGAAAGAAGATGTAGTAACAAGGATGTTAAGATGGTTTGGTCATGAAGAGAGAATGGATGAACGGAGATCGACGAAACAAGTATATATGGCGAGTGCGGATGGACGAGTTGGAAGGAGACGACACGAATTGCGGATGTTCTTAAAAAAGGCCAGGTTCCGAGCACCCTTAACCGACGGTCATGCATGAAGAGATTAATGAATGTAGATGAAGCGAAAGTAGTGTGCCAGGATCGTGGCAAGTAATCTATAATCTCTGCCTACCCCCATGGAAGACAGTCTTGACAATATGTATGTATGTATGTATGTTGGGTTTAGTTTCACAAAATGAGGAATGGAATTTTTGTATTTGTCATTGTTCTCTTGCGGACTAAAGCCAAACAGTTTCTCGCTGGTTTTATAAATATTTAAATTCTTGAGTTGCTTATTATAAATGATAATATAGTATCCGTTACAAAAATATCTATAAACAAAAACCGAAATTGACACTTTCACTCTCGCATCAGTAATGTAACGTACCGTTTTATTGATCTCAGTTTAAGACGGGATTAACTGGTGTTTAACATAATTTATTTTGTGATAGTCTTTATATTTTCTCGTTTGTTGGTATTCTGCTTTCATTCAATTTAATCTGTGGTTTAACATAATGTGATGATATAATTTATAGGCGTGATGGAATGTGTTTTATTTACATGTCAGAAGCTTATCATCAGTCTCGCTTTTGACGTTATAAGGCCAGAAGTCGTGATAATTGCGTATATAAATATCTAGTATAAGACTAGTATAATCTATAAGTAAGTCATAGATATCTATCACTTTCTTATACCTATTATCTCTCAAGAAAATAATTATCATATTTCAAAACCTGGGTTTTTCTACCAACTCTTTCAATATTTTAAAAAATTCTAATCAAGAATACCACTCAATTACCTACACGTTTAAAAAAAGGCATCTTGACTTGACAAATCAAAGGTTACTTTGATTTAATACATACTGAATATATAATATGAATCTAAAATCAATAATAAAGATCAACAAAACAGCTAATAGGAAGTGTTCCTGTATAATTTTGCAATAAACGTCAAATTTGTTAATGTGCACTGACAACTTTATTGCTTTTAGGGACATATTCACCTCCCTCTCTAACAACATACATTAGAAGAAAACAGATACAAAATTGCAGAAAGGGGTTACTGTTACTAAATTTGCACCACATTAGGGTTAAAGTGGGCGTAACTTGATGTCAGTTTTAATAAATCGAGTGGAAGATATAGTCGTCAGTATTCTTTTTTTTATTGTGTAATAGTTCGTAAGGCATTATGAAGATATTGAGATAAAATATTAACATGCATTGTATTGGACCATAAATTCTGTCAATAATTCGATTAATTGAAGCATTTGTCGTGAATTATATAACTCTGTGGACTGAAAGACTGCTGATGATGATGAAACCGAAAGAAACTGCACACCAGTAGGTACATACCATAAACAGTCATAGTTCTGGAGAGCAAACAGTTAAAATGTTTACTAAAGTTCTTAACTAATCATCTATTACTGTTAACAGTAATGATGATGATTATTTCAAAACTTCAGTTAAGTTACGTTAACGTTGAGATTGTATTAACCTTGACTTACAATTAGTGCACTTTTTGAAATGCCTTTAACTACAGACAATATCAATGGCCCATATTGATAGAGTCACATTCTAGTTAGAAATAATTGTGATAATCGATGGTGTAATGCAAACCACTCTTGTTGGAGTAGTCACTTGTACAAACAATGTTTAATACAACCATTTTTATCGAGAGACAATCGCTCAATGCTTTTGTAATGGCTTAATACCAAGCTCCTCAATTTAATACGTCTGTCTCTATGACATTAAGTGAAACTGACTGTGACAACACGATACTAAAAAGCGTTTTAAAATTGAATAGCTTTTGAGTATTAGGCCATTAGTTACTCTAACTGGAAGAACATTTTCAGATTGACGATTTTGCTATGACACAGCACCCTGTGCCACCAGTAGGTATGCCACATTTGACATTATAGGCCGACCGTTTAACTCGCGTATCGCGATAAAGCTATTATAAAATATTTGTAAAACTTAAAAATAAATATTTAAAAAAGATACTTATTATTTTATTCTTTACCAACAATGTCTATCTCGAGATAATTCTTTGGATTATTGACTCCGTGTGTAGCGTTACCCGCCCCCGCTCCCTTCTTACCGCGCAGGCGATACGCGAGTTAAACGGTCGGCCTATAAAATACTATATCTGAAGTCCGAAAACTGCTTTTCATATGAAGTTTTACCCTCAAAGTAAACTTTGGAGCTATCTAGCTCATACCTTGTAAAAATAATAGATGTACTAAGTGTCTTCATAGAACTAGAATAGAGTACTTAATAGGATTTGTCTGGATGGACAGTTCCTGTTTTTTTTTTTCATTTCACTCATTTACTTTCTGGATGCAAACAAAACTGTATAAGAAGGTGTCTTTTTTTTCATCTTAACCCTTGTAACGCATCCTGTTTTCTTCGAAGTTATTCATTTAGTTATTTTCGGTTCTTGGCAAGACCAAACATTTATCCACACCTAATTCCTATTTTTTGGAAATCATAAAAAACAAAAACTTTAATGGCTAAAGTCATAAATTTGAAGCAGGATTTTCGCAGGAAGAGTTTAGTCATGTCATAAAACGACTTGGAGAATGAAATTATTTGGATTGGTTATATGACATTATGGTGTTTGGAAAATCCTTGTTTTAATATTATATTAGGTATTTATGCAATTAATGATCCTTCTGGCTAGCTACCACATTCACATGTCAGACTTCAAACAGTTTTGCTCTATTCATTCGTATGTCAGAGCTCAAAAATTTTATTTACTTGAATTGCCTTTTCCAATTTTAGACCTTGTTTGTGATTTCCATCAGGCAAGACATGGGTTAACAATTTAACATGCATTTCTCAATAGAAACAAAATCATTTTGAAGAGCAGCCCTGAACAGGTCAATTCTATGGTTGCCTGTATTTTGAAAGCTGTAGCTTAATCGTATGCACTTTGACAAGATGGGGGTGTTTATCCACATCCATAAGTTTCCTACCAGAGGAAAATTCACGTGATAGAAGAATGATTCCATTCACTGGGGTCATCCTTGCCAAATAATCTCTTATGACACCGAACAAGTGGATAAATGCTGCCGCCAAGAACTATAAACTAACGCAATGATTTACACTTTCAACGAAATTATACTTAGGGTTGTCACTATCACTTTGTCACACCAAGGGGCGGCACCCACCATGTCGAATTAAATTGCTGCACACAAAGCTACAACAATGAATATTAAGGTAAACATTATTTATGGGTCGTGTTTTAAATCTTATTTTATGGGAAATGTGGTCGAAGAGCTTAACGGCGGCTTAGCAGGTGAGGCCCTGTGTCCAGTTCTGTCCGGTTTGCCTAGATAAATCATTAGGGGACTTTTTGCTAGGTCATTGTGTCGTTAGAATTAGGTGCACTCGGTATTGACGACGTTGTTGTAAGTTATTGTTATATTTTTTTTGCGTTTAGTGAAACGATAGATACTTTTACTGTTTTTGAAGGGGTTGCTTTTTAAGAATATTGTGTATGCTTTGCCTTTTAAAGTAGCATAAGAATCGGTTGGAGATACTGAAATAATATAACTTATTAAAGAAAGATTTCGTTCCGAATATTTAAGATTCAAAAACATAAATATAAAAATAGTGATACGAATTTTCTAGTAAAAGAGAAATACGATCTCAGACAGGAGTCAATCCTGCGTCCCTCTAGTTAAGTAGGTCATTTTCCACTAAGCTACCGATACCACTTAGTGGTCTAAGATATTTCCCATTTTTTATGCTAAAATATAATCTAGCATCTAAATTAAATTGCAATTTTTACAGGGGCACAGTATAGGAGGTACGGGAACAATCCCATGTTCGATGTTTGATCAAAGCATCCCGAAATATCAATTCGCAGCCAACAGACGCGCAAGTGACAAGACTTCTAGGACTTTGCAATTAAGGAGTTTTCCAATTGAAATAATTTTGTCTTACTTTATACTTTTTCATATTTGTTCCCAATTCAACTTTAAATTTCAGAAACGAGCCTAAGGCTAATACCAATACTGCCTGATTAGTCTCGTGGTCTTAAGCAGAACAACTAGGGTAGAATTTCCAGGTTGAGCAAAGTGGTATTGAATTATCTATGGAATTCTCAGTATCAGCGGTCTAGATTGTGCCCGATTAATGGTAATAGGATTGACCCCCACAAGTGATGTGTGGGAGTATATTAGTACACCTCTGCCAAACCCTTTGGGGAACACAGGCGTGATTGTATTATGATACCAACTCTACGTTCTCCTATAGTAATGTACAACACCCAACAATTGAACATTTTAGGACAGGACAAACCTATACTCGAAACACTTAAAAAAATAAGAAGTCACCGCTTATAGTTCCCACGTCACGCCAGCTCGTTCGGGAGCAGGGTAGGGATATAAAAATGCCTCCGACCATCCTTGTACATTAATAAAACCTTTAATAAAACGGAGTTCGATCACTTCGCGATGCGCGGGCGCTGGTGGCCGCAGTATATGTAAAATTTACAGTAACTTGTGTTTATTATTAAAAGTAGGTACTCTATAAATACTAATTATTTAAAAGCAGATCCTGTACTGTATCATCACCATCATCATTATCTACAGTCTGAATTCATCCAGTCCTGGCTATGCCTCTCTTTTTTTGCGCTATCCATCGTCATTTCATTATGGTATGGCCCATGACTGGATTATTATAAAAGAAGTTATAATAATTAAAATTAATAGTGCCATTACCTAGTCTTTTTGACTGCCAATAATATATTTTTTTAAGATTAAATTAGCCCCAATAATATCGAATTTCTATCTATTTTAGAAAGTCACAAATCACAGGACAACATTTTATAGCCATGAGATAATTCCCTTTGTCTTTATTATTATATATTTGAGGTTTCGATATTTGAGAGTGCATTTGTTACATTATCAAAACATGAAAATTATCTACAAATCTTACATGTACTACATTTTATACTCGATATATTCAGAAATATCATTCCTCAAACATTACAAAAAGAAAAAAGCCAGCATTAAAAATATATTCATCTGAGATAACACTTTATAATGACGTGGGTCAGTTCGGGCGGCTAGAACAAACAAAATCGTACTCGCGCCATGTTTTTTTCACCTTTTCATTCAAATGAAAGGAATGGTGTATTGTTGTTTCGCTCACTCATCTATCTCTCGTGTGAGTGTGAAAGAGATGGGATCAGGGATTGGATGCCAGGTAGGTGCCGTAACGTCTGGCACGACAGACAGAACGGCACCAGCATTCGGATTTTCAATTCTGGAATATTTTTTTGGTGTTATCTATGATACCAGTATTATTAATTGGATGGTAAAATATTTGGAATGAAATGAGTTTGGAAAACATTTAGTTTTTTAGAAAGCACCTAACATAACCTATACACATGTTGTGATCGGAATCAAAGCGTTTGAATTTTATTTACCAACTGATTTATCCGACTGCGACGTAGCGTAATAGCTGGTTAATGCTTTTAGTTGTTTTTTTTTTATTTAGTTAATTTCGAAAGACTGAATGCCGCTGTAGCAGTCTATTCAAATAGGAACCACAAATTGCAATTTGCATAACCAGAGGATGAAACATCCAAATACTCAAACGCTATTCAATTTTCAGACGTTAAGAAGTAAGTCTCGTGCTGTCTCTATCACTTTAACTCGGATATTCCTCGCAATATTATATCATTAAATACTCATACTAATAAATATCATTTTCCTTAGAGCTTAGATCAGATTCCAGTGTAACTAAATCTTATACTACACAAATCAGTGTACCAATTTATCCCTTTCGTTCCGTGGTCGAACGGTTTCGAAGTCATGGATGGATCTATCCACGTGGTGGCTCTGTCCTTACTAACATTATCCATGCGTGACTGCAACTGTCACTAAGAGACATCAAACATTACAAAAGTGACATCCTAATGTAACACAATTGTAATCAAATCAAATTACAAATTAAACGGTGGCCGTGACGTCACGCACCATATGGCACTTGTTTGCCTTTGATACGATCACACAATATGTTTATTTTCGTTCCTATGTTGATCTATTAAATTCTTTAATATAATCGAAACTATGTCTTATAGACTGCCTCATTAGTCTAGTGGTCCAAAGCGCGACTGCTACGCTCGAGGACCTGGGTTAGATCCCCAGGTCGAGCAAAGTGTTATTGGGTTTTTATATGAAATTCTCAGTAGCAGCTGGGAGTCTGGATTTGTCCCAGGTTAATGGCAATAGGCTCGCCCTCTTTTACATGGGACCTAAACATACCGGCGAATTGTGGAACGAACTGCCTTAATACAGGCGTGATGGTATGTTATGTTTTTATGTCATAATGGAGAACTGAAAAACATTTCTTTTTTATTAAGACTTCTCGCATCGGTATACGTTCAGATGAGCCATCTGATGGTAAGTGGTCATCGTTGCCCATGAACACCTACAACACCAGAGGAGAATCTATTCTGTGTTTGCAGAACCCCATATCATAGATAAATAAGGAAACCTCAGCAGGTAGACCATTCCAAATTGTAGGGTAAATTACGCGACGCAATGGTGAAAAGGTTAAAAATAAACATCACATAAACGTTCATTGTTGTTTTAGAGAATTCTCAAATATTGCAGTCAATCTGATATGCTTCTGTTTTATTTCAATAACAACACTCACCACTTCTCTTTGACTTGCTCTACTTTATTGCGTTGCGACCACTCTACAACATGCGGAGCAACAACTTACTTGTAAGTTCATAATTATTATTTAATACCTCAATGTTTTGTACCTTTAATGTTATTATCAAACACTGAATGCCTCCCAAAGATGTTTTAAAAATAAACTGATAATAATTTCTTACTTAATGAAATAATATATTATCATATACCTATTTTTATGTCCCAAGATAGACTGATATTGAAATGATAAAAAAATCCTTATAGGATTTTACTATAAACGTTATAAATACCTACGTGTAGGTGGCATTCAACTTTATTTTTGCTAATATGTAGGTAGGTACTCAAAAGACAAAACGTGTCATACGGAGTTTTATTCTTGTTCAAAATATTTCGAGTTCTGCCGTTGTATAGTAGTGCATATTTTGTAGAACTTGTCTAAGGAATGGATTTGGAGAGGAGTCCAAGCATGAATATACTGACTTGACAAAACGTAGTCATAACAAAAGATATAGATGGTAGCAACTTTACACTTATACTGCGCCATATACTTGTCTTTACTTCAGCACGCGTAGAATGAACACCAGTTCAGTTTGAGAAAATACTAAGGATATTATATAGCTTAATTTAAGATTTGTCGAGGGTGGATACTTTTAGAGGGGCTGGAGCCCCTTACCTCCCCGGATCCGCTACTGGTAGACATTGTCTATGTAATTATTTATTTATTTATTTATTAATTCTTTATGAACCGTTGGTACAAAGGCGGTCCCTAAATTATCGATAAAAAAGTTTAAAAAATAAAGAAAAACCTTTAGAACACCGGACTAATTTTATACGCATCGAATCTTCTTACTTTGTACCTACTTATTTTCTGGTAAAGGATACAAACGGATTGGAAAAATAACTCAAAGCTTTTCTACTCAAGATTGGTCCTTATTTCCAAAGCCCACAACCGCTGAAATAACACACGAACATTGGTTATAATAGGCTCTATTCAACAAATCAAAGCTGTATGAGTGGTGTTTAAAGCGAAGTGGCTTTCCATATAAGCTTTGATCTGTACGCAAAATCTATGGGGTATTTGGATCTCCCCTTACACTACAGAGGGCTCTTTAGATTTGGTGTCCGGTCACTTAGAAACCGCTGGACCGATTGTAAAGGTGTAAACTTCAAAGCATAGTTGTTATTGAATAAGCAATTAAGGTGCGTAATTGTAGATTGAAATAAATAATTCCATTTTTATTAGTAGTCGTAATAAGCTCATTAGAGAAATTTTAATGCGTTTGATGTAATGTAAACTGAAATTTTAAGAATAGGGACAATTATTGGTATTTTTTAGGAAGATTAAGTGAGTAATCGGTTAGTCTAGTGGTCCCAAGCGCGACTAATACACAAGAGATCTTTAGTGCGATTCCTGGGGTTGAGCAAAGCAGATTCTAAGCAGCAGTTCGGCGTCTGGATTTGTATTTCGAGGTTAATGGAAATAGGCTTGCCCTTTATGACATCTAATTTGCGAAGTGTGGTTGCAATGGATTAGTACATCCCTGCCTAACCCTTAGGAGAACAAAGTAGTGATGGTATATTAAAACTAAGCACAATTCTTTTCACTTGATTGATTATCGTTAAGAATACTAGATTACTTATTCTACAAACACGGAAATATAAATATTGTTACTTATAAAACACTCGACATTCAATCTATCAATAATTAATGGTATTCTTTAAATATCTACAATTTGTATGCTTTCGAAGGTCAGAAAGTCATCCACATACATACCGAACAATTTCTGTTACATTCACATGATGCTTTCTAATGTCCTTCACCATTCAGAGCGACCCTCAATTTCTTAAGTCCATAACAATCGGGTACTAAATGCACAATAGCACCCACGTTCCCTGTAACCTGCCCAACAAGTAACATTGGATTTTTTCGAAACCTGCTTAAACCCTGCCACAAGAACTACCTGTCCCTCTCCAATTTAATAATTTCGAAAAGGATGGTAGATATAACTCGTTTCCTAATCTTTGCCGCGGGCAGTTTGGTTAGGATCTGACACGGTTCGACGCCTATCTCCAAGGGGGTGCCCAGACATTGATAAATATGATAAGAACCCTTTTAAGTAACATTGTTTTCTTAGTAAACTTGATTTCGTTGTGTGTATTATTAGAAGTCAAAGTTTGCTTAGTGAAGGCAACAAAAGATTATTGTTATGCCAAATTGTAGTATTGAATAACGTAACTCCTGATTCATGAAGATAACATTGTTTGGATATTCCCACCAAATGAAATTGTGTCGTACCATAACTGATTGGTCCAAAGTAGTATATTTTTTCAAAATACTATGGTACTTGACCTAAGTTGGTCCAACTGCAGTTTTCCGTTTTCTACCTTCTTTTTCATAATAATTTTTAACCCGACATCAGGCTTATTATGACATCAACCTCCAATGTCCTCACGTCCTGTTATCGCCTTAATGTACCAGTGAATAATGTAACAAACACGTTTTATTTCACGTGTCCATAGAGTTTCTTGCCGGATTCCACTCCATAGGATCAACTTTTGGAAAACTGTAAACCGTGAAACTAGAATCAATAACATTTTTATAAATGCTTGTAAAGCTTATCCTGAATAGACCGGCAAATTGTGAGTGTACATTAGTATACCTGTGCCTGACCCCTCGGGGAATACTGGCGTGGGCGTATGTTATATGATATAAACATACAAGCACCACAACTTACTAAGCTCAATTTGTCCAAAGAATCGTGACGAGATAAAAAAAATCGTAACTGCATTAACAAAATCAAAAACAGTAATCATTTTCATTTTCCCCACCCAAAATGTCACTTGTTGAATTAAATTCTTTTACTTTTTATAATCTCACCATTTAGTAAACACCATACGTGACAATTACATTACAGATTACAATATCGTTTCACAATGACAAAAAACGTAAGGTGTAGCACATTGTGAGCAGTGTACGGATAACATTACTAATTCATGCAGTGGACGGGCACCCACCGGATGTGTATGACAATAATATGAACAGGGAGCTTTACACCCTGCGTTTGAAGTTTTTTTTCAATATCAGAATATTTTTATTACTCTAAAGCAGCAGTGATAGGATAAGTTTGTCTCAGCCTGGCTGAGGTGTGTTCTGGGCTTTTGAAATCTCTATATAGAAAAAATACAGACAATAACAACGATAAAGAAGAATAGAGAACAGTGGCGATTGCTCCGCCGACAAGAGCTGAGCTCTTAAATGACAGAGAGATGGTCATCTATACATTTGCCTTAGAAACGAAGGCGAAGGATAACATAATGATATAACTCGCACGTCTAAAAGGATTCCATTAAGTTCTCATGGAGTTAGTACAATTCATTGAGGTTATTGAAGTAGATTAACCGAATGTGTCAATCTTATCTCAGAGGAAACTCCAGCATCTTTAAAGGAGTAAGGTAGTCACTCATTCTGTTTTCTAAAACTTACACGAATAATAGACATTGAAACGTGATAAAATGGTACTAAGTTAAATGAAACTTCCATATCAATTGTGCATTCTAGAATAAGGATTACTGGATTGGATGAAGAGGTACTTTCAATGATTTCTTTTACGCCATTTCTAAAAGTTTACCCACTCGACTTAAATAATTTCCAAAAATACTCACAATAATGTATGGCCGCAATAAAATACTACAAAGGACTTTTGTGGTACATAATATGACGAATATATTCTAAGTTGATGATGAATGAACGTCAATATGGCGGTGCGGCCAGACTCGATGGAACCGACCATTCACGCTAACAAATGACCAAAAAAACTAAACATTATTTATCTATACGATTTTGTCGTGTGTATTAAAATACAAATGTAACAATAGGGGTCATTGTTGGGAAACAGCGGGTATGGTTGAGGATTTAGTAGGTTCCGTAAGTATCTAACCATTAAGTTTTAGAAAAGTTCTGCATCTGTTTTTCTAATTAAAACTCATCCAAATCATTCATTATCGTCAAAAATATGAGATCATCGTGTTATGATAAATCCACGTTAAATAAAGGTAAGTACTTAGTGGTTATATCGAGCGTGTTGACTGCCTGAGTAGCTTTTTGTAATGTTTTAGGCGTTGTTTATATATTTCCTTGTTTAAAAAAATAATCGCCTCAATATCTATCCATAATGTCAATTAAATTCCTTGTAACAAAAATAAAAACGATTTATCTGACAAAATATTCCCTTACATTCAAGCAAGTTTGCTAGAATATATTCAATCTATACGCAGGGAACCCCAAAGATGTGAGGGAATTTGTATCCACCGCCATCGCTGGCCACAATAGCCGGTGGGGCGGAATGGATAAAAAAACCATCAATGAACCACTAACAATACGATCCTCAGAATTTAGGATTTACACCATACATGGTTCGGCGTGAAATTTGCTTTTTCTTTCTCAGTACCTTCTCTCTCATTACATTGAAGACAAATAGTATAGGTGCAACAGTAGCAGCCGCTCTGAAACCATTGTAAAGTATTCCATTGTCAACTAAGATGAGTCTCGAAATTGAAATTTAATGGAAATATCAAATGAATCTGACGGAGCAGCGGGTTCTTTGGTCGATGTTTAGCCAATAATGGCGTTTGTTACTTGAAAATGTATTGTGAGTTAAATTAAACTCTGTATTGCTATAATGCTGTCTCGATTTAATGCGTTTGATATCATTTGAATTGGTATCGAAAATTATATTAGATTTCGTATCTTTGTTCATTTTGATTAGACTTGAAATGTTCAAACTTGCCAGTAATGTCTTCATGCGTTAATTTAAATTTTTGGGGTTATTGTGTGGTATTTTCGGACCACTACGATTTTTCTTTCTTACATAGTTTTACCTGGGTTTTGTATGAAAGAGTCTTTGTTTTAAAGAACATTTGATAAAACTGAGAATTTTGTATCTTGTTTGTCATACCATCGACATTTATTAATTCTACACATAGGTTCGCTTTTTAAGTTCAAAAATTGAACTTAAATATTTATCCACTATTTGACGCCATCATTCTATAGATTTTGTGATTCAAAACATAGGTCGGTATACCATGAAATTTATTGATTCATATATTTTTAAGAGATTTGTTCTAATACATTTAATGATCAATCAAATGAGTTGTAGCATTGCTCAAGATTATTTATTTTGTACCCTAATTCCAAAATAAGTTAAAATATATATTTTTTAAATTAATTAAAAGAATAGAATGTGGTAGAGACTAAAATGTACTGAAAAAAACTTATAAAACCATTATCGATGCATAGATTAAATGCAAAATGCAAAGTCTTGTATAGTTATTCGATATTTGCTGATACCATAGTAGGGTTCATCAGGCCACAGGAGAGAGCATCTTCACCGCGTTGCACTCTGACATAACCTGCTTCACCAAATTTTGTGCCCCAGGAATTCTTGATAAGCCAATAGGGTGTGCCATCATCATCTATAAAACACAAAAACAAAATCTTCTTTATTGTAATTAGATGATAAATAAGCGAGTCGCTTGATGGCACGAATCCCTTGCAGTGACTTTAAGGCAAGGGAACGAAAGTATAGCTTTTAGTCGGTACGAGTCTAAAAAACCCTGCTTTCCCAGGAAGCAGAAGATCCATGAGGAAGACAAATTTGGTCATAGTACGTCTAAACATCTCTTAGGTTTTTTTAATACACTCTTCTCCAATATCTATACCCTTCCATGTGTAGAAGGAAGTGCATATTTAGAGTGAAAGATTTCTACCAAGTATTGAGTATTAGGTGTTATTTTAGAAGGATCAAGATAATATTTCGTATTATCGTCGTTTGATTGATTTGGCATTAGTCTAGTGGGCCTAAGCGAAGCTGCTACGCTAGAAGATGAACTTAAGTTTGATTTCCAGGTGTGGAGCAATAGATAAATAGATAATTCTCAGGTCCGAGTAGTGTTATTAGGTTTTTCCTTCTATATATATAAAAGGCATTACTAATAAACTCGGATTTTGGAAATGTGCCCGGTGAATGGCAATAGGCTCGCCTCCCTTTACATGGGACCTAAGCATACCAGTAAACTGTGGGTGTACACTGAATATTCTGCCTAATCCTTCGACAAATAAGAGTGGTGGTGTAATCTAAAAAAAATAATATTTAATAAAACAATGTAAGTTTTGCTAATATATTATTATGAAACTTTTGTGACGTACCTGTTCCGTATCCCACAATCAGTACGGCATGGTTAACCCTGTCCACATCGCACATTGCATCTGTCAAAATACCTCCGGTGTACGTCTGGAAACCCTCGCCCTGAACGCCTTTAAAAACATATTTATGTAGCTATATTATATTAAACCTGCATGTAAAACGCCGACTAGATATTATTGTATGAAAAAAATTGGCTTGCCCCATAGAATAAGTATTACTTAGAAGCCGCGTTCAATTGTATTTGCGTGACGTGCATTGTGTATAAAAAATTCGCTTCTTAAACATGGAATGTTATCCCATCCAGTTTCTTTTTGAGCTGAACAACATTATTTCAGGCAAGAATGGCACAAGAGTGCACTATGAAATTAGATTTGACCACTGTAAAACAATAGATTATGAAGTTCACAGAGTGAATTTTGAAGTATTTTGAGGCATCAATTTTATGCATGTGTAAAGGCTTAGGTTGTACATATTCTAAGGCTGCCCCTTACTAAGTAATTAAACATACATACATACATACACTCACGCCTTTTTCCCATAGGGGTAGGCAGAAACTACAGAACGCCATCTGCTACGATTCTTGCATACCTCTTTTGCTTCGTCCACATTCATACATCTTGTCATACACATGCGCCGGTTGCGGGTACTACGCACCTGAGTTATTATAAGTAATTAAAATTTTATTTATTTCAGAGTATTTTTACAGCGCCCTCGGATGTCTTAGATCGACTGTTAGCTAGTGCCTTAGGTTTTTGACTTTTTCCAGCCTGTCAATGGTGGCACTGTTTATATAGATGGGCGGGACAGTTCCAAGGCACATGGCGCCGCCGGCCCGAAAGACCATACAAACTTTTGCCAACGTTATACATATATATTGCCTTTTATTAAATAACGTTAGTGGTCTCGGTTCATTACCGTCTTAAACAGTCTGGCCAATTTATACAAGACTACAAAAATCATATTGGGTCATCGGTTTCAACATTTCAGATCAATTATCTTGAAAGTTAGAAACGAATAACTCGAGGCTTGCCGCATGCGGCAGAATCCACATTGTCTAAAACAGCAACCGGTCATTACCGACTGAGATAGGTCCGACACTGTAGACCAATCGTTTCAATGTCTCTTGGCTACGCAGAAAGTATGATGTGCAGTTGATAACCTTCACCGCTACTTTGCTTGCATCGAAACTGCACTTTTGGTTTTCTCCAACATAAGGGTAGCTCTCTTCGGCTTGGATCCCGCCAATCTTCATGAGCGACCTGTTGACAATAAATAAAAAAAAAAGTATTAAGTGATCAAAACATAGACACTATGACATTGTCATCATCATCCGCCGGCCCTTATCCCGATTTACTTGGTGTCGGTCCATTTTTTCTTTAGTCCCTCGTTTCTTTTATCTGTTAGGTACCTACTAGAACATTTTAAATATTGTAAGATTATAATTAGGTCATCCAGTGATATAGAAACGGACGCATGATGATGACAAAAAGAAAGAAAGAAATGATGCATTATATTTTTGATAATTTACCAATCAAACAGTGTCCAGATGCCAAATTTTGTGTAGATGAAGAATGAAGTGGACGAAGCGGTCATATATAACAACAGCTGCCTACGATTAGGTATTTTTTTAATTATCATTCTTTGAATTATGGCTTTTACGATGCATCCGTTAGGTAAGTTGGCTATATGGATTGCACTGATCAGTCACCGATTTGCTTTTGAGCAGCAGACTGTTGACAATAATACGATAAGTATGGCCTAAGATCATAATAGCTGTAATTACGTGAAAGATCGAACTGCAAGTCCACCGAAGCATCCGTGACAAAGATCATCGCAGTCAACGATTTCTTGTTCAGAGAGTTCAATCAGCTTTTTGTGTTTGATGGCATATTGTCCCTCGAGTTGTCCTGCAAAACATTTTTCAACAATAACTTTTTTATAATTATCTTATCATAAAAATATATGACATAATACGCGGAAAATTTGTGTATATTCAATATTTTTTGTGCAGCTTCAACATTAAGAAGCCATGAAGGTTGATAATTTCTTGGGATTGGAATTCGGGGTTTGTTGCCAAGGTCAAATATACAACTAGAAACTCTAAAAATAGAAATCTAGAAGACACTAGAAGAAAAGACGCAGAACTGAAATGTAGGGATCGGATGCGCGGCTACTGATGCATAAGATTTGAATCCCAGGTTGGGCAAAGTGTTCGTTGACTTTGCTCATCAGCGAATTTACAGTACGACTGGCAATTTGTGTCAATATATACTTCTTCCAATACCTCTAATGTACATCTTCATTAAACCATTACTAGACCGTAAAGGAATACAAGCATGATGGTATATTTATTACATATATTATGTTTATAAAATATTAATTACCAGTTGCACTAAACGCATAGCACGATCCACATTTTTTTTGATCCTTAACCCGAGTGACTGCGTTATGTTCGCGCCAGTCAAACGACTCCGGCGCATTTATTTTGGGTATGTTTTCGTCAGATACATCTGAGCAATCATTCAAAGTTAAGCTGGAGAAAGACCCCAGACCGGTGTACGTGTTCACGAACTCTTCTTTCGTCATGTCCATAAACCTTGTTATGCCTGAAATAAAAGTATGTAGATATATTCTTTCAAATTGATTAGTTACCTATCCATTTAAATGAATTTTATTCGTAACAGAAACAATTCTACTTTAATAATGAAAGAAACAAAGGAACCAAACAAAAATATTATTAGGTTACTTTCTATTTTAATAAATTCATATTCATACCAAATACAGCATGTGTACTCTCCGCGTTCATACGGTTAGCTTTTTCCAAGTTGTCTTTGAATATTTGGAACCTGACTTGCTTCTCGTTCTCGTCGACGTAGTTTTTGTTGTGTTCCTGTATGAAGCGCTCAAAGTGTATCTCAGCTTCCTCCAGCGCGTAATACTCCGCGGTAGGTACCGCAAGCGTCGCGCTACACGCACACAACAAGAACAACAACACCGACATTGTAACTCAATGGTACTTGGGGATAGTATGTTTTTTTCTGATTTTTGTTACGTTTTTGTACATGGTTTGTCCAGTAAAATATTTAACAAAAATGTGAATGATGTTAGGTAATATAATGCTATCTATAATGAATGTAACAAATTTATTTTTGTTATCTTTATTGAAATTGTTTTGTACCCTTATCATATACCCGTGATTTTGTCTGCGTGTCTAACAAAAGTCAAAGCAGAGTTAAATAAATTACAATAGACTAGTTGACTGTAATTGTTTTTAACGTCTCATAAAAACCAACGCCTGTCAAGACAGGTGACATTGCTATTAAAAATAACTATAGATCATTGGCTTCGGTTTTAGCCAAAGTGCTGGACGGGCTACTTGACGAACAGTTGAATGCAAAGTCCCATCTAATGTCTTAAAAAATTAAAGTCTTATGATATATATACCGTCTGAGATATGATGATGCGAAAAAAAATAAGTATCCTGAATAATTGAATTCATTTAATCACTAACAATTTAAGTAGATTGTGTTTGATAAAAATACTTATAACATTTTATTAATTTACAAACAGGAGTTAAAATAAATAAATATATATATATAATACATAATAGTCAGTGAGACAAGCAAAATATTAAAGACTACAATTATTTACTAACAATACATCGTCCCCGTAGAGCGAAAATTAATTAACTAACAGTAGGCTACTTTTGAGATATTGGCATCTAAAGTTACGAAAAAAAAAATCGTAACTTTTTAAATTGATGTCATATTAAAAACTTTTGACTGCATTATATAAGATTAATTTTATTACTTCCTATTATTTATCTAAATTTTTAAATAAATCGTTTATTTAATTAGTAACAATGTAAAATTAAAGTTAGTTAGTTTTCGCCTTATTCGTTTTGATTTTGGGTTATTATTATTTCTATTTGTAATATCACTATTACGACTTAGTTAGTTGTCGCTCTATTGATTTTTAACCCCGACGCAAAAACGTTATTCTACGTTGACTAATTAAGATCGCTTAGTGAATTTTCGATTTGAATATAAAAATTATTCGTTCTAAAATGTTAGAGTAAAACTAATTATGTACGCTTACGTATTCTCCTGGTCAAGCACAGTTAAATGAAAAAAACACTATCGTATTCTATTTAATATATCCCTCGTAATTATAGTAAGTTATTGTATTTTGGTGATTTCTGTCACAACCTAAGTTTGTGATAAGTATTAATAGAATAATGGCGGTTAGATAGAAAAAATAAGACAAAAATCGTAATAAGCATGGTAATAATATCACATTTTACCTAAAATTGTCACTTAGTTAATTTTCGCTCTACGGGGACGACATAGACAAAGTTAAAGATTACAACCATTACTAAGATCTTTAAAACAGGGTCGACAACTATCTTTTTGTGATTCGGATAATAGTGCGTGAGGGACAAAAGCTCTCTTATATTTGTATCCGTAACTATTCCCCCAAAACTGTATAATGCATCGAAGTTTGGGTTCTACAAGAGCGTAATACGTATACTAATTTTAATTGATTTCTATTTATCTCATCCCGAATAACATGCAGAAAATATCTAAAGAGTCTATGACTGCTGATTTGTTTTTCCAATACAGCAATTCGTATAAATGTCCTGGCACTGTTTAGGGATTTATCCATGTTACCTTTATGACCTGCAGTCCTTCTGAATAACATAACATTAGTTTTGTTTTATATTTCTTATTAGGTACTCAATTGCATTGAACCAAGAATGAAACGTTGCTAAAGTATTGTCAACCTTATCTGTCAGTTTATTAATTTTTATCGCCCTCTCTCGCCCTTATTAAAGCATTCGTGTCATCTGCAGATACTACAAGATTAATATCTGGAATAACTTTATTTAAATAATTGACCAAATTATTAGTTAAGACGATGAATAATATTGGACCTAATGGCAATCCCTTAGGCACGCCAGTGAAAATATAAACAATAGAGGACTTAAATGTTTTCTGTGTCCATTTAGTATGTAATGCCAGTCTCAACAATCATTTTTCTGTTTCTTAAATATGATGAAAATACTTGTAAAGGTTTAGCCTCTCACAAGTGAGTGGTTTAATTTAGCATTTCGCCGGTATGTTTAGGTCCCATGTAATAGGGGGCGAGATTGACATTAACCAGGCACAAATTCAGATTCCGAGCTGCTATTGGGAATTTCATAGAAAAACCCAATAACACTTTGCTCGACCTGGGGATCAAATCGAGAACCTCTAGCGTAGCAGTCGCACTTATGACCACTAGACTAATGAGGCAGGCAGATTTTGTGATGAATACATAAGTAAATCAATAATATTGGACCTAAGATAAATACCTGAGGTGCGCCAGTGGAAATATAAATCATAGAGGACTTAAATGTTTGTCTGAGTCCATTTATTTTGTAATACCAGTATCAACAAACATTTTCTGTTTCTTAAATATGATGAAAATAGTTGTGAGGCTTAGCCTTTCACAACCAAGTGGTCTAATTTAGCAGTGAGTAAATTGTGATCAATCGATCAATATCGAAAGCAGAAGGCAAGTCTAAAAATATTCCTGCCAACTTCAATTTATCATTAATGTTGCTTGTCACACAATTTACTAATTCGTGTAGCATCTGAAGTGCCAATTCCATTCTGATAGAGAGTTTGGGACTCTCTATCAGACTAGACTCTAGACTCTATGTGGATCCAAATTGGTAATCTAGAAGCCAAGACTTCATTTTATTTCAAAAATGTTTGGGAGAGTGGCCATTTTTTGATGTTTTAGTACCAGTTGTTATACTCGTATCATAAGTACTAATGTAATGAAAATACTCCGACTGTAAGATAAAATCATTTTAATGTGCATGCCAGTATCTTTTGTGATATGTGATTTGTTTTGGTTTGTTTCCACCGTATAGTTATATTTTTAGTTTAAGTTTGAAAGTTATGGGA
The DNA here is from genome assembly GCA_958496365.1 of Subacronicta megacephala. Taxonomy (NCBI): domain Eukaryota; kingdom Metazoa; phylum Arthropoda; class Insecta; order Lepidoptera; family Noctuidae; genus Subacronicta; species Subacronicta megacephala. The sequence continues at coordinate 1,756,250 of OY292515.1, read as the reverse complement.
TCGGGGTGAAAAATTATTCAGACCTCGTGGAACCAAAACTATTTTTTTTTTAATTCAAAAAACGTTTCGGCACATGTGTAGTCATCGTCAAGTTTATTTTTCCATCGACAAAACATAAACGTCTATAGCAAATGGCAATCCACAGTGTAAATTAACCTTTTTATCTTATCATAAAAACCTAATCTACCTAAAAATTGCCGATGAACTAATTTATGAGCCTGTAATTTTTTGACATAGTTATAAGACCTATAAACATTACTATGTAAAGATATAAAAGAAAATTTTTACAAATTTCCCATATAACTAACATATATAACCATATTTTTTGCGTGTTTGTTATTTCATCAACGTTTATTAATTCTATAATTTGTCAGCATGCCATGAAATTCATTGGTGCATATTTTTTAAGAGATTTAGGCTTACTTAAAAATGAATAAAAAAATAAATGTGTTGTACCATAGCTAAAAAATAATTTTATTATGTAGCAGAATTTCAAAATAAGTTAAAACAAAACAATTAAGGTAGTATTTGCCGGAGAGACTAAAATGTACTGCAAAATTCTTATGAAATAATTACTGATGCATAGATTTAACACAAAATATATTGGACATTATTGGATATTATTAAATATTATTGGACAGTTGCTGATGCCATATGATTGTTCATCAAACCACAGGAGAGAGCACCTTCACCGCGGTGCACTCTGATGTAACCTGCTTCACCATAGCTCGTGTTCCAGGAATTCTTGATAAGCCAGTAGGGTGTGCCATCATCACCTATATAAAACAAAATAAAATGTGTTTTTTATTCTAATTAGAACAACGTCACTGGCATAGAATACAGTTTAAGGCAAGGCATAACGTGTGGCTATTAGTCAGTACGAGACTGACATACCGTGCTGCCTCCCCAGGTAGCAGATGATCCATATTAGGATTTTCTACACCAAGATTTCCCAGGCGGGATATTTAAGCGACCAATGAGGAAAACTAATTTGTGCATATTGCGTCTACGCAAGGAAAATGAATTTGTGCATATTCTGTCTTACAATAAATACAAATTTCTGTTCTCCTCATCGGTACTGTACCTATAGATCTCTTTAGTTTTTATGAATACAATCTTCTCCAATGTCTATACCCTTACATGAGTAGAGGGAAGTGCAAATTTAGAGTGAAAGATTTATAAATAAGAATAAGTCATAATCCTATGAAAATTTGGTATTTTTTTTATATAGGTATTGTGACCTGTGTAATTTTAGAATGATAAAGATATTTCGAATCATCGTCGGTGGTATATTAAAAAAAGTTAATAGTTATAAAATAAAACAATGGAAGTTTTGCTAATATAATATTGTGAAACTTTTGTGTCATACCTGTTCCGTATCCCACGATCAGTACGGCGTGGTTAACCTTATCCACATCGCATAATGTATCTGACATAATACCGCCTCTGTAAATCTTGAAACCTTGGCCCTTAACGGCTACAAAAAACATATTTATTAAAAAAATATAATATATGTAGCTGTTACAAAACCGGTATGTAAATCAACGTCAATGTGTTTTTAATATGAAACAAATCGGCTATCCCTATAGAATAAGTATTACCTAGAAGCCGCGTTCGTTTTCACATGACGTGCATTGTGTCTAAAAATGAGCTTCTTACACATGAAATGTTATCCCATCCTGTTTTTTTTGAGCCGAACAGCATTTTTTCCGACACTAGTAAATTACATTCGACAACAGTAAAACAATTTATGAACGTCACAGAGTGAAGAGTAGAAGTACAAATACGCATAGGCTTCTAGATTGTAGTACATATTCTAAGGCTGCCTCTTATTAGTTAATTAAAATTTCATTTATTCCAGAGTATCCTTACAGCGCCCTCAGATGTCTTACATAGACTGTTGACCGGTGCCTTAGGCTCTTGACTATTTCTAGCCTATGTGGCACTGTTCGTACGGATGGGCGGGACAGTTTCAGAGCACAAGGCGCTGGTCCGAAAGACCATACCAGACCATGCAAACTCGCTTAATTACCGTCTGGCCAATTTATACATACAGACTTCAAAAACCATATTGGACTTGCCGCATGCGATCAAAATCCACATCCGATGGGTCCGACACTGTAGACCAATCGTTTCAATGTCTCTTGGCTGGTTAGATTGTATGCGTTGCAGCCGGTAACCTTCACCGCTACTTTGTTTGGATCGAACCTGCAGCGTTGGTTTCGTCCAACATAGGGGTAGCTGTCTTCAGTCTGGATACCTCCTATCTTCATAAGCGACCTGTCGACAGTTAATAAAAAAAATAACAGATTGATTAATTCAGTTATCACAATATACGTATGATAAGATGGATGTCAAGATATGTCTCATCATCATCATCCTCATCATCATCATCCTGCTCTTACCCCAATTTATTTAGTGTCTCCGCATCGCTTAGTTCTTTTCTTTTGTCAGTTACTGGACAATTTTAAAATTTTGTAAGATTGCATTTAGTTCACCCAGTGAGATTGAAACTGACAAAATATTATGAACAATTAAAATAACTCTATGATGCGTTATATTTTCGATAGTTTACAAATCAAACAGGGTCTGGGCGTCAAATTGTGACTAAGACTGAAGTCATAGTCAACAGAGATGCCTACGAGTTCCTTAAAATTATAATTCTTTAAATTATAGTTCCAACGGTGCGTCCGTTAGGTAAATTAGCTTAGCTGTCTACAGTTTGACACGATGAATTGCATGATTGATCAGCCACCGATTTGCATGATACGATAAATATAGCCTAAGAGCATACAATATATAATTACGAGAAAGATAGAGCTGCAATTCCGCCGAAACATCCAAGACTACTTTTATCGCAGTCAACGATCTCTTGTTCAGAGAGTTCTATCAGCTTTTTGTGTTTGATGGCGTATTGTCCTTCGAGGTGTCCTGCAAAACATTTTTTATAATTATCTTATCATACAAATTTGCCGTCGCAAAAATAATTATAATATAATTAAATTTTCAATATTTTCTGTGTAGCTTTAATACTCAAAGGCTATGAAAGCTGAAGATTTCTAGGGACTGGATTTCGGGGTATTTTGCCCAGGTCAAATACAAAAGGCACTAGTAGAACTGCCTTGTTGGTCTAGAGATTGGATGCGCATCTACTGAAGTCTGCTTCAGAATAGATATGAATCCCAGGTCGGGCAAATTGTTCAGTCTACTCAACAGCGAATTTACAGTAGCAGCTTGACTTTTTTATTTAACAATTAAGGGCAATAGGCTCACCGCTTAAGACCGGCAATCTATTAAAACCAGTACTAGACCATAAGGGAACACAAGCATGATGGTATCTTTATAAATGTTAAAGTAATTACCAACTGCACTGAACGCAAAGCATGATCCACATTGTCTTTGATCCTTAACCCGAGTGACGGCATTTTGTTCGCGCCAGTCAAACGACTCCGGCGCAGTTATTTTGGGGATATCTTTGTCAGTTACATCTGAGCAACCGAACGCAGTTAAGTTAGAAAAAGACCCCAATCCGGTGTACATGTTGATGAACTCTTCGTCCGTCAGGTCCATAAACCTTGTTATGCCTGAAATAAAATTAAATATATTCTTTAAAATTTAGTAAGCACTTATCACTAGAAAGTGTTTAATAAATTTGAAATGAATTTCAATCGTAACAAAAATAGTCCTACTATAATAATTTTAAGACAGATCTTCTTAGGTGCCAAATTGTACGACTTCAACACATTCGCTTCATAGCCGAATGAATATTGATTTTGAGTATCAAAACTGTTGCTACTTATTACAGCAGATAAAATTGTCAATGTTGACAGAATCCTTTAGTTTACTCTACTTTCTGCTACTTTTGTTATCAATATTGCTACGGTTAATAATCTAGAGTTTTTGAATTTGGTGAGAAACAAATGAACAAAACAAAAATATTTTTTTTTTGTTTTGTTCATTTGTTTCCTCATTATAATTAGATTATTAATTAATGTTAATACCAAATACAGCATGTCTACTCTCCGCGTTCATACGGTTAGCTTTTTCCAGGTTGTCTTTGAATATTTGGAACCTGACTTGCTTCTCGTTCTCGTCGACGTAGTTTTTGTTGTGTTCCTGTATGAAGCGCTCAAAGTGTAGCTCAGCTTCCTCCAACGCGTAATACTCCGCGGTAGGTACCGCAAGCGTCGCGCTACACGCACACAACAAGAACAACAACACCGACATTATAACTCTATGGTACTTGGGGATAGTGTGTTTTTTTCTGATTTTTGTTACGTTTTTGTACATGGTTTGTCCAGTAAAATATTTAACAAAAATGTGAATGATGTTAGGTAATATAATGCTATCTTTAATGAATGTAAGGATATTATTTTGATTACCTTTTTATTGAAATTGTTTTGCACCCTTATCATATTCTTATACCCCGTGACTTTGTCTGCGTGGTGCCTAGCAAACGTCAAAGGTGAGTTTCAATAAATTACAATAGGCGCGTCGAGTGTTTTTTATGGTTTCATAAAAATAAAAAATGATCAAAACTTAAAAACATTAACTTTCTTAAAGTTAGAAGCATTTTAGGTTTATGCTAGACAGAGAAAACAAAATGTCTAGAAATTTTATAGTTATAGGTACCTACTAATTTTATAGTAAAGGGACATAGCATCCCCTCTCAGTCCAATTACTTATAAAACTTGGAATCTTGGAACTTTATTAATCAATTTCTATATTTTTTGTGCTTTATTGGGTTTTTTTTATGAAATTCTCAGTGGCAGCTCGGAGTCTGGATTTGTGCCCGGTTAATGGCAATAGGCTCGCCCCATATTACATGGGACCTAAACATACCAGCGAAATGTGGGTTACATTAGTACACCTCTGCTTAACCCTTCGGGGAATACAGGCGATATGGTATGTTATAAATAAAAATACATGGATACAGTTGTATAGTTTCGTTGTTCTTTTGTTCATCGGATTTCTCGGCAATAAGGCAGGGGACTGAGGGAGGAATTGGGGGATTTTCTCTTACTATAAGTGGGATGAATGTTTGTTCTAGTCAACATGTACCTAGCAATGAAAGCTTAATTATGTACTCCAAGCAAAAATTTTAATACTTAATTTAAGACCCCTGAATTATCATTACCAAGTGGTATTCATAGATTAACCTCTCCCACGATTAGAATGCAACCTATGCAAAAATGTGCAGTATGCAGGTGCATATATGACTATTATTGCCATCCTTTTCGTTTCCTTACAATTTTTGCAAATTAGAGCAGGAAAAATATAGTTTATATAATATATATTTAATATATTTAATATAGTTTAATTTAGTTTGCACAATTTACCGGGTTAAAATGGTGAAGGATATACTTTCCTCACATTCTGAAACAGCCTCATGGGAAGGAAACAACCTCGATGCAATTTTTTTTTATAGTGCCTATGAGGTTTCCACGACGGGGGTGTGTGAAGTCTATCAACACGCACTAGAACAAAGGGGAAGACTAACCCATCCTCTCTTAACCCTCCAACAAATCCTCCCCTTCTCAAGTCGTGTTCCTCATTGCTGAGGGTCGTTACCATGGAAACTCTGACTTCATGGAGATAGGTTGGTAAGGACATATAAGGGTCAATTTAAAAACTCGTATTGATACTCAAGATTATTTATTATATTAACATGAATCCCTATTATGAATTTAAATAGAAGATAATAGAAGAAATTAAGTCAACGCTGTTGTGAATCGAACATGTGCTGTAAAAATCGAATAACAATTCGTTTTTTTTCTACGAATAAATAATACTCAGGAAATGTAACTGCGTTAAGAAAATGACCCAACAAAAGTTGTGTCCAAGTAGGCGGGGCTTCAAAATTGTGTCCAGCGCGCCATCAGTCGGACATTTTCCTTGCAAGCGAACATATGTCAAACGTTTTAACATAATATCATTGTGAATCATCGTGCCATCATGTGTTGTGAAGTGGTGCAGGAGACATACAAGATTAAAATGTCCAGAGATCACTTTTCACTTGTAAGTAGTAGCTTAATTATAATTATATTCAAAGTTGTTCAAATACGTTATCAAAACGAGATGGTCAATATTATGCAAAATGAAGTCAGTCTATTTTTTACCTAATTTAGAAAGTATTTTTTCTAGATGAAATATTGAAAAGTAAATCGATAAAATTTAGATGTTTTTATAAGACTAATGTATTTTTTTTTTTTTTAGTTTCCGTGCTGATCCCATTCGGCAAAATAAATGGATAGCTGCAGTTCAATTAGAAAGACGAGAGTATGACTGGATGCCTGTGAAAACTAACAGAGTATGCTCCATGCATTTTGATGAAAAATATTTTTACAAATCATTAAAGGGATATACCATGTTACACAAAACTGCAGTACCAGTTTGTACAAATATCCACATACAACTGAAGTACCAGGTCAACAGGAACCTTAAAGGAACCTGGTGACCTATTGCCAAGGTTATGATCAGAGCAAACAAACGACCCAATTGAATACACTAACACTATTTCAACGCTCCAACAATTATAGATGAAGAAAAGTCGCAATTCTTGTTGGCAAACCATCGGCTTTGTTCTTTTTAGCACCATACAACAAAACGAAAAAGTACCCAATCTACGCCTTTTTAGTAACCGACGAAAAATATCTACGCGGGGGGGGGGGGGGTCCAAAATCATGTACTGAATTCATGGTAAGCGGTTGTGCGTCGATGTCCCTTCCACCCTGTATTAATATAGTATAATTCAAAAAAATCGCAATAGTATAAAATATTTAATATAATTATAATATTGTTTTATTATTGACTTGGTCCGGTCTACTTATTACATAATATCATCCACGCCATTTTGACTCAGATGTCACAACAGACATTACAGCACGCGCGTGAACCAATCCCTGTTTTCTCTCTGAATTTAAACCAATTACCAAGCATGTCTATTAGAAACATCGCAAGTGATTCGAATTTTGAATCCTCGTCATTTGGTTTGAAGTAGGTCCACTTTTTGAGCGGAATTTGTTCCGAGTTACGCTTCCTGAGTATTATTTATTCGTAGTTTTTTTTACACAATTTTCTAAACCAATATAATAAATGCGAATTTTATGGAATTTTGTATTCTGAAGAATAATATGGGCTACCTTTTGTGTCAAAAAGCCCTTTTTAATGACACAGCTAGTAGTTCATAATGGGGATAATTTATATACTATTCGACCTCTACTGATGCCATATGCTCGTTCATGAGTCCACAAGACTGGACACCTTCTCCGCGTTGCACCTTCACGTACCCTTTGTCACCAGAGTCTGTGCCCATGGAATTCTTGATTAACCAATAGGGTATGCCATCCTCTAAAACAATGTTAAATTTTTAAACATTTAATTATTAAGTACGTAAGAAGGTTACAGGCTATTTAATGTCATGATACGACTCTTAGGAACACAGCAAATCGGGGCACAGCTTATAATTAATATAAAGTTGGTAATAGACTCAATTAATTAAAAAAAAATGTACAGTCACCTACATACACATCAGGTTATACAAAACTGTCAAATTTCCCCCAGTGATTTTAAACCTTAAAATGTTGATATGAGAATCCTAATAAGCATTAACCTTTTGAACGCCAGAGTATAAACGTATCGCCGTACCCCTGACGCCAGGCCACTTTTTTTGTCAAATTACACAAAGTTGTGAAAGAAAACACACTAAAGTAATGATTAAATTGTTTATTTCATAATGGGCGACGTATATTTTGTCATATATTTGTGACGTTGGCGTTCAGGGTAAGATTTCGTTTGTCACATATATGTGACAATGGCGTTCAAAAGGTTAAAAAAAACGTCTGTTTATCATAGGTACGGTCGCCAGCACACCAAGTTTTGAACTTAATCTTCAATATTTTAAGGTTCAAAATAACTTGAAATTGACAGTTTGTATAACCTGATCTGCTGGCGACTGTACAATTGGTGTATATTATACAAACTTTTGTACCATACCTATTCCATATCCCACGATTATTACGGCGTGAATAGCGATGAAACTATCACATATTTCATCTGGCAAAACGCCACTTTTGTAATTTTTGAAACCCCTACCTGTAACCACTGTAACAAAATGTAATTCATCATCATCATCATCAACCCATTACATTGTCCCACTGCTGGGCACGGGTCTCCACTCAGTACGAGAGGGATTAGGCTATAGTCCGCCACGCTAGCCTACTGCGGGTTGGCAGACTTCACACGCCGTCAAGAAAATCTCTCAGGCGTGCAGGTTTCCTCACGATGTTTTCCTTCACCGTTTAAGCGCGTGATAATTAATTATTAATACGCACATGACTTCGAAAAGTCAGAGGTGCGTGCCTTGGATTCGAACTCGAGACCTTTGACTTGGCAGTCCAATGGTCATATCACTAGGCTATCACTACACTTTACAAAATGTAATTAGTTTTAGTAAACCATCAAAAACACTTTGACTCACAAAAAAGCGTGTTAAAAAGTAGACTTTAGATAAAAAAAAAATCAGAAGTAAAATTCATTGCGAACATTATTGTCAAGATTAACAGTGACATACCCACGCAAGAGACATGTGCGAGAAAGTACGTCTTCCCGTAAGCGGTCAGAATTCGAGTTTGTTTTAAACAAAAACCGGTCATTACCAACAGAGATGGGCCCGACACCGTAGACTAATTGTTTCAACTTTTCTTGGCTAGTCAGATTGTATGTGTTGCAGCTGGCAACCTTCACTGTTGCAGTATTGCTTTGATTCAAACTACACTGTCCTTTTACTCCAGTATAGGGATAGCTGTCTTCAGTCGCGACACCAATGGACTCCTTAAGCGTCCTGTTAAAAATTTGAATCGTGTAGTATGTAACATAACATCCCGTTGAGAAGCTCCCTATATAATGGTCGAGCTACACAATGACTGATGTATGCATGCCGTCAGTTAGGACAGGTCAACGCTAAACTGTCATATCTCTTTCTTCAAAAGGCTTGTTCAGTCTGATAATAACACTGTCTGGACTTTAAAAGAGATCATGATTCTCTGAGATTGTTGCGGCGTTTCTTCTTAGAGGTCGTCAGATAGGAAATGCATTGTCAACTAGTTTAAAAAAAATTAAAACATCGACTTGTAAAAGTGTCTTTTATAGATATATTTACAGAAATTAAATATCATTTAAGGTAAGGTTTCAAATTACAAACAACAGAAGATATTCTCTGTACCGCGCCGATAAGCCACCGACTTGCGGCTAATCGGCGCTGTTTGCTTAGTTTAAATATAGCATAGGAGTATTACGTGAGCACTGCAGATACATATCCTCCCTGACATCCATAACAAAGTGTGTCACAGTCAACAACCTGTTGTTCAGAGAGTTCTATAAGCTGTTTGTGTTTGATGGCGTGCTGACTCTCGACTATTCCTGCAGAGTAAAGTTCTTTGTGATGAAAAGAATCCAGGTTCTGAAACTTGGATTTAAGTACAAGAAGGTTCAGTACCTTTTTTTTACATACCATCACGCCTGTATACTAATGTACCACCCACATTTCGCCGGTATGTTTACGTCCCATGTAATAGAGGGTGAGCCATTAACCGGGCAAAATCCAGACTCCGAGCTGCTACGGGGAATGTCATAGAAAAACCCAATAACACTGCTCGACCTGGGGATTGAACCCAGCCACCATTCATTTGCCCTTTAGTCATGTCCATGGGATTCGTGACACAACAACAACCGTGATAGGCTGAGAAGCTTGAATCAAGTGGGACGTCATGCTTCGTATCTTGCTTGAAGATGCGTGTGTCATGGATGAATTGAGTTAAGAATGATATGATGAAAATGGGAGTGAATCATTGAAAGACAGAGATGAATGGAAGAAAAAGATATACTGCACGACTGCGCTAAATTGGGACAAAGTGAGGAGGATGATGATCAAGATGGTAATAATAATAATAAAGATACATTAAGCGGTACTCCTAGATGCGGCGTGTATTGTTACAAAGTTTCTCTCTTTGGAGACCTGATCATCGGTAGCTTGGACCCTGTTGCCGATACCAGCGGACTTATATTTTTTATAAATATTTTTATATTATTTGTAAAAATAATTGAAAATGTATACAAATAAATGGAAGTAATAATAATGATTAAATAAATCTAGAAAGCAGGTAAAGTAGACACAGTATGGATAGGTGACAATATTCTCAAAACCTAAGTTACCAATAGCACTGAAAGCGTAGCACGATCCACAATTTTTCTGGTCCTTGATCCGAGTGACGGCGTTATGTTCGCGCCAGTCATGCGACTCTGGCGCATTCATATCAGGGACGTTTTTATCATGTAATAGGGGGCAAGCGAACACAATTGAATCTGATACAGGGCTTAGACGTGTGTACGTGGAGTCGAACTCTTCATCCGTCAGGTCCATAAACTTAGTTATGCCTGAAATCAATCCCAAATTAAAAATATTAAAATATTCTGATATAAAAAATAACTTACTTCCTTAAAAATCCGAAGTTTACGATGCCTTTTAAATGCCTTACTTATTCCATTAGAATATCTATCATTATCAATATCAGGATAATTTAAAATTCAAATTAGCTTGTTACAATATCACAAAAGCTATGGGCCTTTGCTATGGGCCTTGTAGGACACGGCAACTTAGAAGAGAGGCGGATGCTATTAATATTATGCTGTACTATTATGTCAATATCTACTATTTCCGTTTCATTTTATAACACTTTAGTCCAATGTCTCTAATAATACATAAAACTCTTATTAATATTCATACCAAATACTGCATGATTACTCTTCTCGTTCATACGATTAACTTCTTCCAGGTTGTCTTTGAATATTTGGAACCTGACTTGCTTCTCGTTCTCGTCGACGTAGTTTTTGTCGTATTCCTGTATGAAGCGCTCAAAGTGTAGCTCAGCTTCCTCCAACGCGTAATACTCCGCGCTAGGTACCGCAAGCGTCGCGCTACACGCACACAACAAGATCAACAACACCGACATTACAATGGTAATAATGGATCGTGTGTTTTTACAAAAATGTTTGTCTTTTTTATATTTATGATAAGTCAAATATGTTACAGAAATCTGAAAGATTTATAGAAATACCAAAGATTTTTTTTGTATTTATTGAAATAGTTATGTTATCTTTTATTTTAAATGCTTAAGTGTAGCGACTACTTGATACCACTTTCTCCAAAAAATTAACAAACCGAAGCTCATAAACTACATTACATATGACAACATCGAACATTGGAACTTTAAATAAAAGATTAGTTCAAAAATGATCTCCCCTGTACCTACCATTCACCAATATACTAGTACGTCACGGCCAATTTTGGCATCATCCATGGATGACCTAAATAGTGACCATACCGGCGAAGATTTTTTTTTATCTTTCTAGAGATTTTGAGAAGATTTATGATTTTTGATTGTTGGTTAAAATTAATGTTGGATATAAAACTATGTGGCTCTGAGTATACTCGTTTCAGTAATTATGGAATCCCCCTATCAGATATTGGGCTATTACGACAAATGAAAAATTTGCTTATCAATAATACGAGCAATTTAAGACCATTTTTAAATTATTTCATCATCATCATCATCATCATCATGTCAGTCTATTGCCGTCCAATGCTGAACATAGGCCTCCCCCAAAGAGCGCCAACCATCATCAGCCCATTACAAAATTTGAACTAAATTAAATATAGCTTAATAAAATTTGATGGTTGTAGACAAAGACCTTTAATTGTCTTTAAATCTCTTTGGTTTTAGGTCAACAAACTACCTCACAGGTTTTAATACACAGGCGAGTTTAGAATTTAAAAAATAATAAATTATTTGACTGCCTCATTAGTCTAGTGGTACTAAGCGCGACTGCTAGGTACGCTAGAGTAGAGGTCCTAGGTTCGATCCCCAGGTCGAGCAAAGTGTTATTGCGTTTTTCTATGAAATTCCCAGTAGCAACTCGGAGCCTGGATTTGTGCCCGATTAATGGCAATAGGCTCGCCCTCTATGACATGGGATCTAAACATAGCGGCGAAATGCGGGTCTACATTAGTGCACCTCTGCCTAACCCTTCGGGGAATACAGGCGTGATGGTATGTATGTATGTAAAAATAATAAAAGCTTACTAGCAATGTGGGTCGCACATTATCTGTGACATTCCAACTAAATAAGGCTTGCTAAAATTGTAAAACGATAAATAATTTACCCATTTGAGTCACTTTTCTTTTATTTCTTTCTCTGCTTTCTATTTCCCATAGGTTTAACCTTTTGAACGCCAGAGTATAAACGTATCGCCGTACCCCTGACGCCAGGCCACTTTTTCTGTCAAATTACACAAGGTAGTGAAAACACACTAAAGTAATGATTAAATTGTTTATTTCATAATATGGTGCGACGTATATTTGTCATATATTTGTGACGTTGGCGTTCAGGATAAGATTTCGTTTGTCACATATATGTGACAATGGCGCCCAAAAGGTTAAATATAAACTGCGCATAATTGCCCCACAAGACTCTACTAGTATTCTTGTTAACCCCTCGTACACACGGCTACTCATCCAGCTATACAAAACCTAACCAAAACCGTTTTTCTATGAAGTTCTTCGAAGTCTGGGTTTGTGCTAAAGTGTAATTGACTTGAAAAACATGCAACCATACCATACCATCACGCTTGTATTTACTAAAGGGTTAGACAGTAGTGTACTAATGTACAGTTCGGTGGTATGTTTTGGTTCCACGTAATAGAGTGCAGGCCTACAGCCATTGGCTTGGGTACTGCTTGTAATGGTCGACTTGCTGGCTATCTGAATATTTTTTTTACTTTCACTCACGAAGTTTCTGAGCTGCCTTGTATGTCCTAGTTATATCGTGCATAATATTATCATCATAGCTCATGTGAGCCGAGAGACTATTCCAAAATGTTATAAGAGGATAAGCTTGCAATAATTACAATATTGCTCGAGTATTATTTTCGATGATATAATATTAAATGTGTGTACTAGCTGGCAATAAAAGATTAATTAAGTATGTACCTACTCCACACAAATTTTATTACTTATTCTAAGGCCCCTGACATTTCATTACCAAGTGGTAATGGTAGATTAAAATGGTGAAGGATTAACTTCTCTCACATTCTGAAAATTGCTCATGGAAAGGAAACAACCTCGTTGCAATGTTTTTTTATAGTGCATATGAGGTTTTCACGACGGGTGTGTGAAGTCTGTCAACCCGCACTAGACCTAAGGGGTAGACTAACCCATCCTCTCTTAACCATCTAACAGATCCTCCCCTACTCAAGTTGTGTTCCTCATTGCTGAGGGTCGTTACCATGGCATTTTTGACAATGTTGCGCCATTTTTAGGGACGTGATGTGCTTCATGGAGATAGGATGATAAGGACATATAAGGGTCATTTTTAAAACTCATATTATCTATGCTCAAGATTATTTATTATATTTATATACTATTCGACCTCTACTGATGCCATATCAGCGTTCATGAGTCCACAAGACTCGACACCTTCTCCGCGTTGCACCTTCACGTACCCTTTGTCACCAGCGTTTGTGCCCCAGGAATTCTTGATTAACCAATAGGGGATGCCATCCTCTAAAACAATGTTAAATGCTAAAACCTTTTCATGCCGAAAACGATTTCATTTCTGGTCTTCTATGTAGAGGGAAGTACCTACAGGCTATTGTTTCATCACCTGTAGTCGTCTACTGCTGGACATAGGCCTCTCTTAGTGAACACCACAGAACCCGAACTTGGACTTTCCTAACCCAGTCACTGCCAGATCCCTTCCGCAAGACGTTACTCCATCCGGCCGATTGGCGCCCTACACTACGCTTGCCTAAACACGGTCTTCACCTTGAGAACTCATTTGCTCCAGCATTTACCAGTTTTATTATGAGTGTCCACGTTTCGGCTCCGTTGGTCATAACTGGTAGTATGCATGTATTGAAGACCTTCATCTTAAGGCACTGTAGTATGGGTGACGAGAAGACTATTAAATTGTTTATTTTAAAGAAATGACACGCCCGGACTCCAATGCATACTCGTTACTAATTTCCCACTTTCTCGCTTTGTTGAACAATTTATGGTCTCCAGCACATCAAGTAACCACAAAATGTTACATTTTCTCGGTCGGCTTTGAACTTAATCATAAACACTTTAAGGTTTAAATTAATACCATACATACACACCATCACGCCTGTATTCCCCGAAGGGTTAGGCAGAGGTGTACTTAATGTACACCCACAGTTCGCCGGTATATGTAATAGGGTCCCATGTAATAGGGGGCGAGCCTATTGCCATTCACCGGGCACAAATCCAGACTCCGAGCTGATACTGAGAATTTCATAGAAGAACTCAATAACACTTTGCTCGACCTGGGGATCGAACCCAAGACCTCTAGCGTAGCAGTCGCGATTGGGACCACTAGACCAACGAGGCAGCCAAAAATTGATTTGGAATTTTTTTACAGTTTTGTATAACCTGATGTGCTGGCGACTGTATAATTGGTGTATATTATACAAACTTTTGTACCACACCTATTCCATATCCCACGATTATTACGGCGTGAATACGGAGGAATTCACGACATACTTCATCTGGCAAAACGCCTCTTTTGTAATGTTTGAAGCCCCGAGATTCAACCACTGTAACAAAATTTAATTAGTTTTAATATACCATCAAAAACACTTTGACTCACAAAAAGGCGTGTTAAATTTATAAATATTATTTTCAAAGAAGTAAAAATTATTGCGAATATATATGTCAAGATGTTAATCTTGACAAATATATATCTACGCAATTTTTTGGTATGAAATCCAGTGGTTTCAAAGAGACATGTGCGAGAAAGTACGTCTTCCCATAAGCGGTCAAAATTCGAATTTGTTTTAAACAAGAACCGGTCATTACCAACAGAGATGGGTCCCACACCGTAGACTAATTGTTTTACTTTTTCTTGGCTAGTCAGATTGTATGTGTTGCAGCTGACAACCTGCACTGTTGCAATATTGCTTTGATTCAAACTACACTGTCCTTTTACTCCAGTATAGGGATAGCTGTCTTCAGTAGCGACACCAATAGACTCCTTAAGCGTCCTGTTAAAAATTTGAATCGTGTAGTATGTAACATAACATCCCGTTGAGAAGCTCCCTATATAATGGTCGAGCTACACGATGACTGACGTATGCATGCCGTCAGTTAAGACAGGTCAACGCAAAACTGTCATATCTCTTTCTTCAAAAGGCTTGTTCAGTCTGATAATAGCACTGTCTGGACTTTAAAAGAGATCATGATTCTCTGAGATTGTTGCGGCGTTTCTTCTTAGAGGTCGTCAGATAGGAAATGCATTGTCAACTAGTTTAAAAAAAATGAAAACATCGACTTGTAAAAGTGTCTTTTATAGATATATTTACAGAAATTAAATATCATTTAAGGTAAGGTTTCAAATTACAAACAACAGAAGATATTCTCTGTACCGCGCCGATAAGCCACCGACTTGCGGCTAATCGGCGCTGTTTGCTTAGTTTAAATATAGCATAGGAGTATTACGTGAGCACTGCAGATACATATCCTCCCTGACATCCATAACAAAGTGTGTCACAGTCAACAACCTGTTGTTCAGAGAGTTCTATAAGCTGTTTGTGTTTGATGGCGTGCTGACTCTCGACTATTCCTGCAGAGTAAAGTTCTTTGTGATGAAAAGAATCCAGGTTCTGAAACTTGGATTTAAGTACAAGAAGGTTCAGTACCTTTTTTTTACATACCATCACGCCTGTATACTAATGTACCACCCACATTTCGCCGGTATGTTTACGTCCCATGTAATAGAGGGTGAGCCATTAACCGGGCAAAATCCAGACTCCGAGCTGCTACGGGGAATGTCATAGAAAAACCCAATAACACTGCTCGACCTGGGGATCGAACCCAGCCACCCTTCATTTGCCCTATAGTCATGGCCATGGGATTCGTGACACAACAACAACCGTGATAGGCTGAGAAGCTTGAATCAAGTGGGAGGTCATGCTTCGTATCTTGCTTGAAGATGCGTGTGTCATGGATGAAGTGAGTTAAGAATGATATGATGAAAATGGGAGTGAATCATTGACAGACAGAGATGAATGGACGAAAAAGATATATTGCGCGACCGCGCTAAATTGTGACAAAGGGAGGAGGATGATGATCAAGATGGTAATAATAAAGATACGATATTAAGCGGTACTCCTAGATGCGGCGTGTATTGTTATAAGGTTCCTTTTTTTGAAGACCTGATCATCGGTAACTTGGACCCTGTTGCCGATACCAGCGGACTTATATTTTTTATAAATATTTTTATATTATTTGTAAAAATTATTGAAAATGTATACAAATGGAAGTAATAATAATGATACAATATGGATAGGTGACAATATTCACAAAACCTTAGTTACCAATAGCACTGAAAGCGTAGCACGATCCACAATTTTTCTGGTCCTTGATCCGAGTGACGGCGTTATGTTCGCGCCAGTCATGCGACTCTGGCGCACTCATATCAGGGACGTTTTTATCATGTAATAGCGGGCAAGCGAACACAATTGAATCTGATACAGGGCTTAGACTTGTGTACGTGGAGTCGAACTCTTCATCCGTCAGGTCCATAAACTTAGTTATGCCTGAAATCCATCCCAAATTAAAAATATTAAAATATTCTGATATAAAAAACAACTTATTTCCTTAAAAATCCGAAGTTTACGATGCCTTTTAAATGCCTTACTTATTCCATTAGAATATCTATCATTATCAATATCAGGATAACTTAAAATTCAAGTTAGCTTGTTACAATATCACAAAAGCTATGGGCCTATGCTATGGGCCTTGCAGGACACGGCAACTTAGAAGAGAGGCGGATGCTATTAATATTATGCTGTACTATTATGTCAATATCTACTATTTCCGTTTCATTTTATAACACTTTAGTCCAATGTCTCTAATAATACATAAAACTGTTATTAATATTCATACCAAATACTGCATGATTACTCTTCTCGTTCATACGATTAACTTCTTCCAGGTTGTCTTTGAATATTTGGAACCTGACTTGCTTCTCGTTCTCATCGATGTAGTTTTTGTCGTATTCCTGTATGAAGCGCTCAAAGTGTAGCTCAGCTTCCTCCAACGCGTAATACTCCGCGGTAGGTACCGCAAGCGTCGCGCTACACGCACACAACAAGATCAACAACACCGACATTACAATGGTAATAATGGATCGTGTGTTTTTACAAAAATGTTTGTCTTTTTTATATTTATGATAAGTCAAATATGTTACAGAAATCTGAAAGATTTATAGAAACACCAAAGATATTTTTTGCATTTATTGAAATAGTTATGTTATCTTTTACTTTAAATGCTTAAGTGTAGCGACTACTTGATACCACTATCTCCAAAAAATTAACAAACCGAAGCTGATAAACTACATTACATGTGACAACATCGAACATTGGAACTTTAAATAAAATATTAAATGGATCGATGAACAAGACTTTGCTTGTAGTTGAAAAATGTTCTCCCCTAACACCTACCATTCACCAATATACTCGTGCATCACGGCCAATTTTGGCATCATCCATGGATGACCTAAATAGTGACCATACCGGCGAAGATTTTTTTTTATCTTTCTAGAGATTTTGAGAAGATTTATGATTTTTGATTGTTGGTTAGTAGGTATATAAAACTATGTGGCTCTGAGTATACTCGTTTCAGTAATTATGGAATCCCCCTATCAGATATTGGGCTATTAGGACTAATGAAAAATTTGCTTATCAATAATACGAGCAATTTAAGACCATTTTTAAATTATTTCATCATCATCATCGTCATCATGTCAGTCTATTGCCGTCCAATGCTGAACATAGGCCTCCCCCAAAGTGCGCCAACCATCATCAGCCCATTACAAAATTTTAACTAAATTAAATAAAACTTAATAAAATTTGATGGTTGTAGACAAAGACCTTTAATTGTCTTTAAATCTCTTTGGTTTTAGGTCAACAAACTACCTCACAGGTTTTAATACACAGGCGAGTTTAGAATTTAAAAAATAATAAATTATTTGACTGCCTCATTAGTCTAGTGGTACTAAGCGCGACTGCTAGGTACGCTAGAGTAGAGGTCCTAGGTTCGATCCCCAGGTCGAGCAAAGTGTTATTGGGTTTTTCTATGAAATTCCCAGTAGCAACTCGGAGCCTGGATTTGTGCCCGTTTAATGGCAATAGGCTCGCCCTCTATGACATGGGATCTAAACATAACGGCGAAATGCGGGTCTACATTAGTGCACCTCTGCCTAACCCTTTGGGGAATACAGGCGTGATGGTATGTATGTATGTAAAAATAATAAAAGCTTACTAGCAATGTGGGTCGCACAATATCTGTGACATTCCAACTAAATAAGGCTTGCTAAAATTGTAAAACGATAAATAATTTACCCATTTGAGTCACTTTTCTTTTATTTCTTTCTCTGCTTTCTATTTCCCATAGGTTTAACCTTTTGAACGCCAGAGTATAAACGTATCGCCGTACCCCTGACGCCAGGCCACTTTTTCTGTCAAATTACACAAGGTAGTGAAAACACACTAAAGTAATGATTAAATTGTTTATTTCATAATATGGTGCGACGTATATTTGTCATATATTTGTGACGTTGGCGTTCAGGGTAAGATTTCGTTTGTCACATATATGTGACAATGGCGCCCAAAAGGTTAAATATAAACTGCGCACAGTTGCCCCACAAGACTCTACTAGTATTCTTGTTAACCCCTCGTACACACGGCTACACATCCAGCTAGACAAAACCTAACCAAAACCGTTTTTCTATGAAGTTCTCAGTAGCACCTCGGAGTCTGGATTTGTGCTAAAGTGTAATTGACTTGAAAAACATGCAACCATACCATACCATCACGCTTGTATTTACTGAAGGGTTAGACAGTAGTATACTAATGTACAGTTCGGTGGTATGTTTTGGTTCCACGTAATAGAGTGCAGGCCTACAGGCATTGGCTTGGGTACTGCTTGTAATGGTCGACTTGCTGGCTATCTGAATAAAATTTTTATTTTCACTTACGAAATGTATGAGTTGCCTTGTAGGTCCTAGTTATCGTGCATAGAATTATTATCATTGCTCGTGTGAGCCGAGTCATCATTTCTAAAATGGTGTAAGAGTAAGCTTGCAATAATTACAATATTGCTCGAGTATTAATTTCGATGATATAATATTATATGTGTGTGCTAGCTGGCAATGAAAGATTAATTAAGTATGTTCTCTACGCAAATTTATTACTTATTTTAAGGCCCCTGATATTTCATTACCAAGTGGATAAGGTAGATTAAAATAGTGAAGGATTAACTTCCCTCACATTCTGAAACTTGCTCATGGAAAGGAAACAACCTCGTTGCAATGTTATTTTTAGTGCATATGAGGTTTTCACGACGGGTGTGTGAAGTCTGTCAACCCGCACTAGACCAAAGTGGTAGACTAACCCATCCTCTCTTAACCATCTAACAGATCCTCCCCTACTCAAGTCTTGTTCCTCATTGCTGAGGGTCGTTACCATGGCAACTTTGACAATGTTGCGCCATTTTTAGGGACGTGATGTGCTTCATGGAGATAGGATGATAAGGACATATAAGGGTCATTTTTAAAACTCATATTATCTATGCTCAAGATTATTTATTATATTTATATACTATTCGACCTCTACTGATGCCATATCAGCGTTCATGAGTCCACAAGACTCGACACCTTCTCCGCGTTGCACCTTCACGTACCCTTTGTCACCAGCGTTTGTGCCCCAGGAATTCTTGATTAACCAATAGGGGATGCCATCCTCTAAAACAATGTTAAATGCTAAAACCTTTTCATGCCGAAAACGATTTCATTTCTGGTCTTCTATGTAGAGGGAAGTACCTACAGGCTATTGTTTCATCACCTGTAGTCGTCTACTGCTGGACATAGGCCTCTCTTAGTGAACACCACAGAACCCGAACTTGGACTTTCCTAACCCAGTCACTGCCAGATCCCTTCCGCAAGACGTTACTCCATCCGGCCGATTGGCGCCCTACACTACGCTTGCCTAAACACGGTCTTCACCTTGAGAACTCATTTGCTCCAGCATTTACCAGTTTTATTATGAGTGTCCACGTTTCGGCTCCGTTGGTCATAACTGGTAGTATGCATGTATTGAAGACCTTCATCTTAAGGCACTGTAGTATGGGTGACGAGAAGACTATTAAATTGTTTATTTTAAAGAAATGACACGCCCGGACTCCAATGCATACTCGTTACTAATTTCCCACTTTCTCGCTTTGTTGAACAATTTATGGTCGCCAGCACATCAAGTAACCACAAAATGTTACATTTTCTCGGTCGGCTTTGAACTTAATCATAAACACTTTAAGGTTTAAATTAATACCATACATACACACCATCACGCCTGTATTCCCCGAAGGGTTAGGCAGAGGTGTACTTAATGTACACCCACAGTTCGCCGGTATATTTGGGTCCCATGTAATAGGGGGCGAGCCTATTGCCATTCACCGGGCACAAATCCAGACTCCGAGCTGATACTGAGAATTTCATAGAAGAACTCAATAACACTTTGCTCGACCTGGGGATCGAACCCAAGACCTCTAGCGTAGCAGTCGCGATTGGGACCACTAGACCAACGAGGCAGCCAAAAATTGATTTGGAATTTTTTTACAGTTTTGTATAACCTGATGTGCTGGCGACTGTATAATTGGTGTATATTATACAAACTTTTGTACCACACCTATTCCATATCCCACGATTATTACGGCGTGAATACGGAGGAATTCACGACATACTTCATCTGGCAAAACGCCTCTTTTGTAATGTTTGAAGCCCCGAGATTCAACCACTGTAACAAAATTTAATTAGTTTTAATATACCATCAAAAACACTTTGACTCACAAAAAGGCGTGTTAAATTTATAAATATTATTTTCAAAGAAGTAAAAATTATTGCGAATATATATGTCAAGATGTTAATCTTGACAAATATATATCTACGCAATTTTTTGGTATGAAATCCAGTGGTTTCAAAGAGACATGTGCGAGAAAGTACGTCTTCCCATAAGCGGTCAAAATTCGAATTTGTTTTAAACAAGAACCGGTCATTACCAACAGAGATGGGTCCCACACCGTAGACTAATTGTTTTACTTTTTCTTGGCTAGTCAGATTGTATGTGTTGCAGCTGACAACCTGCACTGTTGCAATATTGCTTTGATTCAAACTACACTGTCCTTTTACTCCAGTATAGGGATAGCTGTCTTCAGTAGCGACACCAATAGACTCCTTAAGCGTCCTGTTAAAAATTTGAATCGTGTAGTATGTAACATAACATCCCGTTGAGAAGCTCCCTATATAATGGTCGAGCTACACGATGACTGACGTATGCATGCCGTCAGTTAAGACAGGTCAACGCAAAACTGTCATATCTCTTTCTTCAAAAGGCTTGTTCAGTCTGATAATAGCACTGTCTGGACTTTAAAAGAGATCATGATTCTCTGAGATTGTTGCGGCGTTTCTTCTTAGAGGTCGTCAGATAGGAAATGCATTGTCAACTAGTTTAAAAAAAAAAAACATCGACTTGTAAAAGTGTCTTTTATACAGAAATTAAATATCATTTAAGGTAAGGTTTCTAATTACAACCAACAGAAGATATTCTTTGTACTGCGCCGATAAGCCACCGACTTGCGGCTAATCGGCGCTGTTTGCTTAGTTTAAATATAGCATAGGAGTATTACGTGAGCACTGCAGATACATATCCTCCCTGACATCCATAACAAAGTGTGTCACAGTCAACAACCTGTTGTTCAGAGAGTTCTATAAGCTGTTTGTGTTTGATGGCGTGCTGACTCTCGACTATTCCTGCAGAGTAAAGTTTTTTTGTTTTTCAAGTAAGTTTTTTTTACATACCATCACGCCTGTATGCTAATGTACCACCCACATTTCGCCGGTATGTTTACGTCCCATGTAATAGAGGGTGAGCCATTAACCGGGCAAAATCCAGACTCCGAGCTGCTACGGGGAATGTCATAGAAAAACCCAATAACACTGCTCGACCTGGGGATTGAACCCAGCCACCATTCATTTGCCCTATAATCATGTCCATGGGATTCGTGACACAACAACAACCGTGATAGGCTGAGAAGCTTGAATCAAGTGGGAGGTCATGCTTCGTATCTTGCTTGAAGATGCGTGTGTCATGGATGAAGTGAGTTAAGAATGATATGATGAAAATGGGAGTGAATCATTGAAAGACAGAGATGAATGAAAGAAAAAGATATACTGCGCGACTGCGCTAAATTGTGACAAAGGGAGGAGGATGATGATCAAGATGGTAATAATAATAATAAAGATACATTAAGCGGTACTCTTAGATACGGCGCGTATTGTTACGAGGTTTCGCCTGTTTGGAGACCTGATCACTGGTAGCTTGGACCCTGTTGCCGATACCAGCGGACTTATATTTTTTATAAATATTTTTATATTATTTGTATAAATTATTGAAAATGTATATAAATGGAAGTAATAATAATGATTAAATAAATCTAGAAAGCAGGTAAAGTAGACACAGTATGGATAGGTGACAATATTCACAAAACCTTAGTTACCAATAGCACTGAAAGCGTAGCACGATCCACAATTTTTCTGGTCCTTGATCCGAGTGACGGCGTTATGTTCGCGCCAGTCATGCGACTCTGGCGCATTCATATCAGGGACGTTTTTATCATGTAATAGGGGGCAAGCGAACACAATTGAATCTGATACAGGGCTTAGACTTGTGTACGTGGAGTCGAACTCTTCATCCGTCAGGTCCATAAACTTAGTTATGCCTGAAATCAATCCCAAATTAAAAATATTAAAATATTCTGATATAAAAAACAACTTACTTCCTTAAAAATCCGAAGTTTACGATGCCTTTTAAATGCCTTACTTATTCCATTAGAATATTTATCAATATCAGGATAATTTAAAATTCAAATTAGCTTGTTACAATATCACAAAAGCTATGGGCCTTTGCTATGGGCCTTGTAGGACACGGCAACTTAGAAGAGAGGCGGATGCTATTAATATTATGCTGTACAATTATGTCAATATCTACTATTTCCGTTTCATTTTATAACACTTTAGTCCAATGTCTCTAATAATACATAAAACTGTTATTAATATTCATACCAAA
The DNA here is from genome assembly GCA_958496365.1 of Subacronicta megacephala. Taxonomy (NCBI): domain Eukaryota; kingdom Metazoa; phylum Arthropoda; class Insecta; order Lepidoptera; family Noctuidae; genus Subacronicta; species Subacronicta megacephala. The sequence goes on along the minus strand of OY292515.1, from coordinate 1,732,997 downwards.
TACTGCATGATTACTCTTCTCGTTCATACGATTAACTTCTTCCAGGTTGTCTTTGAATATTTGGAACCTGACTTGCTTCTCGTTCTCGTCGACGTAGTTTTTGTCGTATTCCTGTATGAAGCGCTCAAAGTGTAGCTCAGCTTCCTCCAACGCGTAATACTCCGCGGTAGGTACCGCAAGCGTCGCGCTACACGCACACAACAAGATCAACAACACCGACATTACAATGGTAATAATGGATCGTGTGTTTTTACAAAAATGTTTGTCTTTTTTATATTTATGATAAGTCAAATATGTTACAGAAATCTGAAAGATTTATAGAAATACCAAAGATATTTTTTACATTTATTGAAATAGTTATGTTATCTTTTATTTTAAATGCTTAAGTGTAGCGACTAATTGATACCACTATCTCCAAAACATGAACAAACCGAAGCTCATAAACTACATTACATATGACAACATCGAACATTGGAACTTTAAATAAAAGATTACATGGATCGATGAACAAGACTTTGCTTGTAGTTGAAAAATGTTCTGCCCTACCACCTACCATTCACCAATATACTCGTACGTCACGGCTAATTTTGGCATCATCCATGGATGACGTAAATAGTGACCATACCGGCGAAGATTTTTTTTTATCTTTCTAGAGAATTTGAGAAGCTTTATGATTTTTGATTGTTGGTTAGTAGGTATATAAAACTATATGGTTCTGAGTATACTTGTTTCAGTAATTATGGAGTCCCCCTATCAGATATTGGGCTATTAGGACTAATGAAAAATTTGCTTATCAATAATACGAGCAATTTAAGACCATTTTTAAATTATTTCATCATCATCATCATCATCATCATCATGATGTCAGTCTATTGCCGTCCAATGCTGAACATAGGCCTCCCCCAAAGAGCGCCAACCATCATCAGCCCATTACAAAATTTGAACTAAATTAAATAAAGCTTAATAAAATTTGATGGTTGTAGACAAAGACCTTTAATTGTCTTTAAATCTCTTTGGTTTTAGGTTAACAAACTACCGCACAGATTTTAATACACAGGCAAGTTTAGAATTTAAAAAATCATAAATTATTTGACTGCCTCATTAGTCTAGTGGTACTAAGCGCGACTGCTAGGTACGCTAGAGTAGAGGTCCTGGGTTCGATCCCCAGGTCGAGCAAAGTGTTATTGGGTTTTTCTATGGAATTCCCAGTAGCAGCTCGGAGTCTGGATTTGTGCCCGATTAATGGCAATAGGCTCTCCCCTTATTACATGGAACCTAAAAATACCGGCGAAATGCGGGTGTTCATTAGTTGAATTAGTGCACCTCTGCCTAACCCTTCGGGGAATACAGGCGTGATGGTATGTATGTATGTAAAAATAATAAAAGCTTACTAGCAATGTGGTTCACAAATTATCTGTGACATTCCAACTAAATAAGGTTTGCTAAAATTGTAAAACGATAAATAATTTACCCATTTGAGTCACTTTTCTTTTATTTCTTTCTCTGCTTTCTATTTCCCATAGGTTTAACCTTTTGAACGCCAGAGTATAAACGTATCGCCGTACCCCTGACGCCAGGCCACTTTTTCTGTCAAATTACACAAGGTAGTGAAAACACACTAAAGTAATGATTAAATTGTTTATTTCATAATATGGTGCGACGTATATTTGTCATATATTTGTGACGTTGGCGTTCAGGATAAGATTTCGTTTGTCACATATATGTGACAATGGCGCCCAAAAGGTTAAATATAAACTGCGCATAATTGCCCCACAAGACTCTACTAGTATTCTTGTTAACCCCTCGTACACACGGCTACACATCCAGCTAAACAAAACCTTACCAAAACCGTTTTTCTATGAAGTTCTCAGTAGCACCTCGGAGTCTGGATTTGTGCTAAAGTGTAATTGACTTGAAAAACATGCAACCATACCATCACGCTTGTATTTACTAAAGGGTTAGACAGTAGTGTACTAATGTACAGTTCGGTGGTATGTTTTGGTTCCACGTAATAGAGTGAAAGCCTACAGCCATTGGCTTGGGTACTGCTTGTAATGGTCGACTTGCTGGCTATCTGTATTAAATTTTTATTTTCACTTACGAAATGTCTGAGTTGCCTTGTAGGTCCTAGTTATCGTGCATAGAATTATTATCATTGCTCGTGTGAGCCGAGTCACCATTTCTAAAATGTTATAAGAGGAAGCTTGCAATCATTATAATATTGCGCGAGTGTTAATTTCGATGATATAATATTAAATGTGTGTACTAGCTGGCAATAAAAGATTAATTAAGTATGTACTCCACACAAATTTTATTACTTATTCTAAGGCCCCTGACATTTCATTACCAAGTGGTAATGGTAGATTAAAATGGTGAAGGATAAACTTCCCTCACATTCTGAAACTTGCTCATGGAAAGGAAACAACCTCGTTGCAATGTTATTTTTAGTGCATATGAGGTTTTCACGACGGGTGTGTGAAGTCTGTCAACCCGCACTAGACCAAAGTGGTAGACTAACCCATCCTCTCTTAACCATCTAACAGATCCTCCCCTCCTCAAGTTGTGTTCCTCATTGCTGAGGGTCGTTACCATGGAAAGTTTGACAATGTTGCGCCATTTTTAGAGACATGATGTGCTTCATGGAGGTAGGATGATAAGGACATATAAGGGTCATTTTTAAAACTCATATTATCTATGCTCAAGATTATTTATTATATTTATATACTATTCGACCTCTACTGATGCCATATCAGCGTTCATGAGTCCACAAGACTCGACACCTTCTCCGCGTTGCACCTTCACGTACCCTTTGTCACCAGCGTTTGTGCCCCAGGAATTCTTGATTAACCAATAGGGGATGCCATCCTCTAAAACAATGTTAAATGCTAAAACCTTTAATATTAAGTACGTTACAGGCTAAGAAGGTTACAGGCTATTTAATGTCATGATACGTCACTTAGGAACACAGCAAATCGGGGCACAGCTGATAATTATATAAAGTTTGTAATACACTCAATTAAAAAAAAAAACAAACAAACACATCAGGTTATACAAAACTGTCAAATTTCTCCGAATGATTTTGAACCTTGAAATGTTGATGATTAACTTACTCGTAGTTCAAAATCAACTGAGAAAATTTTACATTTTGTGAAAACTTGATGTGCTGGCGATCGTACCTACAATAAAAAAAAGATTTTTTAATGTATGTTTGGATGCTCCAAACTTAAGGAAAGCGTTTTCAAGCACCCTCACAGTAACAATAAATTGAAATAAACCATAACATAACATACCATCACGCCTTTATTCCGAAATATAAAAAGGGCTCTATTGTGTATGTTTATAAACCGAACTAAAAAGCCGAAAACGATTTGTTTTCTGATCTTCTATGTAGAGGGAAGTACCTACAGGCTATTGTTTCATCACCTGTAGTCGTCTACTGCTGGACATAGGCCTCTCTTAGTGAACACCACAGAACCCGAACTTGGACTTTCCTAACCCAGTCACTGCCAGATCCCTTCCGCAAGACGATACTCCATCCGGGCGATGGGTGCCCTACCCTACGCTTGCCTAAACGCGATCTCCACCCTGAGAACTCGTTTGCTCCAGCATTTACCTGTTTTATTGTGAGTGTCCACGTTTCGGCTCCGTTGTCATAACTGGTAAGATGCATGTATTGAAGACCTTCATCTTAAGGCACTGTAGTATGGGTGACGAGAAGACTATTAACTTGTTTATTTTAAAGCAATGGCACGCTCGGACTCCAATGCATACTCGTTACTAATTTCCCACTTTCTCGCTTTGTTGAACAATTTATGGTCTCCAGCACATCAAGTAACCACAAAATGTTAAATTTTCTCAGTCGGCTTCGAACTTAATCATAAACACTTTAAGGTTTAAATTAATACCATACATACATACCATCACGCCTGTATTCCCCGAAGGGTTAGGCAGAGGTGTACTTAATGTACACCCACAGTTCGCCGGTATATTTGGGTCCCATGTAATAGGGGGCGAGCCTATTGCCATTCACCGGGCACAAATCCAGACTCCGAGCTGCTACTGAGAATTTCATAGAAAAACTCAATAACACTTTGCTCGACCTGGGGATCGAACCCAAGACCTCTAGCGTAGCAGTCGCGATTGGGACCACTAGACCAACGAGGCAGCCAAAAATTGATTTGGAATTTTTTTACAGTTTTGTATAACCTGATGTGCTGGCGACTGTATAATTGGTGTATATTATACAAACTTTTGTACCATACCTATTCCATATCCCACGATTATTACGGCGTGAATACGGAGGAATTCACGACATACTTCATCTGGCAAAACGCCTCTTTTGTAATGTTTGAAGCCCCGAGATTCAACCACTGTAACAAAATTTAATTAGTTTTAATATACCATCAAAAACACTTTGACTCACAAAAAGGCGTGTTAAATTTATAAATATTATTTTCAAAGAAGTCAAGATGTTAATCTTGACAAATATATATCTACGCAATTTTTTGGTATGAAATCCAGTGGTTTCAAAGAGACATGTGCGAGAAAGTACGTCTTCCCGTAAGCGGTCAGAATTCGAGTTTGTTTTAAACAAAAACCGGTCATTACCAACAGAGATGGGCCCGACACCGTAGACTAATTGTTTCAACTTTTCTTGGCTAGTCAGATTGTATGTGTTGCAGCTGGCAACCTTCACTGTTGCAGTATTGCTTTGATTCAAACTACACTGTCCTTTTACTCCAGTATAGGGATAGCTGTCTTCAGTCGCGACACCAATGGACTCCTTAAGCGTCCTGTTAAAAATTTCAATCGTGTATTAAGTAACATAACATCCCGTTGAGAAGCTCCCTATATAATGGTCGAGCTACACGATGACTGATGTATGCATGCCGTCAGTTAGGATAGGTCAACGCAAAACCTTCCAAAGGCTTGTTCAGTCTGATAATAACATTGTCTGGACTTTAAAAGAGATCATAGTTCTCTGAGATTGTTGCGGCTTTTCTTCTTAGAGGTCGTTCGATAGGAAATGCCGGTTCCAACTAGATTAAAAAAAATTAAAACATCGACTTGTAAAAGAGTCTTTAAGACATATTATATTTAAAGAAATAAAATATCATTTAAGGTAAGGCTTCTAATTACAACCAACAGGAGATATTTTCTGTACCGCGCCGATAAGCCACCGACTTGCGTCTAATCGGCGCTGTTTGCTAAGTATAAATTAAATATAGCATTGGAGTATTACGTGAGCGCTGCAGATACAAATCCTCCGTTACATCCATAATTAAGTGTGTCACAGTCAACAACCTGTTGTTCAGAGAGTTCTATAAGCTGTTTGTGTTTGATGGCGTGCTGACTCTCGACTATTCCTGCAGAGTAAAGTTCTTTGTGATGAAAAGTATCCAGGTTTAGAAACTTCGATTTCAGTACAAGAAGCTTCAGTACCTTTTTTGCCGATACCAGCGGACTTCTATTTGTTATAAATATTTTTATATTATTTGTAAAAATAATTGAAAATGTATACAAATAAATTGAAGAAATAATAATGATTAGATACATAGGTATAGAAAGCAGGTAAAGTAGACACAGTATGCATAGGTGACAATATTCTCAAAACCTTAGTTACCAATAGCACTGAAAGCGTAGCACGATCCACATTTTTTCTGCTCCTTGATCCGAGTGACGGCGTTATGTTCGCGCCAGTCATGCGACTCTGGCGCATTCATATCGGGGACGTTTTTATCATGTAATAGGGGGCAAGCGAACACAATTGAATCTGATACAGGGCTTGGACTTGTGTACGTGGAGGCGAACTCTTCATCCGTCAAGTCCATAAACTTAGTTATGCCTGAAATCAGTCCCAAATTAAAATTATTGGGTATTCTGATATAAAAAACAACTTTTTTCCTTTAAAATCCGAAGTTTACGATCTCTATCATTATCGAAATCAGGATAATTTGAAATTCAAATTAGCTTGTTACAATATCACAAAAGCCATACTATGGGCCTTGCAGGACACGGCAACTTAGAAGAGAGGCGGATGCTATTAATATTATGCTGTACTATTATGTCAATATCTACTATTTCCGTTTCATTTTATAACACTTTAGTCCAATGTCTCTAATAATGCATAAAACTCATAATAATATTCATACCAAATACTGCATGATTACTCTTCTCGTTCATACGATTAACTTCTTCCAGGTTGTCTTTGAATATTTGGAACCTGACTTGCTTCTCGTTCTCATCGATGTAGTTTTTGTCGTATTCCTGTATGAAGCGCTCAAAGTGTAGCTCAGCTTCCTCCAACGCGTAATACTCCGCGGTAGGTACCGCAAGCGTCGCGCTACACGCACACAACAAGAACAACAACACCGACATTATAACTCTATGGTAATAGCGGATCGTGTGTTTTAACAAAAATGTTTGTCTTTTTTATATTTATGATAAGTCAAATATGTTTCAAAAATCTGAAAGACTTAAAGAAATTCCAAAGATGTTTTTCCTTTTTATTGAAATTGTTATGTTATATTTTATTTTACATACTTAAGTATGGCGACGGAATGAGAATGCGCGGCACGCTATAGTCCTACAAATGCTACGATTCTCATATTTTTTATCGGAAAACCACCTAATTCCGCTATACCACTGCCGACAAAACATGTTGCAAACAGCTACCTATTAGCTAAACTTAGCTAAGTTTGTAGTGAGTGAAAACGCAGGGTAAGAAATTAAAATCGAGATACCAAAGTAAACAGATAAGTGCGAGTATGACCCGCTCTCCGACGGTTTAGTTTAGACTTGATACCACTATCTCCAAAATAATGAATAAACCGAAGCTCATAAACTACATTTACATAATATGACAACATCGAACATTGGGTACTTTAACGAAAAGATTTCTCGGATCGATGAACAAGACTTTGTAGTTGAAAAATGATCTCCCTTATACCTACCTACCATTCACCAATGTACGACACGGCCAATTTTGGCATCATCCATGGATGATCTTAGGTAATAGTGAGCCTACAGGCAAAGATTTCATTTTTTTTAGATTCTTGATTAGTATCTTTCGAGAGATTTTGAGAAGATTTATGATTTTTTATTGTTGATTAGTATATAAAACTATGTGACTCTGAGTCTATACTCTTTAAAGTAATTATGGAATCCCACTATCAGATATTGGGCAACTAGTTGAAAATTTCATTGTCAACTATTAGGACAAATCAAAAATTTGCACGTCAATAATATGAACAATTTAAGAGCATTTTTCAATTATGTCATCATCATCATCAATATTATCCCACAGCTGGGCACGGTTCTCTAATAATTAGTGGGATTTGGCTATAGTCCGCCACGCCGCCTAATGTGGATTGGATTAATTAGGTAATAGATGTATGTATATTTACATATTTTTTTTAATAAGCTTACTATCGATGTGGGCCGCACATAACTCGATTTTTGTTAACCCCTCGTACTAAGCTAAGCTAGCCTGTATTACGAGTGGGTTCACGTCGGTAGTGCAATGGGTGGGTTTTTTTAACCACATTTTTTTTTATTACAGATAGGCTTGCGCTTGACCACAACTTGACTGATGTTAAGCAACGAAGTGGTCTACGATGGAGCGCGTTGTCTAGATGATGATCACAATTTCGATTCCCTGGCCATTAGGCTACCGCCGCTTCTTTATGTGGAATAAATGTCCATGTTAATTGTAAGACACATCCCCCCGCGCTCCGCGAAAGCGAATAGACGTGTCCCGTGTGTTCTCTGTGCTTTTAATTCATTTCTACGTCTTTTAATCAGTTTTCGAAATTTCTATTGTGCTATATCGATTACAAGTTAATCAACTTACCGAATAATAACTACGACATCGTAATAAAGTGAGTGTTAATAAGACAGTTTTAGTTTTCGTTTTTAAAACTCAGTTAAAAGTGTTTGTGACAATAGTGCAATGACTTGCAGTAACACACGTCTGTGACCTTGAAAAAAGTCAACTTACCGACATCCTTTCACTTACACTAGTTGCTAACAAGACATAATACTCTATTTTGAAGTATTTGTAACTGTACGCTTGGTTCAGTGGTTGCGGCGGTCGACTTAAGTCCACGAGTTCGTCAATAGTCGTGCGTTCAAGCCTGCGCTGTGTGGATTTTTCACTTTTTGCGTTTCTATACGAAGCTTACTACTAAAGAAAGGCAAAACATGTCAACGCAGAGAACCCCACCGAATCCTTCTCGTTCCGAGTCCGACATTACGAAATTATACGCTAAGGATGAGCAATTATCACTTACTGCTCCAACCAATATTACTCAACGTTCTAAGCGACGCTGTCCGTCCTCGGGTGAAGAGAATACAATGGACAATCTGGCTGACTTTAAAAATGAAATTAGAGAAATGATCCAAAACTTGGTTAGCCTTCAAAATTCTCGTATGGATAAATTGGAGAACCATATAATAGAAATTAAAAGCTCAAACTCGAAGATTGAGGTAACAAATGTGGAAATTGAAAAATCCATGTCATTTGTCGCTGACCAGTTAACTTCACTCGAATCAAAAATTACTAACCTGGAAAAGGAACGAAACTCAATGGCTATTAAACTAAGCGCACTTGAAGACAGGGTGGAGTTATTCGACCGTGCTATGGTTAAAACCTGCGTGGAGCTTCGCAACGTGCCCAAAAGAGCTAAAGAAACCAAAAAGATGCTATATGATTCATTGCTGGCGTTATCAAAACATATAAACATTAACTTACAACTATCTGAAATACGCGATGTATTACGACAGCCGTCTAAGAAAGAAAACCCCAACTCAATACTTTCAGTTGAATTTTCAAATACACTTATCAAAAACAACTTTTTAGCGGCTGTAAGGGAACATAACAAGCTTAACCCCGACAACAAGCTAAATTCTACTCACCTCGGTATAGAAGCTGCTAAAACGCCTATATATGTCGCGGAGCAATTAACCTCCTACTCGAAACGCCTTTTTTATTTAGCCCGAAACTTTGCCAAGGCGAATCAATACTTGTTTTGCTGGACTGCTGACGGCCGCATCTTGATGAAGAAGAACCCTGACAGCCCCTCCATCGTTATAAAAAGTGAATCGCAACTCAAAAACATATCTGCACCTAATATCGTATGACTAGTCTCATATTATTATGTCAATGTTAATACTGATCTAAACCATGCTTTATGTTATGTAACTCTTTCAACCCTTTTTTTAAATATTTTATTTGTAAATGTAAACAAACACACACACTATACAAAAAACAAAAACATTTTTTACACTATCTATCTGCCTAAAAGTAATACAAAAACATTATTTAAACACTTCTTCCGTCCAAAATACTCACAATCTCTCAGAAAACACATCCCAAGTCGATACCTTTCAACTACAGCCTTATCCCATCCTTACCTTTAATTCCTTATAACAATGTCTAATAATATTATCAATTTAATTACTAATCTTGACCAATTTTCTGTATCAGAATCCAAACTGTGTTCCCCTGAACAGACCCTCTCATTCATTAAGAATGCTAGCGACTGGACTACAATACTTACCCAAAATATCCGATCCATTAATTGTAATTTCCTTAACTTTCAGACTCTTATCCATCGTACAGACATAAACTGTGATCTGCTGGTCCTTACAGAATGTTGGTTAGCTTGCACCAGTAACTCAAGTATTCCTACCCTACAAAATTATATCACCTACAAAACCACTAAACACCTAAATCAGAGTGACGGGGTTGTTGTATATGTAAAGTCTACCCTAATATCCTCCTGCGAGGAGCCCGACTTTCGGGGATCTGCTTCGAGCCTGATCGTGAAACTAAATTCTGAAATGGCAATTCTTTGTGTTTACCGCTCTCCGTCAAATGACGACATTCGCACATTCCTAACAGCTCTCAACAATGTACTTCCCACTCTCGCAACTTACAAATCTGTTATCATAACAGGTGATATTAACTTGGATATAAAACCCGATAACCAAGATTCACGGTCCCACGAATATCTGAACACCCTGGCTTATCACGGATTTTTGCCGGCTCACACCCTGCCAACTAGAGGTAAAAACTGTCTAGACCACCTTTTGATTCGAACCCAGGTAAAAACTCTTACTCTAATCTACGACACAACGGTAACAGACCACTGCTCCTCCATGCTATTATTAAATAAAAAGAAAGTTAATACTACTTCACAGAAAACCACATCTAAAATTGACTACCACTCCCTCGACACTGTTATGAAAAATCTAGACCTTACCCCCCTTCTTCTTAACCCGGATCCTAATGACGCTATCGAAATCCTTACAGAATTATCAAAAAATGCCATAGCAGAATGCACAACTATTGTCAAAGTACCCTCACGCCAAAGAATGCTGAAACCGTGGATTACGGCAGGACTCTTGCGGTGTATAAGAAACCGTGACTCACTACACAAAAAAGCTAGACAATCTCCAGACAACCTCACGCTATCTACCACTTATAAACGATACAGAAACTTTTGTAACCACTTATTAAAAAAAGTTAAAAGACAATACGACTCCAGAGAACTAAGTAAGGCTTGTAACAATCCAAAAAAACTCTGGGATACCATAAAAAACATAACCTACATACAAAAAAATCAGAACCACTCCAATCTATTGTTAAATCACGGACACTCCCCTAGACAGTCATGCAACGAAGTAAATCAGTTTTTCGTCAATATTGGTAAAAAACTTGCAGATAACGTTAAGAGTGCACAAAACCACACACCACCGGTCTATAGCTCGAATTCTGGTCAATCATTTGTGTTGGAGGATGTTGATCCAGACGAAGTTGCTTCTACTATAAATCTACTTAGAGTCAACGCTGCTCCTGGATGGGACGGCATCTCCCAAACCTTCCTAAGGCGGTACTCTCTGATTCTTGCCCCCATTCTTTCTCATATATTCAATCTTTGCTTGCATTCAGCTATCTTCCCCACTTCTTTCAAAAAGGCAATCATCCATCCTATTTTCAAGGGTGGTGACGGAAACCTACCAAATAATTACCGACCAATAGCTGTTCTCAGCGCCCTGTCAAAAGTGTTCGAACGTCTTATTAACAAGCGACTAGTGAAATATCTTGAACACTTTAAACTTTTATCTCCGCACCAATATGGCTTTCGAAAAAACCATTCCACTTGTGACGCAGTCAATGCTTTAATTAACAACGTGGTCGACAATCTCAACTCTCATAAAAAGGTTATCACTATATTTTTGGATATTATGAAAGCATTTGATACCGTTTCCGTTCCCATCCTTTTACTTAAACTCGAAGGGGTAGGTGTCCGGGGGGCTCCGCTTGACTTCTTCAAGAGCTATCTCACTGATCGCACTCAATCAGTTATTATTGACAACTTCAACAGTGATGTGCTCCCTATTCAGTATGGCGTGCCACAAGGTAGTATTTTGGGGCCCACTCTCTTTCTCATCTTCATTAATGACCTCTGTAATCTCGATATTCCAAACGCCAAAATAGTTTCTTTTGCAGATGATACTGCCATCACTTTTTCTGCAAACACCTCATTGGAACTTCAAGAAAGTGCCCAGAACGGCTTCAATTCGGCCTTAAAATGGCTTTCTACTCACATGCTGACCCTCAACGCCACCAAAACAAATTTCATCTCGTTTTCCATCAGCCCTTTCACTTCTCATCCACAAACCTCAATTTCAATTAAAGCTCACTCTTGCCCCAGTCAAATTCCTTCTAATTGTCAATGTCCCACGTTAACCCCAGTCAAACAGATTAAATATCTCGGCATAATTCTTGACCAACACCTTAATTTTAAATCCCATATTAACTCTCTTTCTGGCCGCATACGTAAATTAATTTACATATTTAAAACTTTGCGTCATGTAGCAAACCCATTAGTTATCCGAAACGTTTACTTCGCACTTTGCCAGTCCATCCTTATCTATTGTATCTCCTGCTGGGGTGGAGCTGCAATAACTATATTAAAACCTCTTGAAATCGCCCACAGAGCTATATTAAAAATTGCTACGTTTAGATCTATACTGTTTCCAACAACCGAATTATACAAACAATGCAACGTACTTAATGTTAGGCAACAATTTATTTTACAGACAGTGATATTACAGCATCGTAAGACACCATACCATAAAATCTTTAAACGCCTAAAACACAGAATCTGCAGAATTCCTCATGCTCGCACATCATTCATAAAAAAATTTTCTCTGTATCTTGGCCCATTGCTCTACAATAAAATTAATAAAAAAATTCCAGTCTTTGGTTTAAAATCAGTTTGCTGCAAAAAGACTGTCCGCTCTTACCTTCTAAAGCTAAATTACGATGAAACTGAGGCATTCCTGAAGAAGTGAATCATTAGTCCACGTACACACACACACACACACACACTCACACTAGCACATACACACCTCACTTAAGCACACACGCACACTCTAGACTCCTATAGTTGTACTCCAGAAATACGTACTCACACACATAAATTTTTCAGAAATGTATTCTGTAAAAGTTACTTATATATATTATAAAGTAAATGTAATTGTAAAGTTTTTGAAATATGACACGCTGTAATTCTACCATATCGAGGGATCGAACCTGTTTCTCCTTAACACAGGTTAAACTGTAGCCTAGCTAGGAGAACAGTACTTCACCCACTAACTAGATTAAGAAACTATGTATGCCTGTGCTAAAATTATTACAAAATGTAATCTGGTCCTACTTTACCAATAAAAATTATATTATATTAAGAAGCTCAATTTTATCAAGGAACTGTTCAATTATAGTTCAAGGAATTGTTAATTTAAGCTTTACGCAATGTCATGACAGACCCACAAAAGGTTTTTTTTTCTGGAAAAACAGTGTGCCGAATGCTGCCAACACTGTGAATGAATACATCGTGAGGAAACTGGCATGTCCTATTGCCAAAAATTCAAAGGCATGTGACATCTACCAACCCGTACTGGTGGATTATGGCCCACCCCCTCTCACCGAGAGGACGCCAATGTATGTTAAAATGTAGATTCAGTTCATTCCAGTTCCCACCAGTGGGAACATTATAGACTGATTATGATGATGAAGATCTAATAGCACGATAAATTAAAATAAACCCCCACGAGGCCTAACTCTCATTAGTTATATCGAATCGTGGTAATTCAATCGAACTCATTTATTCCATCATTATGAATAAGTGAATATAGGTCAATTAAAAAAGACATTATTGCAGAAAATTATTTATTATGCATCTTCCTGGATATCCCACTATGTCCTACTATAAGTTGGAATAAAATGCTTTTGAGTTTCGAACAGTGTCATTGTACCTACTGCAAACTTAAAAGCAAGTTTTAGATGCGGGATAAAATGATTATTGAATTACTGCTGATGACATATAATTCATCATCAGTCCACAGGAGTGAGCATCTTCCCCACGTTTCACTTTGATATAACCGTCCTCACCAAAGGTGGCACCCCAGGAATTTTTGATTAGCCAATAAGGTATGCCATTCTCTGAAACAAAGTAGTTGTTGAAGTTATCAAAAAGCATTTTTTTTAAGATTTTTTATAGGTACGGTGGTACGGTATCAAGTTAGAACAAAATATCAATTATGCTCAGTTGATTTTGAACTTAATTATTAACACTTTAAGCTTTAAAATCATTTGGAGAATGCTGGCGACTGTACATTTTATTTTTTTGTAAATTGATTCTATTACGATTTTTATTATAATTTTAAGCTGTGCCCCGATTTCCTGTGTTCCTAAGGGTCGTATCATGCCATTAAATAACCTGTAACTTTCTTTAAAATATAGGCTAACGTATACAAAAATATTTTTTTAAATCTGACTCAGGACTCCGTTCCAAAGATCGAGCGAGTTCAAAAAAACAAACAAACTATTCAGCATATTATGTAACGTAGCTTGCTTGACAGAATATGCAACGGCACTACTAGAGTTACTCAAGTTTATGTGGCATTTTGATATTCGCCAAAATCGTAAATGTCTCCTAGTTTATGAAGTTTGGCTGGACAAGAGTTTCAAGAGTCTCAAGGGAGACCAAATGGACGTCGTAGAACCACTATGAAGGGATGTGTCAGGGCCGAACTCTTGCAGTAGACGGCGTGCAAGAAAGTATTTTTCTCTACGTGCGCCTGCGAGGGAACGTTGGACCGTACCTGTTCCGTATCCCACAATCAAAACAGCGTGGTTGACATATCCCTGATTACATATATATTCTGGTATAATTCCACCGTGATACATGTTGAATCCCGCAGATTGCAGAGCTATAAAGGGGCAAAAAACACTTTTTTGGATTATAAGTTTTGGATAGGTATATATATAATCCTAAACTATAAACAAAACAAAAACATAAACCTCGTTCAGGTTTGGTACAGAAGTACTAAATCTTTCTTTAAAGACATATCTTTAAAGTAAGATTTTTTCAACTTACCTACTTGACTTTGTCGAAAAAAAAAAAATAGTGTTTTTTAAACGTTGCATTAAACAGTAACTGGTTATTACCGATAGAGATAGGCCCGACACTGTAGACCAATCGTTTCAATGTCTCTTGACTAGTCAGATTGTATGCGTTGCAGCCGATAACCTTCACCGCTACTTTGCTTGGATCGAAACTGCACTGTTGATCTTGTCCAACATAGGGGTAGCTGTCTTCGGTCTGGATGCCACCTAGCTGCATGAGCGACCTGTAGATGAAGGTTGCTGGTTTAAAACTTGCGTGTCAAACATAATGAAGTGGATATTTAATGAAGTTTTAGTGTTATTTACTGTAATTGGGCTTATATTTTCTGAATACTGGACTTCTAGTACCTACTAAGTAAATGCTAATAGCATATCAATTAGTTATTACCTCAAAGAATATATAGGATATCCACCTAACGGACATCCGCCACTTAAAGTGTCACAGTCAACGATCTCTTGTTCAGAGAGTTCTAAGAGCTGTTTATATTTTGATGGCGTACTGAGCCTCGATGTTTCCTGCAAATCGGAGTGTTTCACATATTGAATAACATTTAATTAAAATACTTGTGACGAACTGATGAAAGTCACCTGATGTCCTTTTTCGGGTCGATTTTCAACTTTGTATAAAATTTCTTCGAAATTGGTTTAGTGCACGTATCTTATCAGTGGTTTAAGGTTAGTACAGGTCACATTATTTTTAATGAAAGTATTTACCAGTTGTACTGAATGCATAGCATGAGTTACATTCATTTTGATTCTTAACCCTAGTGACTGCGTTATATTCGCGCCAATCGAATGATTCCGGCGCATTTACATAAGGGATATCTCCGTCGTTAAGCACGAAGCATTCCCCAGTATATTCATGAACAGGCCTATATCCAGTGTATGAGTTGATGAACTCTTCTATTGTCAGATCCATAAACCATGTTATCCCTGAAAAAAAAATCCACTTTTAAATTGATTTCATAATAATAATGGCCTCATAGGTCTACTTTATTTTGTGGACCAGCCCCATGGTGAGTGTCCACGTTTCGGCTCCGTAAATCATCACTGGTAGGTCGCACTGGTTATAAAACCTGGTCTTTAATGCTCAATACTCAATACATTTATTGCACTCCACAAGTAAAAACAGCTGTTACAATCGTATAATTTAGGAATGATTGTGCTTCCAACTTTGCTCATCGTGCAATGGAGAGAGCAATCGTTGTAGTTTCCGCAACGAAGTCATTCGCCAAAGAACTAAAGTCAACGACATACACAAACACATACAGATGGCGCGAAGAATAAAGCACGCTGCAGTGGAAGTGGGCCAGCCATGTCACAGAGACAGACGATCAATGGAACAGACAAGTATTAAAGTGGAGATCTCGCACTAAGCGTTTTGCCCCAACATATACTGCTCTATTGTGAAACTCGCCTCCGGAATCTTTGTTACCCGAGAATTACAATTTGGGTGTCTTCGAGACGAGAGTGAACCGGTTTATTCTAGGCAAGCGCGTTCCATCGTAGACCACATTGTTGCTTAACATCAGGCGAGTTGTGGTCAAGCGCAAGCCTGTATATGATAAAAAAGACCGCACTTGGGCAATATAGCCCCGCCCTGCGACACGATGGACCGACGATTTAAAGAAGGTGGCCGGCAGCGGATGGATGTGATCTGCCCAGGACAGGTATGGTTGGCGCTCTTTAGGGGAAGGCGTTCTACAGTGGACGGCAATAGGATGATATTATGAAGTTAAGCGATCCTAAGAGCTAAGCTGTAGATCCTGGGTCCGATTCCCAAGTCGAGCAGTCTTGGATTATTATACTGGTGAACATACAGAAACGTGGCCAAACCATGGCAAGCTCTCTAAGTCGAGAACAAAACATCAATATAGTTAAATCAGTAATCAATTTTCATACCAAATACAGCGTGAATACTCTCTACATTCATGCGGTTAGCTATTTACAGATTGTCTTTGAATATTTGGAACCTGACTTGCTTCTCGTTCTCGTCGACGTAGTTTTTGTTGTGTTCCTGTATGAAGCGCTCAAAGTGTAGCTCAGCTTCCTCCAACGCGTAATACTCCGCGGTAGGTACCGCAAGCGTCGCGCTACACGCACACAGCAAGATCAACAACACCGACATTATAACTCAATGAACTAGTGGAACCAGTTTCTTGAAAAAACTAAACCTTTTAAACACATTTTTTTCAGGAAATTATGTGACAAATATGTGAAAGATTTGTAGATACTGAAATACTTAGCTATTCAATATGTACCTAGTTATCTAACGACATTCTTTTATTTAGGAATTATTTCGTGCAGTTATATTTCGTGCAGTTATCATGAGTACATTCCAGCTGCAAATTCATTTGCGTAGTAGGTATGTGGCAAAAATCAAAGCAAAATTAAAAATCGTCTAAATATTCTAAACTAACATGCGCGCATTACTAACAAATCAACGCGGCATTAGAAAAATAAATACAGTTTCGGATTAATAGTAGGTAGGTACATAATTATATATTAAGGTCTTGCATCCAAAAAATGATCGTCAAACACTTAGCAATTAAAACAACTCCGCGTAGTTTTCTTTTGTTTAAAAAAAAGCTTACGAACAATGTTGATAGCACATTACTAGTAGTCTTGTTAACCCCTCGTACTAAGCTAAATGCTTGTATTACGAGCGGGTTCACGTCGTTAGTCCAATGGGTGTGTTTCG
Source organism: Subacronicta megacephala (assembly GCA_958496365.1). Classification (NCBI taxonomy): domain Eukaryota; kingdom Metazoa; phylum Arthropoda; class Insecta; order Lepidoptera; family Noctuidae; genus Subacronicta; species Subacronicta megacephala. The sequence goes on along the minus strand of OY292515.1, from coordinate 1,715,817 downwards.
AACCGGCAACCACATGATCGCAAGTCTGACGCCCTAGCCATTAGGCTACCGCCGCTCTGAGTATGTAATTCCAACCAAGCCTGAAGAAGAAATGTCGGTCGTCCGGTTAAGAGATGAGCAGACAGCAATGTTGCCATCGCAGGGCGAACATGGATGAGACTAGCACAGGACCATGGAGACTGGAACTACACAATTCAGGAGTGGGTGAAATCGGACTGTGGGTGATGATGATGATATATGCAGACATCCGACAGGAAACAGTAAAATAAGGCCGTTAAGTTTGAAGCTAATTACTTAGTCGTTCTAGTAATAAAGTTAGTTAGCTAAAGCGATACAGATTAAAAAGGACTCGTATTATTACAGGTTAAGATGGCCTTTATTTTATTTTATATTATTATTACATATCTTTTTGAATTTCTTTAAAAATGCTTACTAGCACGTGGGTATGAGTATTCTTGTTAATCCCTCGTACTAAGCTAAATGCTTGTATTACGAGAGCCGGTTTCGAACCGCCCACCACATGATCGCAAGTCCGACGCCCTGGCCATTAGGCTACCGTCGCTTTAAAACAACAACATAGGTAAACGCAACGTTGGTTTCATGTAGTACTTTTGTACGTTAATATTAAAATGAATTCCAAACCATTCCATATACGCCCAGTGTTCGCCGTTTCATAGTGCTATGGGCAGTAGAAGCGACGTTAGGCTCGCGCCCTATTATATACCGGCGAAGTGTGGGTGTACATTGGTACACCTCTGCCTAACTCTTCGGGGAATACAGGCGTGATGGTATGTGGGAGGGTAAGGAGAAAAGGAGAAGGAACGGGACTGAGGGAGGAATTGGGCCTCCGGCACTCCACACTCACCGTACGAAACGCAACAGTATGCATATCTACTGCTACTTGACGTCGATATTAGTAGTAGTACTACCCTCCCACAGAATATCGACGCCAAGCCAGCAGGAACTACTATTACTAAACCCCTTCGGCGAATACAGGCGTTTTTTTTATTTTTTTAAAAAAAGCTTACTTGCAATGTGATGGTATGTATGTATTTGTAGTACATTGTTAGCTAAAGCAATTTGGGAACGCTTGACATATTTAAAACCTTCGTGCTAATCATTTTGTTTTTCGAATTTCTGTGATACTATTGATACCAGAGGTTTGATACAGACGTTGGTCAATAAATTCTCCGTGATCTGGGGGCTAAAATGATCATCGCATTGTGTGGGTTTTTCATTAATGAGAGGTTACTCTGGTCACACTTATAATTGTAATTTTTCGAAAGTGGCCATTTTAGCTCCCCTCCCTTATACTTTCTTACCAAATCCATACCAAAAACAAACATCTATTCATACTGGTTTCTAACACTTTCGCGAATATTAGACATTGAAATAAAACTACTATGCTACGTACTTTATCGCGTTATTGTGATATTACATATTGAATTCCCGACGTTTCGGATGCTTCACAGCATCCATAGCCACGGGTGGACTGTCCACACGTGGCCATAGATCATCATCATGATCATCATCATAATCATCATGTCAGCCTATTGCGTCCACTGCTGAACATAGGCCTCCCCCAAAGAGCGCCGATGGATGGATGCTATCAAATAATATCAATATAACGCGATAAAATCCGTAAAAAGTATTTTTACTTTAAATACCTATTCAGTCCTTCATAATAATTATATTAAAGAGGTTGATTAAAACAGGCGTCTCAATGCTCAAGATTTTTTTATTATGTGCCTAAATCCCAAACAAAGTTATACGATACACAAAATATCGGAAGAATAGGTAAAATAGAATGACCCTCTGTTTGACAAAAAGTTATGCAACCACAGCGGTTGACATAAGTTCATTCATAAGTCCACAGGAGTGAGCCGTTTCGCCGCGTTGCACCTTGATATAACCATTTTCACCAAAGCTTGTATCCCAGGAATTTTTGATGAGCCAATACGGTATACCGCCATCTAAAAAAAAACCTTTCCTTAAATTTTAATACAAACAAATATATTAAATACTCTATTTATAAGAAAATAGGAGTTGAATTCGAGTTCTGAAAACGTAGAATTATGTTGGCAATGCACACCCAATTTGTATGATGGAGGAAGTGTTTTTATGGGTCTATAGTTTTTTTTCTTATTTTTGCTTTCATAGATAATAATTGATACACATAATAAAACAGTTCTTGTTTTCAAATTTACGAAAAAAAAAATCGTTTTAATTATTACGTAAAGAAAGAACTACCTATATTGTGTGTTCATATTAAGAAGAACTAAAGTTCCTCTCATGCCTCGTCAACTCTAAGCTCTAAATTTAGGATTTGTGTCTAGGCAAAAGACTATAAATTGTCCCGTATGGTACCACTCATTCGGACTAATTACATCGCAATATAATTTTACTTAATATGTATTTATATTTTGTATCATACCTGTACCGTATCCCACAAGCAACACAGCGTGGTTAATGTTGCCCGTATTGCACAAGTAATCTGGCATAATTCCTCCTCTATACTTATTCAGTGCATCGGATTGCAAGGCTAAAAAAACAGTGATAAATATAGGGTTACTATATGTAGATGGATTTTGATTCAGGACTTGGCGACAGCCTGAATCCGCATCCGCTTTAACCTTCAACCTTCGGACACATAACATACCATCAGGCCTGTATTCCCCGAAGCGTTAGGCAGAGGTGTACTTAAAGTACACCCACAGTTCACCAGTATGTTTAGGTCCCATGTAATAGGGGGCGAGCTTATTGCCATTCACCGGGCACAAATCCAGACTCCAAGCCGCTACTGAGAATTTCATAGAAGAACCCAATAACACTCTGTTCGACCTGGGGATCGGACCCAAGACCTCTAGCATAGCAGTCGCGATTGGGACCACTAGACTAACGAGGCAGTCTTCAATACAGGAAGACACTCAAGCAGGAATAGCTCATTACCGATAGCGATGGGTCCGACACTGTAGACCAATCGTTTTAATGTTTCTTGGCTACTCAGTACGTATGAGTTGCAGCCAGTAACCCTCACCACGACTTGGCTTGGATTGAAACTGCACCGTTGTCGTTGGCCAGCATACGGATAACTTTGTTCAGTCTGCACGCCACCTAGCTCCATGAGCGACCTGGAAATACAGGTAGGCAAATAAAATAAAGTCGATGTATTTGCGATTATCGTCATCATCAGATTCTTTGACTTAGAAATTAGGCAAACGTTTTTTGTTATGGAAACTCACAAAAGTACAAACGATATGGAAAACGTTATTAAAAGAAAATGTATTTATTTATGTAAGAAATATTAAATAAATATATAGGTATTTAGGTTCGCTCGTGATTTTGCAAAGTCAGAGGATCACTTCTAAGGATCTAAACTCGAGATCTATGACTCGTTTAAGACTATGATCATATTATAACTGGGGTTAGTAGGGTTACACTGTAGAAGATTTATAAAATTATAGTTCTATTTCTATATAAAAAAATTGTGTCTACGACACAACAACAAATAGTATCACTTGACTTAAATTTATCCTTAAAAGATATTATAGTAAACTGTATATTATAATAAACCGAGGACTAATAAAGTTTGGATTAAAAAATAATGGAATTAAAATGTTATCCGAATGTTTAAAAAGTACCAGAAAAATATTTATAACTAGCTGACCTGTGTCCACTTTGATGGGCGATATCTTATGACACTCACAAATAACGTAGCTTTCTATTGGTAAAAGAATTTTCAAAATCAGTTCAAACACAAAGTAGTTAGTATAGATAACAAGCAGTAATTACGTGAAAGCATCGGTCATGTATCCGCCATGACATCCTTTACTCCGACTGTCACAGTCAACAATCTCTTGTTCAGAGAGTTCTATAAGCCGTTGGTGTTTCAAGGCGTATTGGCTCTCGATATTTCCTGAAAACCGAATTATTATCAAATCATTTCATTTTTATTTTTTCCGAAGATGACTTTAATGCGAGTATTTGTGTTTAGTGTTGTCACTTATGTTATTATTTGTGTATCTTCCGTGGTCCTGAGACATCAGATCCTATGGAATGTTTGCATGGGGATATAGGTCCATAGTGGACAGGCTACTTGAAGAGCTCTGTTATAAGTAATATGGAGTGAAATGCTCAATACTCCACATTTTCTCTGCTGCAAATCATGAGGACTTTAGTTTCGCTTTTGACAGAGCTGGCTTGGTAGGTATGTAGGTAGTAACATTGCTAGGAGCGGAGGTGCCTCGTGTCACGATTCTCTATGCCTCATAGGGTACCTAAAGCTCTCGATCCCGGTTGTTACACGTATACCTATGCCAGTAGTAATCGAGGAAGTCAGGAGCCTGATAAGCCTGACAACCAGTTTATCCATTTATATCGATACCGCCCAGAAATTGGGTTGCGGAGATCTGATGGTAGTTCTTTTAATGTCAAATACTTATTTTCTATTGCTTCAGGTTAATTTGAAAACCAATCTCAACATACTTGGGACAAGGCAAGGATCTTGATCAATTTGATAATGGCGTTGTTTTGTGATATTTTGCGGATTTTTTTTTCTGTTTCCTTTAATAATTATAACATACCTAACATTATAACTTTATGACAAAACAAACGAAATCCTTCAATGGTCGAAGAACTGTGACATTGTGTGACAAAGAGTAGGGGTCTAAGGTGCCTAAATTTCGCGATGTCACATAATTTTAATTAAAATATAACTACTTGCAAACAGGACGGGGGGCTTTCAAAAAATTAAATTGTGTGACGTAACTTATGGATGGCCCATAATATACATACCAATTGAACTGAAAGCATAGCACGATCCACAATCGTATTGCATCTTAACGCGGCTGACGACGTTACGTTGGCGCCAGTCAAACGACTCGGGCGCTGCTACTCTGGGAATGTCACTGTCACTTAACACGGTGCATGCGGACGAAGTAAAATTGCTAGATTTCAAGCCGGTGTACATGTTGACGAACTCTTCTTTAGTCAAATCCATAAACTTTGTAATCCCTTAAACGAAATTAAAATATAAGTACACATAATAACCTCCGTGGATATTTTTACTCATAAACAAGTTAAATAAAAAGGATATAATAAGGTTATTGTTTTATTTAACACATTTTTGTATTATCGAGGAAAGGGTATAAGCCCTTTAGCCCCACGCACCTATGCGTTTTAAATAATTATAATAATTCAAAAAGATTATTTTATTATACATAACCATTTTGCAAACTTATCCAGTCAAAAACGTGTTCAAACCGCACGTTGTTCTCTAATTATAAAACAAAACTGTACAATCAAATTTCATTACTATTTAATATTCATACCAAAAACTGCATGTCTACTCTTCGCGTTCATGCGGTTAGCGTCTTCCAGGTTGTCTTTGAATATTTGGAACCTGAGTTGCTTCTCGTTCTCGTCGACGTAGTTTTTGTTGTGTTCCTGTATGAAGCGCTCAAATTGTAGCTCAGCTTCCTCCAGCGCGTAATACTCCGCGGTAGGTACCGCAAGCGTCGCGCTACACGCACACAACAAGATCAACAACACCGACATTATAACTCAATGTACTAGTGGAACATGTTTCTTGCAAAAAATATGTACCTTTTTATATACAATTTGTTAAGTAAAATATGTGACGAAAATGTAAACGATTTGTAGATAAGACTGAAATAATTGTCTTATTATGTACTCGTACAAAATTAAGTACTAATATGATTTATTTACATTCTTTTACATTTTTAATTTATTGGAAATATTTTGTTTCTATCTTTAACCACTTACCTTATGCCTGCGGCTTTATTCATTTATTTTTATTTTAAAATAGCTTTTGCAAGCGTTTATTGAGTCTAGTTCCCCGGTTCCATTATTTGGAGTGGAAACAGTCTTTTGAAATAAAAGTAATGTAAGTAGTCTGTGATTGCTTGGTGATATGGTAAAATCAGAGAAGAATATAACAGAACAAATTATTCGAAACGTGGCCTGGCTTCATATTATAAGCAAAACATATAATACACTGCATCAATATACTGAAACCTAACAGCTTCATAGGTCCTGATAATATTCCTTCTTTTATGTAAAAAACTTTAAGAAATTCATTTGCAATCCCTTGTATCATATTATTTTTAATTTAGCCTTAAAGGCCGGTTTATATGCTTAGCAGTAAAAAGAGTATTAAATTCAAGAGTAACAGCTGTACTCGAAATCTCCAAGAAAGGATCTGTGGCGCATCGCAATTCTATCTTCCCCAGCTAAGGTTTTTTGAGAACATTATCCACAATTGTATTTATAAACAAATAAATAAACACCTATGTTTGGTGGCCAGCACATCAAATTACCACAAAATGTCTAATTTTTCTCAGTTGATTTTGAACTCTATCTTCAACAGCTTAAAACAACACACTTACAACAGAAAAAAATTACAGGTTTGTATACATTGACCTGCTGGCGACTGTACATTAAAATATGAATTCAAATCCAAGAGGTCCATTAATACCTACCAATCTCCTGACGGTTGTGGAATACATTTCCATGAATTTAGATCGTGACCGACAGGTTGATGTACTATTTTGATTTTCGAAAGGCGTTTGATAGGGTCAATAATTGTTTGCAACACCAACAAACTTTCATATTACATACAATTATATACATACAATATCATTTCATATTACAATTATTAACAATGTTAAGTTGTGGCAACACTGATTCTTCCGTTTTCTGTGCCTCAACTGTGAACCAGCGCGTGCTCATCTCAGTTGTACTTTCAAATAAAGCCGATTCAAGACCAGGAACCAGGCTGCAGTCATGTATACCCTCTTGCTGATAATATATCCTCGATATTGCCCAACAACCAGGTGAAATAATAAGGGTAAATCGGCGATTTATACAATAATTACACGCTGCTGAATAAAATTTGCCAAATAGCCGCTCCAGCGCTTCCCAGATTTATACCTATTCGCAGACTACCTACGCTACTATCAGCAATTTATTTTGGACTCGATATAGATGAGTCAAGTCCCTACCATACCCAAACACGTATGACAGGACTTGTCAGTCAGGGTTCAATTTGGGGCCCTTTTTGTTTTTCATAATCATGGTCATTTATCTGCCCACTGTACTCAATCATGCTAAATGTTAGCTGTATGCAGATGACCTGAAAATGTTTTTCGATATAAACAGCGAGAGAGTCTGTCATGCACTATAACAAGACATAGACACCATTCTTAAATGGACGCAGGGCTACAAGATGGAACTTAATACGTCTAAATGTAATGACATTCGGCCGAATGCACCACCCAATAAACTTCCAATATAAAAACAATGATAGCCCTATCAGTAAAACAACAGCTATGAAAGATTTGGACTGAAAGACGGCCTCATTAGTGTAGCGGTCCCAATCGCGACTGCTACGCTAGAGGTCTTGGGTTCGATCCCCAGGTCGAGCAAAGTGGAACCTAAACATACCGGCGAACTGTGGGTGTACATTAGTACACCTCTGCCTAACCCTTCGGGGAATACAGGCTGATGTGATGGTTTGTTATGAAAGATTTGGGAGTCACATTGGACCGAAAGTTATCGTTTCACAATGTCACAGTTATCAAGGCGTCATTTCGTAGATTAGGCTTTGTCCTTCGAAATTCTCGTATTTTCGTAGCGCCCATATTCACAAGATTATATTTAAAACTTTAGTTCGAAGTAAGATGGAATCAAGTGCTTTTCCTAGCATAAGCGCGTAGGTATGCACTTATGCTAGAAAAAATACAAAAATATTTCCTTAGGCAAGTGTATAACAACCACGTACAATCTCAAATAACAACCTTATGAAATAGAGATCACATTAGTATTGAAAAGTGACGGGTACTGGGACATCTTGACGATAATTAAGACAAATCTATCGGATAACTGTTACACGTGGTAGTTTTTTAATAAAAAAAAAACATGATATCAGGTTTTGTTCATCACAATAATAATATATTTATTGGAAATGTAGTTTTTTAACTAATTTTAAGTTGGTGGAGCTGTAAACATAGCCAATTTCTAAAACTGACGAGTAATAGGCTGTTTACCTTAGTACCTTTGTACGGTGATACGAGTATTAAAATGCATACATTCCATGCCATTCTAATCATCATTGTTTCATAGGACTTTACTAGGGAGCAGAAGTAACGTGTAAAATATAACTGAATCTCAGTATTCTGTTCCCATTATTAACTTAGATTTGTAATATGTACTTTGTCAGCTAAAGCAATTTAGGACCGCTTGACAGATTTAAAGCCTGCGCACTAATCCACCTCTGTATTTTTTTTCGAACTCCACGATGCCATTGAGATTATCAGACGTTAGATACGGAGAGTCCAAAAACGCTAAGTGGCTAAAATTACCATCCCATTGTGTGAGTCTTTCATAAATGGGAGGATAATCAGGTCGGACTTATATTTGTAATTCTTCGTGTGTTACAGGTTATGGTCACGGACGAGAAATAAAAAGAAGTACTCCGCGCCACGCGCATCAAAAGTGAAGCGCTTTAAGTATGCCGTTTGTACAAACATGCTTCACGCACACATTTACATCTTAGGGTGCCGAACGGCTGCCATTACGCGGCACTACGGCATCATTGTAGGTACTGTTTACGTCGAGTAATAAAATAATGCCTTCTTGTGTTGTAAAATGGTGTATTAATAATTTTACAAACCAGAAAAAGAGTCAAGGAATAACATATCACAAGTAATACACTTATTTATTGTTGATTTATTGTGTTTTTGTACATTTTAAAATCATTACTATTGGAACACAAACCCTCAAAAGATGTACGAGTGTTGTCGCAAAATAAATGGGTAATTTTCCCGAAAGATTGGGTTATCCATTTTTATGTGTTCATTGCATTTTTTTTCTTCTTTTTTTCTTTCTTACCAAATCAATAAAACGAACATTTTATTCATTCATATTCATTCATTCATTTTGATTATATTAAAGGGGTTGATTAAAAAAGGATCTCAATGCTCAACATGATTTTTATTATGTGCCTAAATCCCAAAAGATTTTAAACAATACATAAATTATTAATGGTAGAATACTTTGATAAAATCGAATGACTATCTGTTTCACAAAAAGTTATTCAACCATAGCTGTCACCATAAAATCAATCATTAGTCCACAGGAGTAAGCATCTTCACCACGTTGGACCTTGATATAACCATCTTCACCAAAGCTTGGGCCCCAGGAATTTTTGATCAGCCAATACGGTATGCCGTCCTCTAAAAGAAAACACTTTTATTTTATTTTGATATACAATAATCATACATCTAACAGGAAATAAGAGTTGAATAAAATTTCTGAAAACTTAAAATTATGTTGACAATGCAAACCCAATTTGTATGATGGAGAAAATATTTTTTAAGACGTCTATAGTTTTACTCATTATTTCCGCGACTCATAGGTAACGAATATAATAATAAGTACACATTAAAAAATCATAGCAATTCTTGTTTTCAAATGTTTCGAAATCTCTATTTTTTTTTAATTATTTCGTAAATTTACACTTAAAAACTCAGATGATTTTATATTGTGAATATTCATATAAATTTTCAATTCATATTTAAAAGAACTAAAATTCCTCTCATGCCTCGTCAACACTAAGCTCTAAGTTTAAGATATGTTTCTATACTCCATTTGGTTAGGTACTTAACTAAAGGTAAACAACAAAAATGGCGGCGTTCAGAGCTGTTCAACCTTTTATTACAATGGTATCATATGAATTGGGAGTGAAATTAATAACAACACAACCAACAATCAATAAAACCAACAAACAAACAGAACAATAACTATTTAACACCATTTGCGGCAAAAGAAACACAAAAACGAAAGTACGAAACTTACGAAAGTAAAGTAAATACAAACTGTTACGTATGGCGTCTGGTTACCCGACTAAGTATAATAACGGTTAAGTCTTTCGCTCCGCTTCCTTGCAGTACTACTTCTCAATTTTTTCGAGTTATCTAAAGTCTACTACGCAGAAAAATGTTTTGAATATCTGTATTTTTAGATTCGTTTTAGTAGGCACATTGCAATACTTTTTGACATAATTATAAATTTTGATTTAATGAATTGTTCGCAAGCTTAAGAATAATAGTAACTATTTAATATTAAACAAAGTAGTAAGATATGCTAGTATAAAAGGAGAATGTGATTTTGAGTTATTGAATAATTTATTTTGGTGATGTTTTATTTCGAAAGGAAAAATGACCCTATAAAAGAACCTTTTTTATGATTTGTTTACCTTTAGTTAAGTACCTAACCAAATGGAGTATAGGACAAAACAATTAAATTGGCCCCGAATGGACGACTCGCTTGGAATAATTACATCACAGTAATTAATTATTAGTAATGATTTCTTAATGTTTATAATTTGTGTCGTACCTGTACCGTATCCCACAAGCAAAACAGCGTGGTCAATTTTCCCCTTACCGCACGCGATATCTGTCATAACTCCTCCTTCATACGTGCCCATCAAATCACCTGTCACGGCTATAAAAAGAGAGATAAATGAATGTCCTGAATCAAAATCCATATATAAAGTCTAGCCAATTCATACATGACTACAAAGAGCGTATTGGTATCGGGTCATCCGTTTCAACATTTAAGATCAATTTATTTATTTATTTATTTATTTATTTATGCTTTATTGTACACCAAGTACTATTACAAAATATACAAAGTTTTGTATTTGACAATATACAATGGGCGGCCTTATCGCGATCTGCGATTTCTTCCAGGCAACCTTTGGATGGACACAACTGCACTGAACTGAAACTAGGGTTGCTTACGGTGCAACAATATTTATTAAAATGAATATACATATGTACTAATAAATATTATAACAAGTACAACAAACATATAATATATAAATATATACTACACATATAAAATATATATATATATATAAATATGTAACATACATAATGAGCAACGAAACTTATATTTAAAAGGATTACAACGATAAGTAATGTTCCTTCACAAGCCTTTTGAATGCTGACAATGTTTGAGCACGTCTAATTGTCACAGGCAATGCATTCCATAATCGAGCAGCCTGAACCGCAAAGGACTTGTCAAAAAATGTTGTGGAATGCATTGGCATTTTGAGCCTCAGATTATCCGAAGACCGTAGAAATCGTGTGTGAGTATTGCCAAGGAATTCGAAGCAATCAATCAAGAATCGAATCGAAGAATCAATTATAATTATTTAAAGTTAGAAACAAATAACTCGAGGACTTGCCGCATGCGGTCAGAATCCAGATACGTTTAACACAGCAACTAGTCATTACCGATGGTGATGGGTCCGACACTGTAGACCAATCGTTTCAATGTCTCTTGGCTGGTTAGATTGTATGCGTTGCAGCCAGTAACCTTCACCGCTACTTTGCTTTGATCGAAACTACACTTTTGGCTTCGTCCAACATAGGGGTAACTTTCTTCGGTCTGGACGCCACCTAGCTTCATGAGTGACCTGTAAACAAAAGTTAATAGTGCATTACCTGTGTAAATCAAACATAACGGAATAAAATATATTTAAATTTCAAATGGTATCCGAGTGTTTACAAAATATAGAAAAATATTTAATATAACAAGCAGTACTTACGTGAAAGCATAGGTCATGTATCCGCCAGAACATCCACCACTAAGTTTGTCACAGTCAACAATCTCTTGTTCAGAGAGTTCTATAAGCTTTTGGTGTTTCAAGGCGTATTGGCTCTCGATATGTCCTGAAAACCGAAATATTATCAAATCATTTCATTTTTATCTTTTCTAAATATGAGTCTAATGCTAGTGTTCGTTGTCACTTATATTATTATTTGTGTATCTTCCGTGATTGATAATATCATGAGGTATGGTTGTCCTATACAGTGTACTGCATTAGGGGCCATCCATAAATTACGTCACAATTTAGGGGGAGGAGGTCTATGAAATGTGACATTGTGTGACAAAGAGTGGGAGGGGGCCTAAATTTCGTGTTGTCACATAATTAAAATTAAAATAAAACTTATTTCGAAACAGTAAGGGGAGGACGGGCCGTCGTAATTAACGGGTGGCTGCATTATGTACATACCAATTGAACTGAAAGCAAAGCACGATCCACAGTTGTATTGATTCTTAACGCGAGTGACAATGTTACGTTCACGCCAGTCAAACGACTCCGGCGCATCTACATTGGGAACGTCATTGTCATGTAACATGGTGCAAGCGGACAGAGGAGAACTTTCAGATTTCAAGCCGGTATACGTGCTGACGAACTCTTCTACAGTCAAATCCATAAACCTTGTAATCCCTATAAACAAAAGTAAAATATAGGTACACATAATAACCTCCATTGATATTTTTACTCATAAACAAGTTAAATAAAGAGGATATAATCATTGTTCTTTTAATACATTTGTAGCATCGAGGAAAGTGCTTATACGTATCTGAGTGTATATTTCATAAGGGTTATTTCATGTTCAACACAACATGTTCACGCCACAGGAAGTTCTCTAATTATATTACTCTTACTATGCGTACCTTAAAATTACATTACTAATTAATATTTATACCAAATACAGCGTGTCTACTCTTCACGTTCATGCGGTTAGCTTTTTCCAGGTTGTCTTTGAATATTTGGAACCTGACTTTCTTCTCGTTCTCGTTGACGTAGTTTTTGTTGTGTTCCTGTATGAAGCGCTCAAAGTGTAGCTCAGCTTCCTCCAACGCGTAATACTCCGCGGTAGGTACCGCAAGCGTCGCGCTACACGCACACAACAAGATCAACAACACTGACATTATAATTCAATGAACTAGTGGAACTTGTTTCTTCTAAAAAATATGTACCTTTTTATACACAATTAATTAAGTAAAATATGTGACAAAAATGTGAACGATTTGTAGATATGAATGAAATAACTGTTTAAATATGTAATCATACAAAATTAAGTACTAATGTGACGATTTATTTACATTCTTTTACGTTTTCTATTTTTTTGTTGCTTTCTTTTACCAACTACCTTCGGCCTGCGGCTTTATTCATTAAAAAAAAGGCTTTTGAAAGCTTTTATAAAACGTTATTGATTCAACAAGACTCAGTTCCAATATGTGGATTTTATGGAGAAGAATCCAACGCAAAACTCCATGGACACTCTTTTAAAATAGAAGTATTGCAGTCTGTGTTTACTTGGTAGCTAGGTATATAGTGAAAACCAGAAAAGAATGTAACAGAACAATATAATATGAAGCCAGGCAGCGTTTCGATCAACTTCATAACCTTGACAAACGATCGCGTCAACAGAAAAGAAATCAATTTTGGATTTATAATTTGGTACTAACTCATACCTACCTGTCGTTATGCAGATATGAGTAAAGATGTAATTTAAATAAGACGATCTAATTTTGAAGCTTATTACTCTTAGTAAATTCAGTTAAAAAAATCCTTGTCATCCTCAAGGAGACCTTGAGTTGATAAATATGAAGATCGCTGATAGTCTAGGGAACACCTCTACAGTTTACAGCAACTGCCACGTGTTAAGCATATTTCATTTATCTTAATGATTACTGTAGGTTTGATTTGGATATAGTACATTAACTATATCCAAAACATATAATACACGGCATCAATAAAGTGAAGCCTATCAGCTGCATAGGTCCTGATAATATTCCTTCTTTTATATTAAAAATTTTAAAGAAATTAATTTGTGATCCCTTGTGTCATATTTTTAATATAGCCGTATATACTGGTTTGTATTCATGTCAGTGGAAAGTTTCAAGAGTTACAGCTATCCAAATCTTGCTGGAATGTCACCTGATCGCCATGGGAGTCTATAGTTCGGTATATTTTAAGGTCATCAGCATAGAGCATAAAGTTAGAATGTTTGAAGCAATTATGTATATCATTAATAAATAATATGAATAGTAGAGGACCGAGGATAGTCCCTTGCGGCACACCCGAAGTAATGACTACTGTATTAGATTCATATCTATTAATAACTACCTTTTGAGTTCTATTCATTACATATGACTTGAACCATCTCCACAAGTTACCACGAATACCATTGAAAGCAATCTTTTCTAGCAATATTTTATGATCTATCCGGTCGAACGCTTTCCGACGCTTTGACAGTTGTGGAATACATTTCTATAAATTTAGATCGCAGCCGACAGGTTGATGTACTATATTTTGATGTTCGAAAGGCGTTTGATAGGGTAAATAATTGTTCGCAACACCAACAAACTTTAATATTACATACAATTATGTTAAGTAGTGGCAACACAGATTTTTCCCATTTCTGTGCCTCAACTGCTTGTGCTGCTCGTGCTGTACTGAACCAGCGCGTGCTCCTGTGTCAACTGAGATACTCAGTTGTACTCTGAAATAAATCCGATTCAAGATCAGAATCCAGGCTGCAGCCATCTACGTCCTCTTCCTGATAATATAGGATATCCTTCCTGATAATAGTCACAGGCTTCATTAGGCTTTGTCCTTCGAAATTCTCGTATTTTCGTAGCGCCCATATTCTCAAGATTATACATGTTGCAGTCAAACTCTTAACCAGTCAAAAGTACTTTTAACTACCAAAATCAGTCAAAAGTAGTTTTAACCATATGCCCTAGACAATAATACTTTTGACTAAAATAACAGTCAAAGTAGTTTTGTTCAATGTCGCTGGTTAAAAGTACTTTTTTCTAACTGAATCCGTCAAAAGTGGTTTTGATTCTGGCGGTATGTGGTCACAGGCGGCACTGCAAAACTACTTTTGACTGTGAGCGTCAGTTAAAAGAGCGTTTAACCGCAAATTTGTAGTCAAAAGCACTATTAACCAATAATTTTCAGTCAAAACCACTTTTGACCAATCTGTCCAGACAAAATTACTTTTGACTGAATTTGCTAGTTTACTTAGTAGTTTACTTAGTACTTTTGACTGGTTAAGAGTTTTGACTGCAACATAATTATATATTGTTTTTATCATTTAAAACTTTAGCACGAAGTAAGAGGAAATCAAGTGCTTGCATACTGAATCCGTACTTTTGCTAGCATAAGCGGGTAGGTATGTACCCATCTACGCACTTATACGAGTAAAAATACAAATATATTTCCTTAGGCAACTCTATAAGCGTCCAATCTCATATAACAACCTTATGAAATAGAGTTCAAATTAGCATTGAAAATTGACGGGTACTGGGACATCTTGATTAAGACATCTCAGTACACGTGGTAGTTTTTTGATAAAAAAGAACATGTTATCGTATTTTGTTTATTACTATAATATATTTGTTGGAAATATAGTTTTTTTTTTTCTAATATAGGTAACGTATTTTAAGTTGGTAGAGCTGTAAACACAGCCAATTTCTAAAACTGACGAGTAATAGGCTGTTTACTTTTGTACGGTGATACGAGTATTAAAATGCATCCATGCCATTCTAATAGTCATTGTTTCATAGTACTTTACTGGGGAGAAGAAGCAACGTGTAAAATATAACTGAATCTCAGTATTCTGTTCCCATTATAAACTTAGATTTGTAATATGTACTTTGTTAGCTAAAGCAATTTAGGTCACTTGGCAGATTTAAAGCCTGCGCACTAATCCACCTCTGTATTTATTTTCGAACTCCACGATGCCATTGATATTATCAGACGTTAGATACAGAGAGTCCACAAACGCTAAGTGGCTAAAATTACCATCGCATTGTGTGAGTCTTTCATAAATGGGAGGATAATCAGGTCGGACTTATATTTGTAATTCTTCTAAAGTGAACATTTTAGCTCCCCGGTACAGGTTATGATAGATATTTATTTTCTTCTTTTTTTCTTTCTTACCAAATCAATAAAACGAACACTTTATTCATTCATATTCATTCCTTCATTTTGATTATATGAAAGGGGTTAATTAAAAAAGGAATCTCAATGCTCAAGATGATTTTTATTATGTGCCTAATCCCAAAATATTTTAAACAATACATAAATAATAATGGTAGAATACTTTGATAAAATCGAATGAATCTGTTTCACAAAAAGTTATTCAACCATAGCTGTCGCCATAAATTCATTCATTAGTCCACAGGAGTAAGCGTCTTCACCACGTTGGACCTTGATATAACCATCTTCACCAAAGCTTGGGCCCCAGGAATTTTTGATCAGCCAATACGGTATTCCGTCCTCTAAAAGAAAACACTTATTATATATTTCGATATACAATAATCATAAATCTATCAGAAAAAAGGAGTTGAATAAAATTTCTGAAAACTTAAAATTATGTTGACAATGCAAACCCAATTTGTATGATGAAGAAAGTAATTTTTAAGACGTCTTTAGTTTTATCAATTATTTCCGAGACTTATAGGTAACGGATATAATAATTAATAATAAGTACACATAAAAATATCATCAGTTCTTGTTTTCCAATGTTTCGAAATCTCAAAATTGGTTTTTATTATTTCGTAAATTTACACTTAAAAATTCAGGAGAAATTATATTGTGAATATTCATATCAATTTTCAATTCGTATTTGGAAGAACTAAAATTCCTCTCATGCCTCGTCAACACTAAGCTCTAAGTTTAAGATATGTGTCTAGGACAAAACAATTAAATTGGCCCCGCTTGGACTAATTACATCGCAGTATAATTCTCTCTTAATGTTTATAATTTGTGTCGTACCTGTACCGTATCCCACAACCAAAACAGCGTGGTCAACATCGCCCGTACCGCACGCGATATCTGTCATAACTCCTCCTTCATACGTGCCCATAAAATCAGCTATCACGGCTATAAAAAGAGAGATAAATGAATGTCCCGAATCAAAATCCATATATTATACAGTCTAGCCAATTCATACATGACTACAAAAAGCGTATTGGTATCGGGTCATACGTTTCAACCATTAAGATCAATTATAATTATTTAAAGTTAGAAACGAATAACTCGAGGACTTGCCGCATGCGGTCAGAATCCACATACGTTTAACTCAGCAATTAGTCATTACCGACGGTGATGGGTCCGACACTGTAGACCAATCGTTTCAATGTCTCTTGGCTGGTTAGATTCTATGCGTTGCAGCCAGTAATCTTCACCGCTACTTTGCTTTGATCGAAACTACACTTTTGGCCTCGTCCAACATAGGGGTAACTTTCTTCAGTCTGGACGCCACCTAGTTTCATGAGTGACCTGTCAACAAAAGTTAATAGTGCATTACCTGTGTAAATCAATCAAAATGGAATCAAATATATTGAAATTTCAAATGGTATCCGAGTGTTTACAAAATATTTTTTTTTTATGGGATAACTCTGCAAACCAGCAGGCGAGCTACCTGATGGTAAGTAGTCATCGCCGCCCATGGACATCTGCAAAACCAAAGCAGTTGCAGATGCGTTGCCGAGCCTATTAAGGGAAAGGGAGGGGAAGGGAAAAGGAGAAGGAAGGGGATTGGGGGAGAAATTGGGCCTCCGGCCCTCTCGCTCACCGAACGAACCGCAGTAACGAAACGCTACTACTCGGACGTCGGTCTTCTGCGAGAGTGTGGTCTTCCCCGGTCAAGCCGGCTCATTCATGCTGCGAACAGCGTGGCCCTACCACAACAAAAATATATATAGAAAAATATTTAATATGACAAGCAGTAATTACGTGAAAGCATAGGTCATGTATCCGCCAAAACATCCAGCACTAAGGTCGTCACAGTCAACAATCTCTTGTTCAGAGAGTTCTATAAGCTTTTGGTGTTTCAAGGCGTATTGGCTCTCGATATGTCCTGAAAATCCAATTATTATCAAATCATTTCATTTTTTATCTTTTCTAAAGATGAGTCTAATGCTAGTGTTCGTTGTCACCTATATTATTATTTGTGTATCTTCCGTGATTGATAATATCATTATGTATGGTTGTCTTATACAGTGTACTGCATTAAGGGTCATCCATAAATTACGTTACAATTTAGGGGGGAGCAGGTCTATGAAATGTGACATTGTGTGACAAAGAGCGGGAGGGGGCCTAAATTTCGTGATGTCACGTAATTAAAATTAAAATAAAACTTATTTCGAAACTGTAAGGGGAGGACGGGCTGTCGTAATTAACGGGTGGCTGCATTATGTACATACCAATTGAACTGAAAGCAAAGCACGATCCACAGTTGTATTGATCCTTAACGCGAGTGACAATGTTACGTTCACGCCAGTCAAACGACTCCGGCGCATCTACATTGGGAACGTCAGTGTCATGTAGCATGGTGCATGCGGTCGGCAAAGCACTTCCAGATTTCAAGCCGGTATACGTACTGACGAACTCTTCTACAGTCAAATCCATAAACTTTGTAATCCCTTAAACCAGATTAAAATATAGGTACACATAATAACCTCCATTGATATTTTTACTCATAAACAAGTTAAATAAAGAGGATATAATAATTGTTTTTTTAATACATTAATTTGTAGCATCGAGGAAAGTGCTTATACGTACCTGAGTGTATATTTTATTTTATTATTTTTATATCAAATGGGTCAACACAACATATTCACGCCACAGGAAGTTCTCTAATTATACTCTTACTATACCTACGATAAAATTACATTACTAATTAATATTCATACCAAATACAGCGTGTCTACTCTTCACGTTCATACGGTTAGCTTTTTCCAGGTTGTCTTTGAATATTTGGAACCTGACTTGCTTCTCGTTCTCGTCGACGTAGTTTTTGTTGTGTTCCTGTATGAAGCGCTCAAAGTGTAGCTCAGCTTCCTCCAGCGCGTAATACTCCGCGGTAGGTACCGCAAGCGTCGCGCTACACGCACACAACAAGATCAACAACACTGACATTATAATTCAATGTACTAGTGGAACTAGTTTCTTGGAAAAAATATGTACCTTTTTATACACAATTTGTGAAGTCAAATATGTGACAAAAATGTGAACGATTTGTAGATAAGACTGAAATAAATGTTTAAGCATGTACTGGTATAAAATAAAGTACTAATTTGACGATTTATTTACATTCTTTTAATTGTACATATTTTTTGTTGCCATCTTTAACCACTTACCTTATGCCTGCGACGTTACTCGATTATTTATTTTCAATTTAAATTAAGCTTTCGCAAGCGTTTATAGGAGGTTACTGAGTCTTGTTCCCCGGTTCCAATAGGTAGATCCTATGGACAAGAATCCAGTGCAAAACTCCATGGACACTGTTTTAAAATAAAAATATTGCAGTATGTGTTTACTTGGTAGTTGTAATGGTAAAAGTCAGAGAAGAATATAACAGAACAAAATAATATGAAGCCAGGCAGCGTTTCGATCAATTTCAACAACAGAAAAGAAAACAATTTCGGATTTATAATTAGGTACTTATTCGTACCTATAATTATGCAGATATGAAACAAGATGTGATTTAACTAACACACCTTAAATTAGAAGCTTAATAGTCTAAGTTATTAGTCAATTCTTGTAATCCTCAAGGAGACCTTCAGTTGATGTTTATAAGTATCCAAACATAGTCGGGAGAACTCCTCTACGGTTTTCAGCAGCTGCCAGTTGTTGGGCATATTTCATTTATCTTGATGAAAACTTTAGGCGTGGTTATAATTCAAGTAAGATAGTAAATTTTAACTATGAAAAAGTATTTAGATATCACTTTAAACGGTAAAGGAAAACATCGTGACTAATCTAAAATCTTTCAGTTCCTTATAAAAGCATTATTCCATTTTCGCAATTTCTTATGGTTCTACGTTTGTTACATTTATATCCGGTTTTTAAAGATATCCATTTTATTCAGTAAACTACTACGTTGCCACAATTTATCTTATTGTCAGTTCCGCTCTATTCAGCTTCAAAGCTTGTTTAAGGTTATCATATATCAGTCCACTGCTGGATGTAGGACTCCCCTAGTGTGCATCATTTCACCCTGACCTTCGCTTTTGCAAGTGACCCAATCTATAGAGATATACAGAGATATGAATGACCTATTTTAGTTGCAACCCTTATAGTGACGTTAATTATCTGTACCTATTTCAGAGCGCAATATAGAATTATTTTAACACCAAAGAGCAAACACACGTTATTATATGTTGATAGACTATGAAACTGCTAGACTTTTATTTGAGTTGTACATTCATCGCCATCAGCCTGATTTGTCCACTACTGGACGTCCTCTAAGTTACCGCCACAGAGCCCGATCTTCAGCTCTTTTCATCCAGTTGCTGCCAGGCACTTTCCGCCAAAGCGTCACATCACCTCGCCAGCAGGCGTCCTACGTTACGTTTTCCTAAACGCGGTCATTCCCACAGTGTGCTAATCCTTTGAGCTATGTCTGTAACTTTGGTTCTCTGACGGATGACTACATAGCGAATTCTATCCTTCAGAACAGTATATTGATAGGCGCTCATTACATAAAAAGAAGATGCCCATGGCGTGCGCGCAGTACGGTACCGGTACGGTACAATTCCTTGGAGGTTAGTAGAAATTCTGATCAGACCGGGACTATGTGTAAAATTCTCCATGGTAAAACTGTGGCACCAGAGCTACACGAAAAGCTGAATCGGCTGTGTACCTAATAATTACAGTCGTGGTAGAAAGCACAAACTTTTTGCTGTACCTAATTAACGCACTGTGGCGCGTGCAAATTCGCCTGTACCTCGTTCTCTTACTGCGCTCAACGCTCTCCTGGAGGTCAATACAGATTGTGACATTTTTGCCGATGAATGGAAGAAGATCTTATTAGTATGCCTGAAGTACTGTGAGAAGTCAGTATGAGAGTTGTTGTCCTTAATTAGTGTAAGTGGCCTACGGCCGTTCTAATTAAGTAAATAAATAAATAAAATAAGGAACACTTTGTATAAATCATCGTCCGATGTGCCTAGGCGCATGCCTGCCGCCTCTCTACCATAATACCTGAGCTTGTTATGGTATGGTAACCCAGTGGCTATAATAAACTGCAGTGTTTAACTGCTTATTTTTTATTATATTTTAGCATTAAATAATGCGAAATGTTCACAAAGATATAAATTTTCTATTGAAATAAATTTTCTTCTTTCACTAGGAAATGTTCTTTCAATAGATTATTTATATCTTTGTGAACTGCAGTATTTGTTTATTTGGCGAGCTCCTTTATTTCATTTGTATTATGAAAATGTCATGGTCTTACGAAAGTATGGAAGTATTTTATCTAGGGTAAACAAAACCTAAGTTTATTGAATGCTTGAGGTCTACTAGTGCGATTTAGTATTTTCCATAAAGAAGGAAATAAATTTTCACACCTTGTGTGTCTCTTACTCGTCTCGTTACAAGTTAGATATTCGCTAAATCTGGAAACTTTGTGTTTTTATTATTATTGAAGTTTTAAGATAATATCGGAATCTGTACATCAGATCTGTCTCCTTGTACGATAATATTAAAATACAAACATTGTCCAAAACTCCCGATCTTCGCTGCTTCCTAGTGTTTCACAAGCGACGGAAACTTATCACTATGGTAAATTAGTAGTATGTGGTAGTATTATTGTATAACGGAGAGATAATCCATTCGTGTCCCCCAACAAATACTAATAAATGTATTACCACACAATAGTAATAAATCAGAGTACGAAGAATGTAAATATTTTCGGACAATGACTACTACATCACATTAGTTCATTTCATCATTATTATAATACAAATAAGGATTTAATAAAAAGGTCGTCTCAATGCTAAACATTATTTATTTATTATGTACCCAAATAACAAGAAGTTAAATCAACGATTTATAAATTGGGTACGAAAGAAAATGCTGTTGAGAGTTGAAAATATGCTGCAAAAATAAATGAAAATTATTTGAAAAGGTTATTCGATCACTGCTGATGCTATAACCCCCTTCATTAAGCCACAGGAGCGCACAGTTTCGCCGCGTTGCACCCTGAGGTAACCATCTTCACCAAAGATTCTGCCCCAGTTATTTTTGATAAGCCAATAGGGTATACCATCCTCTAAAACAAAACAGTTCTTTTAATTTTGGAAGAATATTCATTATTTCAACTACACACAGGATCACCCATTACAAAACATACCAACACGCCTGTATTCCCCGAAGGCTTAGGCAGAGGCGTACTAATGTACACCCACATTTCGCCGGTATGTTTAGGTCCCATGTAATAGGGGGCGAGCCTATTGCTGTTAACCGGGCCCAAAGTCAGACTCCGAGCGGCTACTAGGAATTTCATAGAAAAACCCAATAACACTGCTCGACCTGGAGTTCGAACCCAGGATCACTAGCGTAGCAGTCGCGCTTAGGACCACTAGACTAATGAGGCAGTCATTTCAATAAATTTGAAAAAACCGTGCCTTTTTTTATGGGATAACTTGTCAAACGAAAAAAGCTATGTGATGATAAGAAGTCGTTGCTGCCCATGGACATCTGCAATACCAAAAGAGTGTACGCTGCGTTGCTGAGTCTATTTAAGGAAAACTGGCACCAACCAGACTTCAGATTGGTTAGGTTTGTTAGGTAAAGCAGAAGCAAGGCCGTATACTTACAGGAGTAAAATTCTGTGTGACAGAATGGAGTTTGGATTTCTTTGGATCTGGCCCATTAATTGTGGACCGGAGACCCAATTCCTCCCCCAGTCCCCTTCATTCTCATTTTTTTCTTCCCCTCCCTTTTCCTTAAATAAGCTCGGCAACACATCTGCAATTACTGCTTTGGTATTGCAGTTGTCTATGGGCGGCGATAACTATTTACCATCAGTTATCCCAAAAAAAAATTGATCATCTTCATACCAGTAATTAGTAAATGTTTTTTTTTTTTTCAGAACTATAAGAGGTAAGTCACCTTCACTCTGCATACTAGTACCGTTAATCAATTATATTTCTAAAGAATTTCTGGCGTACCTGCTCCATATCCCACGAGCAACAAGGACTGGGTAATTTCTCCCTTGCACACTTCGTCTAACATAATACCTCCATGATACACCCCGAATGCCCAACCTTGCACGGCTATAAGAAGTGTGATAAATACATTAAGATCATATTGATGCAAAACTAATAGAGAAATTGTCGCATGCGGTCAAAATCCGCATCTGCGTTAAACAGCAAGCCGTCATTACCGACAGAAATGGGTCCGACACTGTAGAGTAATCGTTTTAATGACTCTTGGCTACTCAGGTGGTATACGTTGCAGCCGATAACCTTCACTGCTATTTCATTAGGATTGAAACTGCACTGTTCTTGCTTTTGTGCAACATAGGGGTAGCTCTCTTCAGTCTCGATGCCACCTAGCTTCATAAGCGACCTGTTAAAAAAGCGTGGTGGTATAAATATTTCTTTCTATAGTAATATCGTGTTCGTTGAAACTGTGTCATCATCAACAAATCCCAAAACTAGCAACTGAGCACAGTTTTCTTCTAGGAATGAGTATGGTTCACCATGACCTGACACCAGACCTCAAACACCATCAATAAAATCTGTCAGGTATATAATTCTTAGCGAAAGATATTATTTAATTCGCTCATGCAACATATGGATTCTGTCTTCGGTTTTAATGCCGCATAGCTTCATGAGCGACCTGTTAACAAAGCACACGGTATATTTACAATCTACTAGCTATTTCCCGTGGTTTCACTCGCATCTTAATGGACTTTTTGAGACAAGGTAGCCTATATTATTTTCTAAGGGATGCATTGATGCAGTGACACCGCAATTTTTACCCACCGTGCGTGAGTTTGCGATAATACACTATAGACGTCGACAGACAGATAGAATTTTTATGTAAGTATAGTCTAGGAATACAGAAGTAGTAATTACGAGAAAGCAGAATGCACGTGTCCACCATCACAACCTTTATCATTTGTGTCGCAGTCAATTATCTCTTGCACAGAGAGTTCTTTAAGTTGTTTGTGTTTTATAGCGTATTGGCTCTCGATGTTTCCTGAAAACGTTACGTTAAATTATTAAAAAGCATTTTTTTGACATGGTACGTCGGCAAGCAAGCCACCGAATGGTTCTTTGTCGTCGCCGTTGATGCGTTGCCGGGGCTTGAGAGCTCTATGGATTACAGACTGCCAGAGACTGAGGGGGACACTCGCAAAAGTCAAAACTCACACCATGGTAATTTACGACATTCTCCGACATAAGGGATGTCACTAGCCAGACGTTTGGAGGTCCTACCACCGAGCAAATCAGATATTTTTCCGCCTCTTACAAGATTCCTATAGAGATGGCAGTAAGGTACTATATTGTATCCGTCCCCATTCGGAGTTCCTTTCTGAAAGATAAGTCGTTAAGTTGATAGAATGTTTGTTGTTCGTAATATCTATTGTGATGTTGAGAAGGACAGTCTTTCACAAAACTTGCTTGCTTTTCACACAGGTCCAGAATAAGCATAGAGCTTATTTGGAGAGCTTTGATCTTATATAGAATTATATAAACTGCACCAGCTGCAAGACAGTGGGACTTTAGCTTGACGTGGAGCATTGTCAGGAGTGGATCAGACGTGATTATATTAATAAGTATGGTAAGTATAGATTAAATTTTGATAAAAAATTTGGTACCAGCTGAACTGAACGCATAGGACGATTGACACTGGCCTTCTTTTTTAACGCGAGAGACCACTTTACGGTCGCGCCAGTCAAACGACTCTGGCGCATCTATATTGGGGATGTCTTTATCAGATAACTCGGAGCAATCGCTCGAAGTAAAATTGAAAACAGGTTTGAAACCGGTGTATGTATTAACGAATTCCTCTTCACTCAGATCCATAAACTGTGTTATCCCTGAAATAAAAGTAAATAATTTCATTTAAGAGAACTTGGTGTAGCCATATAATTTTCATCATTCGTAACGTAAATATATCCAAACAACTTATTAATAATAAGTTTCAAACCAAATACAGCATGTCTACTCTTCACGTTCATACGATTAGCTCTTTCCAGGTTATCTTTGAATATTTGGAACCTGACTTGCTTCTCGTTCTCGTCGACGTAATTTTTGTTGTGTTCCTGTATGAAGCGCTCAAAGTGTAGCTCAGCTTCCTCCAGCGCGTAATACTCCGCGGTAGGTACCGCAAGCGTCGCGCTACACGCACACAACAAGAACACTGGCAACACCGACATTATAACTCTATGAAACTCGTATCGTGGAAAAAATACCATTTTATACAAATACGTTTTGAGCCGTAAAGTAAGTTGGTATGTGAAAAATATGTTGTGTAAAATTTCTATGTAATGCAAGGATATTTTAAAGTATTTAGTTCAATTATCTAGTATAAAAATGTAGGATTTCGTTATTTTTATTTTGATCGGCATTTCATAAGGCTAATTATCTGCAAAGATATTAATTTTATAGTAGAAGAAAAATTCGATCTCAGGCAGGCGAACCTGCGGAAGTTACCTTAAGACGTAAGTGCATAGACTCGAGCAGTGTAATTGGGATTTCATTTCCATAAAAAACTCAGAAGCAGCTCGGGAATTTTGATATGTGCCCAGTTAATGGCAATAGGCTCGCCCCCTATTACATGGTTGTAAATGAGTACACATATATGCCTAATCCCTCGGAGAAAACAGGCGTAATGGCATAATATGTATCTAAATAAATATCAATAGCCACAATGTTCAAAAGACAGTTCTTGAGAACTTGAAAACAGGTCGATCGATTTGGCTATTTTATTATTTCAATAGTCAGGAGAAGGTTAATATGAAGGAAAATGTTTTATGGGCCAGCGGAATGTCGGAAATTTTTATGGAAAAATTTACGCAATCAGTAGCACAGCAGCTAGTTAAATAAAAATAAACGCGTTAAATAGCAGTGTGACATTCATGTGTCAATCTTATCAACAGGTATATATTTGAACATTTGTGGTATTTCTACAAAGTACTCGTTAAATTGCAAACATAGTTGAAGTCTAATGGTCCACATTACAAACCCGTCAGTTGCTAAAGACAGAACGCGTCAGCTAAATTCATTTTTGTTTTTTTGTTTTTCACAAATTGTACCTTCGTCTTTAACACATTCTGGCAGTTATAATTGCAGCATTAACTTTAATTTCTTCATAACTATATACTAAAACTTTTCCTTCAAAATCTATGTAGGTACCAGATAGTAATGTACTTTGTCAATTTTGGCAGAAACCTCTAATTAACAAAACTGTGTGCTACGATAACAATTTTTTAAGCAAAAGTGTTTATACTGGGTTGTGTACACATTATAGTTGTCGCAATTTCTACTGCAGTGAACCTAGAATGTGTTATGGACGTACGGATGGCTACACATCAAGCTATACAAATCCAGTATAGGTTGGCCTTGAAGAGTACGGAAAGCTTTTACAATGGGAGTTCAGTCTAAAATGCATTTGTACATCTTACTTTGTAGCTGTGTGTACAATTTATGAAAAACAAAAAAAAATGACTGGAGAAATAAGTTATATATATATATATACCATCACGCCTGTATTCCCCGAAGGGTTAGGCAGAGGTGTACATAATGTACACCCACATTTCGCCGGTATGTTTTAGGTCCCATGTAATAGGGGGCGAGCCTATTGCCATTAACCGGGCACAAATCCAGACTCCGAGCTGCTACTGGGAAATTCATAGAAAAACCCAATAACACTTTGCTCGACCTGGGGATCGAACCCAGGACCTCTAGCGTAGCAGTCGCGCTTAGGATCACTAGACTAATGAGGCAGTCTTAAATAAGTTATAATAATAATAAATATTAAGTTGACTGACTGCACATGTGTTGTGGGTTCGATTCCACCAGAAGCAGAGTTTTTGTGTACATTGTGTGTGTTAATTGTATGTTTGTGAAATTCTCCATGACACAAGGCTCGTTCCTTAGTAAAGGTGTTTTAAAAAAACGCATCATCCATACATATTGAAACGGTAAATCGAATTAACTTATGAATATTAGTGTCTTAATGTCGTTAAGCATTTCTAACCAGACATCCCTAGAGGACGCACAGAAAATAATAACACATACGAGTAGTTTGACACTCACGCCTTTTTGCCACAGACGTCGGCAGTAACGATTGACCGCAAATAGCTACGACTTTTGCATTGCTCTTAAAAAAAACTAATAAGAATCATAACTCCTACTTAGATTTCATCATTCAAGTGAATTCTTATAAGAGCGATGTCATTGCTACTGTTCTAAAGCTGTGTTCTCACAAGCGAAAAATTGGTCGCAGCGGGAACCGACTAATCCGGGTTTCAATAGCGACATTGTCCTCGCATCGTGTGTAACGCACTTTATTGTGGCTTTAACCAATTAATTTTGTCACTGGACTAGATGATCACGCGTGGGTAATTCTGAATGACGTCACATAAATGGTAGTGTATATTGGATGCGTATAAGCTTCTGCTGTCAATGAGATTTTTGTTGGATTTATTGTACCTATGGAGTGCACGAAAAATAAATTTAATTAAACTACAATCACCGCGAAAGTAGGCCGCAGGTGTACCAGTTAATTTATGAGCAGTCGAATGATGAAACTGATAAAATTAGTGAAATTACTGTGATGGAAGCTCACAATAATTTCACCGCTCAAAAAGTATTTTGGAAACTTAATCTTAACTATCCTGAATATAGCTGTCTTAATCTTATCTAACAGCAAAAAGTTTCAAGTTATGTTCAGAAGTAATACCTATATGTAGATAGAACGTTAGGTAACCTACAATACATATATCTCCTCATATCATTATAAAAATATTTCAATTTGTAAGAAGCTTTTCCATCTTAAAGTATCGGTAGCACAAAGAGAAACAAAAAAAAAACAACCGAAACGGACTTCCTTAATCCGTCTTTGCACACAATAGGTACCAAGTTTACACTTGAACATACACAAATAAATGTTTCTGATAAAAAAAGATATCCCAGAGGACGTTAATGAAACTTCAGATAACAATGCGGATAAGCTTGGTGCCGCTATGTCTGATGCTGCAGACAAACGAATAGAAGCCGCTGGTATTCTGTGCAAAATTGCAACTGAATGCTGAGTGCTTCAATAGAAAGATGTTCTAGGAAAGGTGTTGCTTGAAAAGAGATTTGGAATTAATAAATGAGTTATGAAATTACAGTTAAATTGATTATGTATTGATTTGAGCTATATTCAGGAAAATGTAAATAGTAGGTACTTAACAAAGCAAATTAATATTGAAATATTGAATTTCAGATAACGATATTGATAACGTGTAATAGAAAAATCAGAGGGAAATAAATGTTACATATGGTTATGTACTCGATTGATCTTTTGTAAAGGGTTGCAGCAAAATGTGGGAATACCTAACATTGATAAGAATAGGGATTGTGAATAGGATCATGAATACGAAAAAGACAACAGTAATTTAAACTAGCAACTACAGCGTACCCAGAAGTGGATGATCGTATAGATTAGATCTCAAAGATAAATAATAAATACTCTGATCCAAATACGAGTTTCAATGAACGAACTTACAAACGACTGGACAATACCAGGATTACAGGAACGCAACACTTAGTATCTGGACAAACATGAATGAAACAGAATTCAAATTTATGAATGAACCACGGCACGGTCTCCTATATTGTCACAAGGTAAAGCTGCATTTGTAAATATTTGTGAATGAATTTCAGATAAGCATCATCTTAAGGCCTGTTAATCTTTAGTGCTTCAAACAGGCCGCTTTCAATATGGAGGAAGGCTTAAATAACTTTAGGAGACTAGGTAGCAACTGCCTTGTTACATTCGAACAAGTTTGATAGTAAGTAGTTTCAGATTGGCAAAGCAGCAGCTGACTGTTCACTATTTTGTATAGTAAAGAATAATACAATTTAGAGGCAGCTAACTGGCCAACGTATTATTGCTATCCTTATTTTGTAAATTTAAATGTAAATGTAAATAACAACGATAAAAGAAACCTACTAAATGAAATTTATATATCTTTGGTCCAGTCTGTTTTAGTATATTGCATAGCTGTATGGGGTGGAGCAAGGAAATCTAGTTTTCTAGAGTTACAACGCACTCAAAGAGCGTTAATTAAGGTGATGTATTTTAAAAAAAGAAGATTCTCCACTGAAAAGCTTTACGAATTATCCAATCTGCTGTCTGTGAGAAAATTTTACATCCTTCATATCATCCTGAAAACGCATAAAGAGATACCATATGATCCTAAAATATTAGAAAAGAGAAAAAAACACTTCATAGTAAACATTACCACAACCAAAACAGAATTTGCCACCAGGCAATATAAAAAACGCTCATCTTTTTTGTACAATAAAATTAATAAACTAATATATATTTATGATAAAACAAAATTTGATTGCAAAAAGAAGTTAATAACATGGCTATACAATTTAAATTATCATGATACCGAGTTACTTTTGCAACAAGTGATCTAACAATAACCAATACAGAATGATGTTACTCGCTTATTTATATTTGTCTCACTATCTCTCTCTCTCCTTCTCACACACACGCAAACACACACACTCACACACGCACGCACGCACGCACACACACACACTCATACAATTTTCTTTTGATCGTATCTTAATATTGTTATTTCTCTCTTACTATTTACCTATTTGTAAGTTTATTATAATGTAAGGGAAGAGCGGAGCCTTCAACTACAGGCATTTTATATGCCTAAATGGAGACTCCTCGACATGCAATGTAATGGCAAAATTAATTGAAATAAACTTATTTTTATTTTTATTTTTTTATTTTAATTGTACTGAAGTACCGTATGAATATAACAAGGAGTTTTTAGAGACAGGTCTTCTAAGCGTGTCAATAGTATGACTTCGGGTGTGCAAACTTCACATGCCATCGAGAAAATCTCTCAAGTATGCGGGTTACCTTAAAATATTTTCGTTCTCAGTTTCAGAGAGTGATAAATCTATTTATTAAAACGCACGTGAAAAAAGTCACGTGCGTGCCTTACATTCGAACTCGTGTTTAACTTTTTGTTAAGAATTTTTAGAACATAATTCACGTTTATATTTTTATGCTAAGCTATTAAGTTTTTAAGTTAGTTAAAGTTTTGATTTTATGACTTCAGCTGTTTATTACAACGGAACATAAACAAACAAAGCAAGGGTAACACAATTTTACAGGTAGCAACAAGTTTATTTCTCCGTATAATTGAATTTACCCAAAGTATATGCCACGGTTTTAAAACAATATAATTATACTTACTTAGGTACATTATTTCCCAAACATGAATAAACATTTTGTGGTTTTACTAAGATTTAAAAACTTGATACGACTGAAAAAAATAACTTATAATAAACAAACCATTTTTAGGGCTTCATTCCGCGAGGGGCTGCTATGGTATGTTTAGGTTCCACGTAGCAAGATATTTGATATAAATGTAACGTTTATCCGAACTCCACGCTGCTTCTCCTAATGAAAAGTCCGATAACACTTTGCTAGCAATTACCTAGGTACTATTAGGCCTCTTTTCTCCGAACGCCTAGGCAAAGGTGTGGGTGCAGAAAACTGTGGGTGTACTTAATGTAGGTACATTTAGTACACCCACAGTTTTCCGATATGCTTAGGTCCCATGTAATAGGGCGAGTAGAAGCGAGTTAAATGTCATTCACCACGAACAAAGCAAAACTCCGATTTCCTGCTGAGAATTTCATCGAAAAACCGAACAACACTCTCGCCCGCTAGGACCAAACCCAAGACCTCTAGCTTAGCAGTCACTGTTAGGACCGATATTCTAATGAGGCATGCTAGTAATTAAAACCAGAACCTAATACTCCATATGTTATCAACTTACGATACATTATGTTTTTTTAGCTAATAGAGTTGTACTTCCATAAGCATTCGACACCTTGCGGCATAAAAACATCTGCCAACCACATGCATATTATATAGAATTTCCAAAAGTTACAACTAAGTATGTATTTCTTTTGTTGGCACTATATTGTGGATATAAATATCCTTAATTCAACCACTTAACTTCCTGTAGGAAAATGACTCAATTGTGCAATCACAGGAATTACTGCCCGGACGATGATTAAGATGAGAGTGTTCCACAGAAATATGGATTGTAATTCAAAGCAGTTGACGGTGATTATCGCTTAAGGGAGCAACAATTAATATCAACAAAGTGTTGAAATAGAATAAAGGTGATGCAAAAGATATTGTATGACTTGTATGGGTCCGGATGTGTCGTGCGGGGATGGTGTTTGTGTGAACCGTTGATGTATGAATGCATGTGGGGACAGTGTCGTATTGCAATAAATTGTTTGCGTGGGCGGATAGGGAAATAGCTGGAGTAGTTGTTCGATTAAAGAATAAATCGAACTAAAAATAATCGAATCTAAAATAAAGTGTCAAAGGATATTTAGTAGTGACAAGTAAATTATTATGATCACCTAATTATTTATACCTTTGATTTAAAGCTTAACAAAAAGCCTTTTAATGTTATAAAATTAGCTATTAATCAATCAATTTTTTGTTGGGCACCCACTCGGATGACTCGCATAGTACGTGATCTTCGTTAAAGTCTAGAAGACAATCATCTCCTTCTTAGAAGATGTAGTAGTAGTTTCTCGTTGGCATGTCTATATGCCAGCATGAATGGGTCGGCCGTAGGAGCGCTGGAGGCCCAACTCCTCCCTCAGCCCCCTTCCTTCTCCTTTTCTGCTTCGACTCCCCTTTTCCTTGGCTCGGCAACGCATCTGCTACTCCTTTGGTATTGCAGATGTCCCTCGGCGGTGATGAATACTTACCATCAGGTTGCTGGCCTGCTCTTTTGCCGAGTAATAAAAATAGGAAATAAAATACAAACATTATACATAGCAGTTGCCGTCATTTATGAGACGAGGTTCCTACTAGAGCCCAGAAATAACATTGGCGGCTCTATGCTTTCCTGTGCGACTCACGGAAGACGTTTATAAATCAGTAATATTAAAATGTTTCTCATTGATCCCATTCAGTAACGCACGAACAATCGAACAATAGGTGTAGGTAACAATAACAACTATAGCAAACACGCGATGGACGCGTTACATTTTGGAAAC
Source organism: Subacronicta megacephala (assembly GCA_958496365.1). Taxonomy (NCBI): domain Eukaryota; kingdom Metazoa; phylum Arthropoda; class Insecta; order Lepidoptera; family Noctuidae; genus Subacronicta; species Subacronicta megacephala. The sequence continues at coordinate 1,683,843 of OY292515.1, read as the reverse complement.
GTCGCAAAAGTCCAGAACCAATATCCCGAAACGAACATTTATGATCGAAATTCAAAAGTCGATTTTTAAACGAATTTTGGAATCGATAAAGGACTGTTTGGTGGTGAATGGGTTTTTATTGTTAGTAAAAGTGGCATTGTTGCAAATAAAGAGTGACTAAGGATGGCCATTGTGTCCCATTGTAGCGGGTGTGCGCATACAATGACTTGATCACGTTTAGAATTTTTGGACAATTTCTGTCTGTTTTTGCAACGGGTTGCACCTTGGAGCGCAGTGTCGGATTCAGGCAATTTAAGCAAGAGTTTGAAAATTTGTAATAGTTTTAATAAAACTTTACGGAATATTTAAGGGAATACAGTCATATTTCTAATTAATCGTGGTATAAGTATTTTTAATGCTTAAATTGTATTAAATTTATAATAATGATCTCAGTCTCTACAACAAATTCGACATATTGGTTGATTAATAGATTGGATAAGCTGAAAAATTCTTGATATGAAGGTTAATTGTCAAAACGTAGTGTTTGTTACAATACTTAGTTTCTACTTTATCAAATAAAAATATGACAAACTTCAACAATGAATTTACCAAAAATATTATAAAACTAAGTATTATAATTATTCAAACACATTCAAAGAATAAAAGTTATTTGTTACTCCACGTTTCAAAAAAATTCGCCGTTAAATTACCATTCCCCAGAATTTTTCAACAAGAAACAAGTTAGTACATAAACAAGTCACCAAATCCCTCCCTGTTCAAATTAGTGCCAGATACGGGGTGGTATATTTTTCCGAAACTACTTGTCGCCTGACAATGTAGCGATTCATGCGAATCGGCGATGCACCCGCTATGCCCGAACGGGGGCAGACATGCGCAAAATATGGGCTCAACGTGGCTCGATGGGCAATTGTCGGACATTAGGCGTACAAAGGACCCCAAATTTCGAATTTCAACCGCCACTATATTTTTGAGAAATTCACTTTTGTTCGATTTATGAAAGAAATTTTTGCATCAATGAAATTTCTTTTTGAGAGTATTCTTGAAATTATTTTAATTGTTGATCATGAGAAAGTGAAGATTAATGGATTCTAGATTTATAGACATATGATTCTTTATATATATGTAGCTAAGTACACGTTGCTTAGGTACTGTTGATAAGTAATGGATCATCTACTCCGTTTTTTAAACACTCCTTTTCCTTCACGAAATATCTTATAATATACTTACTACGTCACTGTATAAGTTCATTCCTGATATTGATGGTTCATAGATCTTTTGAACGATCCGATTCATTTCATCAATCTCATAACCTTTTTTGCTAACTATGTTGACCCCAACATAGTTAGCAAAAAAGCTTGCAGTCAAAATATCAAACCAAATCAAAAGTCGAAGAAATAAGGAAAAACATATAAAAGTTATAATATAAAATATATTATAAAAACTATATCATATTTTATTGTTATGTAATATTGTCATCTCAATAATTACATTCCACATCCGCCATTTAACTCGACAAATAAAATTGTACCTATAACGTTTTTAAAAAATCATTAAAATTAACATCACTTCACACAATTACTAGAAAAACTCTTTCGTTGTATGTTTGTGTGTATTGTTCGTGGAAAAAAGGCATTATCCGCTTCAAGTTGCCATGTGCATTGCTTCAGGGCATCTTGACATGCTTGGTACAAGGTAATAAGAGACAGCGTTTTTATTTAAAAACATAACATCACGCCTGGATCTCTGAATGGTTGGGCGGAGATGTACAGATACGCACGCGTCTACATGTTCAACGTAGTATACAGTGCTTACCCTCACATTATATATGCTTTCTGTACAATGAGAGGTCAGCCTATACTAGATTTGTGTGGCTTCATGTAAAGCTGTGCGCACAATTCATCGTTATGTGATACAGGCTCATGCTATAAATCACATTTGGCCACAAGTCCTAACTCCAACTTACTATTAAGATTTTCATCGAAAAACCTCCTCTGCATAGCCCTCAAAAACTGCATTTTTAGTCTAATATTTTCAAGAGCAACTGCTACGCTAAAGAGTTCCACGTCGAGCAAAATTTAGATTTGTGCCCGATTAACTATGAACAATGAATGGACTAACTCGTACCGACTAAAAACAACGCTTGATTTTTCTTTCCGTATAGGCACAGCTATGAGATTCGTAATATTTACCGAGAAATTGAGCAGTGGTGTTATATAACATTATTGTGTTTTGGAATAAAGGGTAATGTAACCAATAAGAGCATATATCAATGTCTTGCGCATTTATCCGCTCCTCTGTCGCATCTTAACCCATCCACACACGATCACCGGACAATAGTTTGTACAGCAATTTTACCACACAATAAACAATTGTAGTGTTCCTGCATTATGTTGACGCCATATGCTTTTTATTTTGTCCCGCTAATTCCCGCTTAGGGCCTGTTCTGTGTTAAAACGAACCTATTTTTCTTAAAACAACTGCAGCAAACCATGCTTTAACGAAAGAAAGAGACAACGATAATATTGGTATGAGTGTTGTTAAAGCTCTTCCAGTATTTACTTCACCGATAATAAGGCAAAATAGACTCATTGAAAAATTTGACATTTTAGAATCCAAGTATAAATATTTTTACACGCAGTGACTTTGTTGCAAGGATAATAAATTATTTTTAAATAAGACGCAAAAATGTTAGTAGTCCTGCTTATAGGACTTCTTATTCACAGTATTTTATGACTTAAGTGGCTTATTAAAATACTTTCAAACCCAATAAAACATAATTCGAATTCCAAAAACAAAAACTGCATTGAGAGAACATCGTAAAAATCCCAAGTTATTCATTTTTCCGCACGCAGTGACCTCGTAGCGTGGTGCCGCGGATTTACTTTATAAATAACGCACAAATGAGACTGCTTGGACGCGCGCTAATCCTGATTTACTGAGGTACGGCAGATAGCCTGTGATACTCCTCGGTAGTGTCCATATTGATGTGAGAAATAAAATGGGAATGAAATATATTATGTAAGTCGATGTAAAAAATAGTTGAGAGTTTATGTTGGTGTTCGAAGTCTATTGGATATTTTTTTACTTGTCTTTTTTTTGGATGATTTTGTGTGTATAGTGTATGTATATATAATCCTCTTACTTATTTTTTTTCAATGGTCTATCTGTACCTATGTATGTACAGGCCCCAATTTTTCAAAATTAGTCTGCCAGTAATTGTAAATACATACCGAATCTATAAGTTTGTGTAAAACTGTGTACTTTTCAACCGACTTCAAAAAGGAGGAGGTTCTCAATTCGTCTGTATGTTTTTTTTTTTTTTTTTTTTCAACCGACTTCAAAAAGGAGGAGGTTCTCAATTCGTCTGTATGTTTTTTTTTTTTTTTTTTTTTTGTATGTTTGTTACGCGATATCTCCGCCAGTTGTGGACCGATTTTAATTATTGTTTTTTTGTTTGGTAGGTTATACTTCAGAGGTGGTCCTGTTCAAATTTTATCGAAATCGGTTGAGCAGTTTTGAAAATATCAACAAAAATCTAAAAATTGTTTACATCGATGATATTAACGTTTACTCCGAAACATCGCTGTCTTATTGGAGCAGTGCGTTTAGTTGGCTAACAAGTATTTCTAAACAAAACTTTCCACTAAAAATTACAAAATAAAATTACTTTTAACAAAAAAGTTAAACCGCCTTCAAAAAATAATAAAATAATTTTGTCTAAAACAGTTTGGGAAGTCGGTGGCGAAAATAAAAGACCCACTCAAATAGAAGTCACCGACTTCCCAAACTGTTTTAGACAAAATTATTTTATTATTTTTTGAAGGCGGTTTAACTTTTTTGTTAAAAGTAATTTTATCTTTCATGTTTATTATACTAGAATTACTAGGGATTTGTAAAAACATATTTTAACTACGTTTTGTAATTACTGATTGTTAAATTTCAACCTATTTAAGTCCCAACATAATATCTCCTACACACTGTACGAAATAATTTTAAGACAATATTATGGTTTATCTTTGCAAGTAAGTACTAACTCCAATCTGGAAGATTTACGCTTTCCATTTTCAAACTTAGCCCACAAAACAAAATAATGTGCACTCCTCTTTACTTTCAGGATCATAGCTCATAACGCAGAATTAAATTTCAATTCCTAAAGCTGCGTGCACACAGGCGGGTTTGGTCGCAAGTTGACGTCAAGTGCGTTGACTGGTCGCGTCTGATATATGCGACGGCAATTAATGGCGGACATAAATAATATTGACTGTAAAGTAAATATCTATAGGCTTAAGTATTGTGAGGGATTTGCCTTTGGTATCATGTGAATGAGGTTTAGGAGTAAATTCAATTTGGTGTCGATTTTATATTTGAAGCGCGATGAATTGTTATATTTTTTTAGATTTAAAACTCATTTGTTGAAGGTAGTAGGTATATTGATAAATGTGATATCAAAGAACTTATGATCCATCCTGCGACCCTCTGTCGCATTATTGTTAAAGACCAGCTAAGGACCAATCAGCAGGCAGCAAGAAAAACAACGGTAAGTTCTTTAATTAATGATATCATATTTTTATATTTGAATTTTAATATACCAGTATTACCAGATCGTCTGTCCATCTTGTCGGTGGGGGTCGTTGGATGCGGGCGGCATATGACCGGTCGTTGTGTAAGTCTATGGGGGAGGCCTTTGTTCAGCAGTGGACTTCATTTGGCTGATATGATGATGATGATGATGATACCAGTATTATTCCCATATTTAACTCCGGATGATAATAAATTCTAATTTTCAACCGGTTTCACAAAAGGTTAGACTGTACCTTTTTATTTTTTTATCTCCTGCGATAAGCAATATGTCGCAAACTATCCTGATGAGATAATGATTGTTGAATTTTATTGAATAGTCAATTAATAGGTAAATAACCCAACCCACAGCGATGCTCAAGTAACTCATCATCAACTCATTAATAGTCCCACTGCTGGGCACGGGTCTCCTCTCATACTAAAAGGGACGCCGGGCCACCACGCTGGCCTAATGAGGGTTGACAGACTTTACACGATCACGAAAAAATCTCGATGAAGATCTTCACCGTTTAAGCGCGTGATAATTAACTAATAAAACGCACATGACTTCGAATAGTTAAGGGTACATGCCTTGAATCTGAACTCGAGACCTGGCACTTGGGAGTCTAATGGTCATATAAAAATGCGACCACTGCAGCTATGTTGTACTTTTTTACGTGCATTTTCCCATAACCGGGCTCAAATAGATTCATCAACAATTCATTACCCATCCAGTGTGCACTAGTCTCAACATTTTTGTATACCAACAAATCACTTTCAGTCCTCGTCTTCAAATTGTTATTGATCATCCATTGTGCTCATGCTCTGTAGCACATAATTCAGGATTCTGTCCGCTGTTTGGACCCTCTCGGTGCAGGCGTGAAGCTGTGACGTATTGGAATAAACGATTGCGTTTGTTGCTACGTTTTCTTGTTTTGATGTACGTGTTGTTTATTACGCTTTCTGAGCTTACAAGTTGCTTGTTGTTAACGAAATTGGGTATAATGGTGAATAATATTATAAGGACCCCAGTTTTGCCTTTTTTCAACCATTTAAAGAAGTTTTTTCTGTATATCCTAGGGTTATTGTTATATGCAACATTACAATTACTCGTTCTCATTCTGAGAGGAGACCCGTGCCCAGCAGTGGGACATTGTAATGGGTTGATGTTGATGATGATTATTATTATAATGACTAGATAATATATGAATTTGATGTCGAGAACTTTCTTGTTGATGAAATCTGAAAACCTCACTAGGAAAGCGTTATATCAAAGCTTTTATCACTTTATGGATTTTTCACCTGGTGGTTCGCGATCCACTGATCGTAAACCACTGTATTACAGTAATTACTTACCAACAGTTTACCGAATCAGTAGTAGATGTAACAAAACAGTTAACAAACCAAAAAAAGAAACACCTCTGTATTAATTATATTTAATCATTGCTCTTTATTAAGTTGTTTATTGTTTAGACTCTCAGGACAAAGGGTTGAAGTCGTTACGTATTCTTATATACGATTACATTATTAAACAATATTTTTCTTTCAAAAAATCCCTTTTTCACAGAATTCGTTTGTTAAGCAAGTCATTTGTAATGCTTCGGGATTGAGATCTGAACAAGAGAAAAGTTTTTAAAGAATTTTCGTAATGTTGAGGATAATGTTTTGTTACTTAACCTTTCTTTAACAAATAAACGTTAAAAACAAAGATTCATTCAGCTGTTTCCAATATTATCTAATCAAGGAGGTCTCTTACTTTGACAATTTTTATTCGACTATATCAAATTTAAAAAGCAGACGTGCGCTTAGGGTTGCTGATTCTTAGCATAAGGGTGATAATAATTATTCTGAGGTACCTAGTATTCGTTTGAGTGGATACCATCATTATCACCGTATTATCAAATACTCTGCGGTTAATTATTACTTTGAAAAGTCAAAAGTGCTTTGTATTCAAACACATTCACTTCGCAATACAATGGTCATATCGCTAAGCCGTCACTACACACAATTTTATCTTTAAATGTGTTTGATTTATTTAATTAATTACACCGGTTGTGTAATAACCAATTACAGTAACTAACACATATTAAACTATACAAAATGAACAAAAAAAAGGTTAACAACACTTGCATAACTTCCCCTCACAGTAGGTACTTCTAACATACCAATAAAATCTTCGACTATCTATCCGCAAACAAATCATCTGTGGCCATAGTGCGAGGAATTGGCGGCTTAGCGTATATATATACCATAAAATATTAATTTATGAGTATATTGTACTTTTTATAGGTTCCTAGTAACGCACATTACACTAGCTACTAGAGAAGGTAGTTCTAAACACTTGTGCGCACTTACCCGAGTGTAATCTCCTCATACACTATTTTCTCATGACCGCACACATATATCATTATTAATTATACATTCATACACTAAGTAAACATGAAGTATTGTGTCCCATTTTGTCTATTTTTGAATTAAAATAACTGCCCACCGTACTAACGATGTTATAATACAACTAATAATGCTCTATGTTAATTCCATGGTATACATCAAAGGGGTGTATAATTTTTGTATGGAAGTGAGTTTTGTATGGGAATTTGAATGGGTTGAATGTGTCAGAGTGATTGCATTAGCAGGATTATTTGATTTAGATTGTCATTTTATGACAAGTTTTTGTTGTATATTTTTAAATCAAGAATTAACTTTGTTTATGGTGACGCAAACTGTATGTTGAATAATATAAATTATATTATTGTATTACATTAGCAGTTAATGCAGTGGATTAAAAGATAATCGAAATTTTTATCTTATTTAAATATCGGTAATCGCTAAAACTGTACGTTTAAAACGGTTTTATGGTAGATAAAAAATATAATATTAACCGTGTCGATTACATCCTAAACTTAAAAAAAATCGTTATGACCTTTCGGAAAAGTTCTAAAAGTAAATAAAATACGAGAGGGACTTGGCGTCCACCACGCTAGCCGAATATAGCAGACTTCAGATGCCGCCAATCTCTCTGGCATACAGGTTTCCTCACTATGTTTTCCTTCGAATGCTATAATTAATGATTAATACACACATGACTTCGAAAACTCAGAGGATTCTTGTATTCGAACTCGAGACCTTTGACTCGGCAGTCCAATGGTCATATCACATCACTGCACTTCACATTATTTAGAAAAAAAAAAGTCCCTCACAAAAACTTATTTCTCACACCTTTTATCAAACTAATCGTGTGAATATAATCTCATAATCACCACTGGAATGGGCGGGCCGCCCAGCGTGAGCGGCACCGCCTTACGTCCCATGGGCTCCTGGCAACATTCCTGTAGACAAGCATTTCGGGTGGGTTCCGACACCACTCTCATGGTCTCCCGGGGAGGGGGGTGTGTCCGGTGGATGCCTGAGAACATGTTGTGACATGGCGATACTTCTAGAAACGACTGCTACGCTAGAGTTCCTTTGAGTGCGTTTGATTCGCCGATTGACTAAAGTGATATTAGATTTTATATAATTCTTAATAGCAGCTCGGAGTTTGAATTTGTGCCCGGTTAATGACTATTTACTTATCTTTTTTATAGTGTAGATAGCGATAGGGCATGAGGACTCTACTCAGGGTGGGTTGACTTGCCCACTAAAACCAAACGGGTGTTTCACCTCAACTCTTTTGACCAAAACAAAAGTCAAAATAAACCATCTAAAAATAATTTAAGGCTACATATCAGATTTTATAAATCCTGTATAGACTGACCTCGTATTGTAAAGGCTTTTCTTACAATGCGAGATCCGGGAAATCCCGAAAAATGCTATTCCCGTTTCTGTAGACACAAGGAGTGAAAGAAATCAGCCGTGATTATTTATGTTTTTATCACTGTGATAAATAATTTTATGATACCCATAAGTCACGTAGATAATATTGTAATGATTCCAGATTTTGGGGTAAATCTGTGTCCTGGAGCATACCTACGAGTTTAGAGCGCGATAAATCGTTGACAAATACTTGCATGACGATTTTAGTTCCTCAGAACACCTATACAAACATGCTAGAGATATCACCGATAGCTAACCTAAAGAACAGGAAAAGTTCTAAAAAAATATCATTAGCTGAAGGAAACGTAAACAAAGACAAAATTATAAGCCCCCAATTCAGTATTAAAGAATGTTCATTAAATCTCCAATACCAATCTGATCTACTTAGTACACAATCATAGCCCACCTATTAAGTATACACCTAAGTATCTACCACACTTCACATAAATACGAAATATAATTTTATTAATATATTCGTCACTTAAAACGATAAATTAAACTCTTATAATGTACAACAATCCCCATTGAGACCATGACAGCGGGGCGTCCCCATGCTAGAAGAAACTTGCAACTTTACCAACGCCTCTCCCACAGGAGGCGTATCTTCACGCAGAGACGATTGAAGACTAGGCAGTCACGATCATTGTTAATACTAGCTTTAAAGTCAAGTTGCAAGTTAAGTAGAAAACAATAACATTTCATGAGAAAAATGGGCGGGTTGGTGGAAGCAATGCATTTGTTGTTAAAGAACTTAAATTGTACGTTAAAGTGTGAAAGGCTTGTGTTGTATGTTCCCAGGTTTTATAGTTATAATCGAGGATGATCAAGAGCAAGAGCAAGCGCTAGTGACGTCAATTTTCGCATTAGAGTATAGCATATACGATTAAGCATATTCGGCCTATAATGCACCCATAGTTGGGACACAAGCTAACCCCTGTACGACCCGTGCCCAACAGCAGACTATATATTGGATTGAAAAATGAAATATTGTAATAAATATGAAAGCAATTTTAAAACTGGTACGAATAAAACGAACATTTCGTATCATGGTAAATAGTTAAAACTGTTAAAATATTCCTCAGCGATAAATATAAGAGCCATTATAAACATTTATACGTGGCAAATACTTGCTTACAATATTTCAAAAGATCCTTTTATATGAAGTCGTACATTTTTCTCTTGACTGCTTGACTATTGGATATAAATAGCTACTATGTCCAGCTCGTTGGAGGTCATCCTCCAGAAGCTCTACGAGCCATCAGCTCTACATTCAACGGTTGTGTATATGTACAGTATGCAGTCACCAGAACTTATGGTTATACGAAACTGACGAATTTTCCAAATAATTTTAAACCTTACATTTTTTTTTAAAAAAAAAAGCTTACTAGCAATGTGGGTCGCACATTACTAGTATTCTTGTTAACCCCTCGTGCTAAGCTAAATGCTTGTGTTACGAGTGGGTTCACGTCGGTACTGCAAAGGGTGGGGTTCGAACCGGCAACCACATGATCGCAAGCCCGATGTCCTAGCCATTAGGCTACCGCCGCTTCAAAATGTTGATGATTAAGTTCAAAATCGACTGCGAAAATTTGCAGTTTTGCGGTAACCAAATGTTATTAAGAAATCCTTCTACTCAATGCGGTCAATTTCTGCCCTGGAGATGAAATAGAAAAGTCAAAAGGTACTTGAGACGAGCGATCTAACCGTGTAATATTGTAACATAGCTACATTGACGCTACGGTATCTACGAGTCCAAGTCGAATATCGAGTCCATCTCCAATATCAATGAAATGATACTCATTCGAAAACCAAAACCCTCGCATCCGGACAAAATCTTCAATCTATTAACAAAGGACATAAAATTGATCAGCAGTTTCACAAAAAGGGATGCTAGGATTCAGGTGTCAAAATTAAAAAAAAAATCTCAAAACCCCATTCATTGAAATCCGACGACGTATCAAATCTCTTTGTCATTAAAAAAAGAAAAAGAAAAAATATACAAAGGCTTGTGCACGCAATCTTAGAATCCAATATGGCGACACAATGTCGTATGTTATTTTTGGTAGAAAAGCTACTGTGAGAATTGGAATTAGGCATTCATCTGTTTTGCAGTGATCGGCTATAGATTTCGGGTTTTGCACGTACTCATAGGGTTTAATTGTGACGAAAGCGAAATATACCAATAACCAAGTACTTAATTACTTATCCACGAAATAACAAGATCTTGGAAAACTACTAAATAAAACAGAATCATCTTCGTCAGATAGGTAATTATATTCTACTGTGAGTATATGTACGAATTATTCTGAACAATCTTGTCTTCGCAATAATTAAGTTTAATAACTCCAGCTCTATTATACTCTCAAAAGATCTAGTAAATGTAAAAATCTATAAAAAGACACAGTATAGCTTTGTACATTTTCAAAGATATTTTATCAACGTAGGCCCTTTTATGGAAAGGAATAACTAGATCACGTGGCGTATTGTTGAATAGGAATAAAAACGCCATGAAATAACCGGTATTCTATTTATCGCGTGCTAAAATCTTGACAAACACAGCCAAACTGAAATGGCAAACCATGAAAAGAAACACAAGAATCGTGTCCAACCAACATTAGTTTTCAAGAAATCGCTTAACGAAGTGGAAATTTAAACTTAAATCGTTAAATTCGTGAAGCACGCTCATTGATTTGTCTGTTCGAGCGAAACAGATCTTATTGCGGCAAAAAGTGCAAATACTAGTATGTATTGGTTAAAATTCTGATAGGTTTTTGGCAAAAACTGAACTAATGCGATGACTTGGAATTTTACGTAAAACACAGTTTGGTGTCCATTGGTGTCGTGTTAAGTACATTTAACTTTTTTGGTACAAATAGAGCAATGGACGAAGAAAATGCGATATCCTTAGTCATTATACCTAAACAAGAGCTACAAAAGAACGATCCAGAAGAAGACATACCTTTAAAATTAAGCATAATAATAACATTTTTTGTTACGAAGAACCTTCTGTCAGTGACTTCTTAAGATGACTATCGTTGTCAAGTAGTTTTTGTAGTAATTGCAAGTTTTTCACCCCAAATGCAATAAAACGGAGGTGACATCAGAATACGTGTGAATTTAAAATAAGAAATGGAAAAAAATAGATAAGTTTGGTGTAACGTTAACAAAAATAATTTGATTAAATCAAACTTTTAGTGGTAGGAAAATCTGAAAGGAATCAAAGCTAAAACTGGAGTAGTGTGGTGTTGGTGTTCTCGAGTACCGCAACTCGGCAAACGTAGTGTAGGACGCCCTCCGATAGATGCCCTCAAGATGGAGTGAAATCCTGCGAGGGGTTGCTGACTGAGGCTGGTTGCGGGTGCGGAAGACAGGGTGAAGTGGCACACACTGGAGGAGGCCTACACCCACTGGAGGAGGACTGGTATGGGCTGATGATGATGATGAACATAATTAATTTTATTCATCAAAATATAATCAGCAAGTTTCGCTGCCATTTTTTGTATTTTACGGACCTTATTATGTACATATAATAACTTTATATAATAATTGTCCTCATTCTGGTTCTCCAATCATCATTAACTAAAGTTCGTATCAGATCACCGGCAATTAGGAACCCTCTTATTCTTTTACCAATTTCCATTCCATTCAGAATCTATGCAACGCAGGTCATTTCTACTATAATCAGCCAAATGAAGTCCACTGCTGAACGAACTATAAAACAAAAGCATCACTATAACAGCTTCAAACATAATTTTAAGGAAATTTATAAAGAACCAATAATAAATGTTACAATTACTACATTTATATTAAGAATGCGATCCCGTTTGTCAGACTCACGCGCGTCAAATCCAACATGGCTGCCACTGACAACCGTCATTGTTCAAACAGAAACGACACAATCTTTTTTTTACCTTTTTCTTTTATCTTTTATTCTATTCTGTGGACAATGGCGGCGCGCTGTGCCCGTGGTATTTTACTTACCTACCTATGTTTTTCACTTTGTTTTTGGAGGGCGTTGAGTTTTATTACCCGACTGGGCTTAAAAAAATATGTTATGTTTTTACACCTGTGAGCATGAATTCTAAAACGCACTATCTCTACATAATTATAATGTCAAAACAGGGACGATTATAAAAGTCTATGACTCTTTAATTGCTAAAATTGTAAGTTTTGGAGATTGCTAACGAGATCCCTGAAGATTAGTATTACTTTGATTACTTGCTATACGAGTTATTCTGGTATTAGGTATATTGTCCTCCTAAAATCATGCTTAGTGCGATCATCGTTTAGTACATCATTGTGATGTAAGTACACAAAGGGGTCAGTTCTTAAAACATCTGGTGTCAAATCAGCATCCTTGCTCGTCGAGTGTCTAATCTCATAATTGTACAAACTCAAGGCCTCGATTTGCCACCATTGTCGTGCGACAATAACACAATGGCGTCTCGCATATTATCCATTCATATCATAACGTTTATAAATACGTTTCACGGTGGTATTATGGACGTTGTCTCGCGTCTCCCCGAGGATATCCAGTAACAAAGAATCCATCATAATAGCCGAAAGTTCGGTACGCACAAAGCCGTTCGCAACCCGTCATTTTCGTACCTATTGGCTATTTTATGACAATAACTCTATTGTTGTCGAAAAGGAATTGTTGGAGTCTTATTGTGTCCATCGGAATTCGCGAAACTGGAATTGTCTCTGAACGCTAACGAAGTTCGCTTGGGGCGCACAATTTTCTCGTCTTACGCAGATGTTCTGAATCGTGACCTTAAAAAGAACGGCCAATTTTACATCTTCGTTGTTTCAAAGACAAAGATTAATAATGTACCCTGTGTCATCAGTGGGGTAAAGCGGTCCACTGGCATTGTTTGCGACAACCTCGAGTCAAGCTGTGCGTGATAATATTTAGTTTTTTCATGACGCTGGTCACTATTGTGGTGGCTGGTCGGTCTGGCCACTTGAAGCATTCTTTGTACAGACGGCCATGCAAAGAAATCCTAAGGTGTGTTTGTTTAAAATCTCCTTTCGGCTTCTGTAGTTTTGTGAATGGCTTCTGTTATATAAACATAAGCAATTATGACGCTGTTAGTTTTGTGTGCTTTAACGTATGCCACCATTTTGTAATGAACGTTATAATATGTATTTAGTACGTTCGTCATAGCTCTTTCATTATTGTTGGTTAAAGTATAATGCTTAATTCATATTATTTTATCCAAATAAAAGCTTTCAGCAGTAAAGATTGAAATCTGTAAAGCAAATTGAGTGCCTATTCGGTAAGTACTTTGCTTTGATTTTGACCTTCAAACTTTCACTTAATAAAATATTAAATTATCGTAAGTAAATATAAATCATTACCAAGTTGAAATCTAACTGGCAAGATTATCCGGCTGGCATATTCGGAATAAGTACAATTTATTAGTAGCAAAAAATATTTTTTCGCCGTGAGAATATACGTAGTCTGACACCCCTAGTGTGAAACTATAACATTCAATTCAGAAAAGGCATTAGACTAGAAAAATTAACTGATCCTATATCTCAAAACATACGGAATTATTTTTGCCGCACAATACGGATGAGCATCGTCGAAATTGATAACATCTCTTATGTCGTCTACGTAAAGATTAGTGTTGTTTGGAACACCACTGAATTAATAGTAAATACATATTTGTTTTTTATTATCGTTTATCTATTGTATGACACCCTTTGCTTTTATATTATTAGCTTCTCTTGTCTTATTACGATCGCGGTCAGATAACAAAGGGGACTGAATGGGATTTTAATTTGGACTTTAACTTTGATTCTATGGTTAGAGTAGGGGTCTAAAGATGGGATCTGTATTGTGAGTCCCATATTGGAAGTATAAGCAGCTATGTGTCACATAAGTGAAATCGTTCTTTTATTTAAAAATAACAAATGGAATTCCTCAATCAATCCGAACAAAATTAAATTTAATAAAGGTCTTGTTAAGTTAACGATAGTTTTAAATAAGAAACAAAGTTTTCTTACTAGTACTAAATATGCATAACAAGCTGTAGATCTAGCGATACACAAATTTTAATAATAAAACGCTGTTCATAAAAGCTTTAGTGTAGATGCCCTTAAAAATACGTCTTAACTTTAAAAGAGTTATTATAATTGAAACTAAAATTAATATTTCATAAAGAATAAAGGTCTTGACTTCCAATTACATAAACGGGTATGTCTCAAGAGCCATTAACCACTACACGTTTACAATCTAAGACGTTAATTGTACAATTATTTTTAGCTATTGTATTAAAACGAACGGTAGTTGGTTTCTTTGGTACATTGTGAGTGGCACGTGGTACGCAAAGTACCACTTCATAGTCCACTCATTACTGTTTAATGGTCTGACGTAGAAAAAATCTTCGCTTGTAAGGTAGCTGACCAAAACTCAAATACAGTTCATTAGGTAGACTCTCAACCTTATACTGCTGATTTAAAAGTGAGAACGGATGCATTTGAAAGGGTTGCATCCGTTGTGATGAAAGACACGTTATTTAAATTCGACGTTTAGTGTGTCAGATAAATTGTCGACCTAAAAATCGGTTGTTCGGATTCACCGTCAGTAATTACTGTTCAGTATCGTAATTTGAATATGTTTTTCATCTTTTTAAAGAGGTGACTTTGTCATTTCTTGTAAGCGTTTTAGGAGATAATTGGTTTTGCCCTTAGTATGGTGTTATAACTTCATTATTGGGAGTGGATAATTATAGTGTGGTGAAAACTTGTATTGTATCGGATTAATAATGTAAAAAAATATTGTGTCCATGTTTAATTTAGTTAGTATAATTTATAATAATCGACGGATAATCACTATCACTTGGCGATTCAGCTGCGTTTCGTTCCCAAATTAATCTGTGACTACTAACAATATTGGCAGGTATATATACTATTGAGACATCTATAAATTAAATTAATCTGTATAAGCAAGACTGCATTTTAATCTTTCTTAAATTAGATCATTACGTTTTGAAATCGTCTTTCAATTCTATAATGCCTAACAAAACACGCAATAACTTGCTTGTAGAATCATCTCCCAACTTCTTTAACAACAAAAAAGACACCAAAAGCCTCAGCTTATGAGTGTTACGAGTTATATACACGTATTTTAACACAAACGAGTTTAGGACCGACCAGACTGATCGACGCCATGGGGTCAGATACGCTTAGAAACATATTTAGTCAAACCTTATTGAGATTTTCGATTTTCATAGTAAGTAATTTTGAACACTTTGCTTCGGAAACATTAAACAATTTTGAGACAATTATTCAAACTCATGAATCATCCATCAGTACTTTGTTTTTAAGTATTATAAGTAATTGTTTTGTGTTATAATCTCAATTATTTAAGCTATTGTTGGCGTTGTTATCTAAACTTCCAATAGTATTAAATATTAATAGGTATTTTAGGTCATTAATATTCTTTTGTACAAGAAGTTAAATTTTATTTTCTGAAATTAATTTTGAAACTCGTCAAGTCTTTGTACTACAAACAAAATTATGGTTAAGTCATAGCTATCAAAGGAATGTCGAAGCTTACCACGAGTTAAGTGAGTATATTCATTACGAAGCGTATTATTCCCTTATAAATAAACAGACAATCATATAAGTGAGAATAAGAAATTCACTGAGAAATAAATGATCAAACTCATTGTACCCCATTTCGGAAGCTCAGAGCCGGCCATTGTGGCACGCCAAACTGCTGTGTCATTTTAATCAAATATCATACGTTATTTATCATCCCATCCTCCTTTAAAAATCATTTTTAAAATAAACACAAAGAATGCGCTCTAAAGAATGCGTTTTAAAAATATGTAAAGGATTTAAAGGTTTTTAACAGGTGTACGAGTCAGTTGCCGCTTTGAATCTTGGTTTGAATTTGAATTTGGAACTCAGTTGGCATTGGATAGAGTTGGATTTCGGATAGTTGGATCGAGTTTGGTTGTAAGCTAGTGATGTCCACCCGTCGCTTGCTCAATGAAGTTTTTTTGTCTGTCTACTTAATGTTATTTTGTTTTTATTAGATACATATGTTTTTTTCCTATGTGATCATGCGGCGCATTCCTTTTGATTGCGTATGTATGTCCTATCTATAGTAGTTCGATCGTATCTCAATAAAATGGGTGTTGTGGAACTTAATAGACGGATTATTTGTGTCGTTTTTGTTTTGTTCGATATATTTGGTAATTAAAAGTGTTACCCGCTTTTTGTGGCATGTTGTAAAGCTATTTAGAATAACCAGATTTTTTGTTGTATTCTTTAATTCTTAATAATATTGTTCAGGGGCCAATAACTGTAAATTTACTTTGAAAGAATCGTTTATGATTTAAAATAAGCCCATAATATCTAATGGAAAAGAATAGAAATAAGTATTCTTTACAATAGTAAGTTTAGGAAATTACCTCTGACTAATTCTCATAATTTTCTGACGATATAATAGATTTTAATATTTCATAAAAGGAAGTAAATAATTATTCTTCTAAAGGCACCGCCACTTATGAAACGGAAATATCATATCATATCCTGCAACTATTATGATGATCCTTCTCTCCAAAATACCCTACTTCAATGCGCACGAGTAGATTTGCGCAAAGAAACCGACTATAACGATCTCATCCATTTTGCCGATCAATAGTGCCGATATTTACCAAAGAGATCTCGATATTTTTTATCATATTACTCGTACATTTTTATAATAATTTTAGATTTTTACCAAAAGAATCTCAATCAAACTTATATCTTTTTCCTTCACACTAGAGTTCAAAATGCAACATGGCGAGTAAACATTACTTCTAAATCATTAAGCATGGTTCACATGCGCGGGTAAATGACGTCGCGTTTACAACGCCCCATTTAACCGTATCGAATAAGTTTGCACAACAATCGCTCTTTACTTGATTCGACAGTTTTTTTCCGCGATTTTTAACGCGTTCATTCATAGCATTGTTCGATAGACAATATTGCATGTACCAAGCTTTATATCAGTTCGTTGGCGTGTAAATTGGATTATTTTTGTTACACAGATGGTTGCTAATGGCTGTGTTTACCCGATTTCTATAAATCACTGCATTGGGAGTATTTATTAAATATAGTTGTACTTTGTATGTTTTCTGTAATACAGTTGCATTCGATATTTAAGGTCAATCTATCATTCATGTATGAATGAAGTTTTTTAATTATTATTATACTCACTCTAAAGTTAGGGAACGCAAATTTCTATTATGCAGTGTGGAAACAAATCGTATACAAATATAAGAACTCTATTATATTATTAATATATAAATTAAATATTGTCGTACACACCATCACGCCTGTATTCCCCAAAGGCTTAGGCAGAGGTGTACTAATGTACACCCACATTTCGCCGGTATGTTAAGGTCCCATGTAATGGGGGCGAGCCCAATGCCAATAACCGGGCACAAATCCAGACTCCGAGCTGCTACTGGGAATTTCATAGAAAAACCACAATAACACTTTGCTCGACCTGGGGATCGAACCCAGGACCTCTAGCGTAGCAGACGCGCTTGGGACCACCAGACTAATGAGGCAAAAAGTCTACAAATGAAATTAAATATTATTACTAGGAATACCAATATCAAATCCCCGATTATGCGTATTATTCCTATTTTTTTAAATGTGACCTCAATTTTGATGATAAAAATTACCAAAAGCAACGTTTTAAAAAACAGAAAAATTTCAGCTACCTCAGCGAACCTTGTAAGTACCTATATGTCACCATTTTCCACGGCGAACAACAAAAGGCATTTTTAAAAAGCAAAAATATTCATAATATGAGTCCAAGATTACCGGATACGAGGGTGACATGTTAAAAAACCCTTTTTCGAGTGTTAATGCCGTGACAAATGTTGAATTTATGCGGTTTGTAGTGGTATGGAGGCACCCCGCTGCGCGCGCGCTCCTCGCCTTAGGATGGCCATTATGAGACAAATAAAATAAGTATGGGCGTAAAGGAGGCCGCAGACCAGTGCGAAATACAGGCCGGTAGAAAAAAATGTGTTGTGTGTTTTTAAAACCGTTCTAAGTTTGAAACAATGTAGCGTTCTGTTTTGTGTTATGACGTTTATGACACATTGCTTTATGAGAAAGTTTCAAATGGAATGGTTCAAATAATGCTGTATAACGATTTATAATTTATGTCTTTAGTATTCTTTTGTAAGAAAATAATACTTTTACTGCTCAAACATTACAACAGTTTAGGAACTTTAGGTGCTTTGATTAATAACGTCATAATTTTTCGGTAAATTCAAAACAATAATACTTACCTTAAGTAATTTTAAGAGGTACCTACTTTGTGAAGGAAATTTTACAATAACCATGTTTAACAGAAGAAGTAATGGCCTATGGCTTGCAAAAAACGATGCAGGACTTTATATATTTCATCTGCTTTTCGTCAATGACTCTACCTAGTACTGGATATCTTTTTTTTGTATCTACTTGTCTTACACATGATAATAACATACATAACCTTATGCCACTTTAATTCAAACCTTTAAAAAATACCATTGACTCGTTGCGTTGCAATCATTTCTTGCTCACTCTCGGTGACTATTCTCTATTTCCTTCTTCCATCCGTCATAACTCCATCTCATATCATATTGCCTCTCCAATCATTATTCTGAGGCCACAATAGTAGCTATAGATCTAAACTACACTCAATAACGTCACTTTATGCATGAAAATGCAATCTCCAGTGTGTAACCTCCTTGACCAATAACTTCAAAAAACGCATATTTTTACGCACGACCCCTTAATGATGCGGTTTGGCACCATCCGTAGCGGTGGACAGGAACATATTAGCAGGTTGCTTTTGATACAACCTACTGGAATAATGACGTCATATAATGAACACGGTAGCATGCCCCAGGTGGCCGCGGAGGTGTTTTGTGGAACACTGTGACTTGATTGAACTAAGATTTTGTTAAAGTTCTATAAGTTTTGTTTTTTAGTTTTAATACTTTTTCTTTACTACCTCTCACTGAGATAAAGAAGTATTAAGCTATAGGCTACTGCAAATTTTTCAAACATGCAGGTTCCTCCGATGTGTTTCTTCACCGTTTAAGTGCGTATAATAATTAACTACTAATACATAGAAGATTTTATAAAAAATCTGAGGTTTGTACCTTAAATTGGATCTCGAGACCTTTGGCTTAGCAGTGCAACCAACAGTCATATCACTAGACTAACACAATTTTCCTTCACTTGTTTTACAAAAATCAATTAGGTAGACATTCCCCTTCCTCGTATTCCTTCAAATTTGCCTTCTCTAATGGTTCAGAAGGAGACATCGTGTTGTATTAAGAGAGCAATCAGCTTTTGTTTCCTGTGTTTGTATAAACTGATACCTTGATGTGTTTTTTTTTAAATCTTACAAGCAATGTGGGTCGTACATTACTAGTATTCTTGTTAACCCCTCGTACTAACCTAAATACTTGCATTACGAGTGGGTTCACGTCGGTAGTGCAATGGGTGAGTTTCGAACCAGCAACCACGTGATCGCAAGTCCGATGCCCTATACGAGGAATAATATGTTACTACAGTGTAGCCTTGGTAATACTTAGTTTATTTAAAACCACCATACTAACATGAAAACGCAATCAAATCAACGTGTATTTGTAATCAACATTACTAAGCTTTACCTTGCCGTGACATTAATCTGATTCACTTGAGACCTAAAATAAAGTTCGCACTAAGCTTTTAACTAGTTTGCGATTAATAAACTCTAAATTAAACCCTATTCTTTAGTTGTTAAGAGTGATGATGTAACTTGCTAGCTCTTAAACTAAGTTTGTCTCCAAAGCTAATTTAATTTGCAAGGCTTTGTGTTGATTAATCACAAAATGGATTCAAGGCGACATTTTTTGAATACTTGTTCTGACTTTTGACCAATGTTCTGTCACCTTTTTTTAGTTATGTCCGTCATATTTTTTTGTTATTTATAATTTTGGCAATTCTAATGTTTTATTTAGCAGGCAGTTTATAAGAAAGGTGTTAAAATATGACAAGGATCTACTTTATGAGATTGTATACCGAAAACCAGATTTTATGATCAACAACTTATTGGAACTGCAAAGTTTTGTTGGTGAGTTATAAATTATTTGATTAATAGAGTTGACTTTTTACTCTTTATACCTGACTGAATATGTTTTTAAAACTGAATGTGTCAGTAGGCTCAGCAAAAGTAGTTAAAGTCCTTTAGGGCCGATTGTCTCTTCTTGGGCACCAAATGGATATTGTGTAATAGATGTACAATTTTCGAAAAAACAAAAAATAAGCCTTAAGTTTAATAAAATTTTTGAATAGGTATTCTTTTTTTTTGTAGGTATCCATCTACTACGCCTTTGTTTAAAAATGCTTGATTTCTGCCGAGGAGATGTCAAAATTTTATTTGTTATAGTGTGCAAGCCTACAGTACTGAAACTGTATTTTTAAAGAATATAATTGACGGATAATTATTCAAAAACAATACAAAATAACGATATTATCGCGATCCAATCTTCCCGACCACCACCGACCGCTCTCACGCTCCTGATCTGGCACAAAAATGGCATTTTGACATTTACGTCACTCTTTCACATCCGGAAGCCATTTTGGAATGTTAATCGAATGCGATGGTATCTGTTAATAAGACATTGTGTCTCGCAGTGCACATTGTGTCAAGCGCTGCATTATCGCGAGTGTGCGCCTTGGTGTATGACGATGTGACGTTTTGTTCGGAGACATTGTTGTAATTGTGACACTACTGTTTTGAGAATAGAAGTGTAGAGAAAATGAGGTGAGGATGTTGATTGTTTTCAAGTTGAGTCGTTAGATGAAAGATAGTATTCTTAAAATTAAACGAATATTTCACATAAGAGTGAATTTGAATCTTAAGTATTGTATTCAAAATATTTTAGGTAATTGATTAACATTTTCTTGTCCATGCTCTACAAGCTGGGGCCACATTTTGATGAAGGCATATCCTACTAGATATTGTATTTGTAAACCACAAAAGTTTTTAAACATTTAATCCACTCCAGTTTTTGCAGATGATAGCCGTCCTTTAAAGAAAGTACCCGAATCACAATGAAGAACCTTAGAAACTAGGTTGTTGACTTAATGAGACAAAAAATCATTTCCGAATGCCCTTAGAACTTTTTGCTGTAAAAGCCGCTTGTTAACCCATTTCCAGTATCGGTTACATCAACCGAAAACGGCAACAATCCACATTTACGACATACATGAATAACAAACGATTCACATGTTTATAGTAGCTACTGTACCCAACAATAAAACGGTACGGACGGACAGACGGACGGAGTGATATATAGGCACCAATTAAATTGGTGTCGTAAGTTCGCGGCTGCTCTAATGACGGCTACCGGCGGTCCCCCGTGGACTTAGGAATGGGGTAGAGTCGCAATTGATAACACAACATTTTTAGTGATCAATTTCAATACAGAATACGCTCAGTCATTAAGATTTTTCTTCAACATACCATAACATAACATATCATCACGCCTGTATTCTCCCTAGGGTTAGGCGGAGGTGTACTAATGTAAGTGCACTCACATTTCGCCAAATTTTTCTTCGAATGAATATATGGGTAATATAGCGTATCACAGACTTATTGTGCCTGTGGACGAGACATCATCATCAGATCCCTATGATGTATTACCAAAAGAGAATATTGATTAAAAGGTTGACCAATTTTGCTAAAGTGTTTAAGCAGACTCTAATACAATATCATCACAGCATGTTCGAATTCCCTTGTTCTAGCAGATAACATTATTTTCAGATCTTAAAAATTATGGTTGTTTTCAGAAAAGTTGTTTATGTTAGAGATGTAAAGCGAAAGTAATCAAGATAACCAGTATAGGCTGACCTTGAATTTTGCCTAAAAACCTTTACAATGGGAGGTTAGTCTAAGCTGGTTTTGTATAGCTTGATGTGTAGCCATGTGGACCAGTCCAATCTACCCTACCGCCTTCTCTAGAGGTCGATAATCCAGGAGGCTTTTCCGCATAATAAAAAAACAATTAAAGTATTTAACGCGTTTTCATTGATATCTATAATCTTACTTCTTGCATCTTTAAGGGAATTCTTCCACATGTTTCACACACAATTATAAAGTGTCCATTCTAACGCTGACTTGTACAGAACCATTATATCATTCAGACATATTTATAGATGTAGTAAACCGTTTTTAATTAAGGTTTTGAATGCGATGATCGCTTACCTGTTTACGAGTATATCGACCAATTAGGGTATATGGTTGTTGAAACACTTACAAGTCATTCTTAACCCCTTTTTATAAGTCCAATTTGTAATGGAGATGTAGGTAATCGATAAAAACCATCAAAGGTTTTGAACAGTAGTCGATACATTCTCTAAAGCATAACCTAGCCTAAGCCAAAATCTTTTGGGAAAGTATGTAAGTATGTGTATTCAGTATAGTGTATTCAGGTTTTCCTAAAAGATATAGGCAGAGTTATAGGTACTGGTTGAGACAAAAAGTTTGTTGGTATATTATACTAAGTATCATGTCATCATCAACCAATTACATTATGCCCACTGCTGGGCACGGGTCTCCTCTGGCTCGAGAGGGATTACGCTATATTCTACTACGCTAGCCTGTAGGGTTGGCAGACTTCACACATCGTCGAGTAAATCTTTCAGGTATTAGGGTTCCACACAATGTTTTCCTACACGATTAGCGTGTGATAATTAATATATTCATACACCCATGGCATCTATGGTTCTCAAGATGTCAGGTTACTGAATTAAGGGATAGGTTACTAATTCCAGAGCACAACACTTGCGTTAGATACAAGAAAATGAATAAATTAAAAGTATGCTTACCATAATATAGCATGTTAACTAGATTGGTAAGTACCTAGTACTTAATGCCATATTTACAAAAATGATAAAACTCTTGTTATAGCTAGATACTTTGATATTAAAGTTTTTAAGTAGGTATGTTATATTATAGATTTAGAGACGCATAAACCGAAAAATATATCAAACATTTATAAATAAACACGCACAATTCAAATAAAAAATAACATAAAAATAAAATCCATAAAAATCTTACCAAATACGCCAACATTGATCAAAAAATTTACATTAAATATAGTTTTAATGCAAACCAGCACACCAAGAGTCACCATAAAGTTTGAATATAAAAATTAATTGTTACAAGAAGGTCGGAAATTCCTGACATAACCTCTTTTGTAGTTAATTCAGTATATCAATGTCCGTCAATGGCCCGTAAGAGGCCGTATTCCGTTAACGATACTCGATGATGAGTGTAGCGAATCGATAAAAATGTAGAATGTATTTG
This sequence comes from Subacronicta megacephala, assembly GCA_958496365.1. Lineage (NCBI taxonomy): Eukaryota > Metazoa > Arthropoda > Insecta > Lepidoptera > Noctuidae > Subacronicta > Subacronicta megacephala. The sequence continues at coordinate 1,660,106 of OY292515.1, read as the reverse complement.
GTACTTATGCAGCAATATGTCATTTTGATTTTGACATTAGAACATAATAGAAGTAGGTATTAACGAGAAGCCGCGTTCACTCATTTTTGAATGTCGCATATTGTGTCTGCCTCATTAGTCTAGTGGTCTTAAGCGCAACTGCTACGCGAGATGTCCTGGGTTCGATCCCCAGGTCGAGCAAAGTGTTTTTGGGTTTTTCTATGAAATTCTCAGTGGCAGCTCGGAGTCTGGATTCGTGCCCGGTTAATCGCAATAGGCTCGCCCCCTATTACATGGGACCTAAACATACCGGCGAAATGTAAATCTACAATTAGTTCACCTCTGCCCAACCCTTCGGGGAATACAGGTGTGATGGTATGTTATGTTACGTATATTGTGTCCAAACAATGAGCTTCGTACTCAAGGCTACACATCAAGCTACAGAAATCCAGTTTTGGCTGGCCTTGTATTATAAGGAAACCTTTCCAAGTCAGTCAGTCAGTCTTAACTGGATTTGTATAGCTTGATGTGTAGCCGTGTGTACACATTTAATGTATACCATCCTGTTCCTTTTTAAGCTCAACAGCATTTTTGTGGATAGAAATAGCACAAGACGGCATTAAATTAGATTTGACCACTGCAGAACACGTTATTAAGACGTTAATATAGTGACTAATAACCAAAATGTTAAAGGCTTCACATTTATGCGTATTGTCGGCTTCTATAACATACCATCACGCCTGTATTCCCCGAAGGGTTAGGCAGAGGTGTACTTAATGTACACCCACAGTTCGCCGGTATGTTTGGGTCCCATGTAATAGGGGGCGAGCCTATTGCCATTCACCGGGCACAAATCCAGACTCCGAGCTGCTACTGAGAATTTCATAGAAAAACTCAATAACACTTTGCTCGACCTGGGGATCGAACCCAAGACCTCTAGCGTAGCAGTCGCGATTGGGACCACTAGACCAACGAGGCAGTCGGCTTCTAGGTTAAACATATTCTAAGTTTAGTACATAAGTAATTTGATACTTTATTCGTAAGCTTAGTTGAACTATGCAAGCCCGAAGTCAATAATCACAGTGAATCAATTAATTCGCATACGACACTGTTTCGAATAATCATATTCAATAAGGTGCCATAAAATTCTCTTGTTACAAAAATTTATATGAACGGGACAACTCGTAAATTTTACGATGCAATAAGATTCGCGGCTATTTGAATATCTAACTGATTTGGAATTAAACAATACGGTATCTTAGGCAATTTTTATGTTTACATAAAACACATTGAATTTTATTATTGAACCAGTGGTTTGCTTGGCTGGTAAAAAATCAATTCAATTTTTTTAATTTGTTTTTGTTTGTCTGAAATTGGGTTTGTTTCTATGAAATTCTCAGTAGCAGCTTGGAGTTTGGAATCTAACCCGGTTAATGGTAATAGGCCCTACCTCGGTGAATGGTATAGTGGTATGTTTAGGCCCCCTATTAAATGGGACTTAAACATACCCGCGAACTGTGAGTGTATAGTAGTACAACTCTGCCTTCGGGAAATACAGGCTTGATGGTATGATGGTACGGAATAAAAAAAAACAAATAAAATCCTGGAAAGGTGACTAGTTTATAAATCGGTTAATAAAACTCAAGGGCACTATGCGGTTTGTTTTGGCATTAAAACAAAAAAAAAACACATGAAATGGGTTGTCATTTTAACTTGGCTAATAAACGATTTATGCCTTTTGGTTAGGCCGCTTGAATTATAATAATTTGTATATTAGACATGGTTGATACTAAATGCGTTAGGAATGTCGGATAATTATCTTCCTTAGCTAGAAATAACTTATTTTATGATCGAGTTGATTTGGGAAAGGAACCCAACGTTATTAATTTTATTCCATTTATAGGCATCATCAATTCGTTCCGTTTAAAACCAGAAGCACGATAGAAGAAGTTGTTTTGGAACTTCTTGGTTGGTCTAATCCTATAATTAAAGATACTGTTGAAGATATGATAACTTAGCTCAACTTTTGGAAAATTCGTTTCTGTCCTACATACAACACTTAATGTATTTAACTTTTTATCTAATACAGAATTCACAGTCTCTTCTCAACCATATCATATATACAACTAATTCTGACCCTACTTATTAACTACTACAAGTGATAGATAATTGACTATCATAAGTGTTTGTTTATAAATTAGGATCGACAAGTAGTCGATCCTAATTTATAAACAAACACTTATGATAGTCCTGTAAATAGAAAGAATATTGTTTAAAAAACGAATATAAAATACTGATGAGTGTCTCACTAATCCACGAAACAACCTCGTTAAGTACAGCTTGCCCTCACAAAATGTCTGCACCTAAAGAGAAACATATTATCTATGCCAGTTTATAAACACACTCAGTATAATAACAACAGCAATAGGCACCAATAAATACGTTGACACAATTAGTCATATAGTGTGTGATGCTATTAGCTTGTCACGCGTTAAAGACAGAATGAGGAAAAGACGTTCTGCAGTGTTCAAAAATTTTTTTTAGTTTGGTAAAATTTGTGGTAAAAAAGTCAGTGGTTTGTTAGGCAAGGAGGCATAGACTAGCTCAAATATATTCGGGATCTAATATCTTAACTGATGACAATGTCATTATTGCGAAACCACATGTAGAAATAAAAGTGATTGAGGAAATAAATGATAACGTCACGACAATAGAAGATGTACCATTAGTATTTTTTTTTTAATATTCGATTGGACTTAATAAAGCATTTACTATATGCCTTTGTTAAGAAAGAATTAAGCCGTGAAGTTATGAGCGAGTATAGTCATCATCGTTGTGTCAAATTTGTTGTAAAAATTACATCCAATATGAACAATAAACAAAATTTTAAAATACGTTAAGTTGTTTGTCTCAATCAATCAGCCTGCGCTGCAATGTCACAAACTCATGTCACAATTTGTGTCATACAGAGAATGTTTTCGACTTGTATAAAAAGCGTAACGAATCTGGTACAGGTAGAATAACAAAGACAAACACGTATAAATCAGCCGACGATGATGCAGTGTGCGGTGAATTATTAGTCCGTCGCGAGATAATGGCGGCGGTAAGACAAAGATTTTGTGTGTAATGTGGTGTTATTGAACGGGTTCAGTATGTGAATATAGAACAGATGGGCTGGAAAGGCAGAAGTAGAAAATTTTAAGTGAACATGAAGCACTACAAAAATATGTAACAGTTAATTTGTATGGCTGTAGAAGTTAACGGACTAATTATTCAACACCTATGCTAGATAGAAGGTGTGGTCAAGTTGAATATAAAATCTGTAAATAAATACGAAGAGAACATAATAAATACACAAAATTTCATTATTTTGATCCAGATTTGTGAAAAATATTTTTGGATCTTCACTACAAATTAAGGAAAACACCTACCTAGTTTATGAATTTTTTTTGTTCGCCATGATTAGAATATTATACATTTATTCATCAAATTAAGAAAAGCAATTTTTAATAAACAAGTTGACAATATGTACCTACACTAGAATTATTTACAATTTTATATAATATTACAAACGATTAAATAATGTTTCCTTGTTTTGTAATTATGTAAGTAGGTACCAAATGCGAGAAGCTGGAAAATTTTGGGCGTTTTTACGGTTTCTTTAAGTTTATGAATTCCAGAAAGTTAGAATTTGTTTTGGCAGGTGGAAAAATTTTGGCGTTTGCGTTTTATGGTTTCTTTTAGTTTATGAATTTCAGAAAGTTGGAATTAGTCTTTTTGACATTCAGCTTCTTTTTCTTCGTCTTCGTCATATCATTGACCATCATTAATGGTGTGAGAAATTGTGGTTATAAAACTTCCAACATACGGAAGTTAATGAATAGGTATAGTTGGCAGTCTAATTAAACAGACTGCCAACTATACCTATTCATGACCTGTATTCCCTGTCATTTTTGACAGATAGTGGTCCAATAATTGCATTGTATGCTGATATTTTATTTTTATAAAGAACTTTTATCAAATTTGCGTAAAGGTCAGAAATATTACAAAAGTAACTTTACGGGACCCTGAATTATGACAAACCGGCGGTCGGCTAAGTCTTTTGTCAACATCGGGCGTTTTATCAGCTGCATCTTAAAAGCTGATCGAACAATAAGTGAATCTTAAGCGGTCGCGTTATCAACGCTATCAAGGATACGGCCGGGTGTGGTTCTGGTGCCAAGATTTGTAATTATTATTTCAGTTTAAAATATTGTTTAATTTCTTAAAACCGAAAAGTTCTTCAATTTTCTTACGTCGATATCTATAAACGTTAAAGAAGAGGGACTTCCGCGCTTTAATTGTCCACAAAATATTTTTTCTTCTTTAATGAATATTGACCAAAACATGTTTTCCCAGAATTCAAATTAAACTTCATCTCTGTTTAAATGTATCAAGTTTTCTTAACAATATGTCCACATATTTTATTTCACGTGGGTATTCATTTTCATTCTGTTTTTCACATAAATCGCATCATTGGAACACCACTTTAACAAGATCAAACGTATTCCCGCAGCATAGAACTGTACAGCCCAGTCCAACCTTTATATTATTTTCGTAAATATTTTGCGTCGATCGCAACACTAAGATTGTGACAGTCGTGAGATGAACCGATACTATGCAATGACAATCGATTTTATGTCCAAAACAATTGTGAATCGATACATTGACTCGGTTCGGTGTCATATTGTTTCTAAAGTCTGTTTTATCAATGCCCTTTATACGCATCTTTTCGTTTGATGTAAAAGGGTCTAATCGCGTTTCTTATATCCCATCTATAGCGCATTTTCTTTTGTGAATAATAATATTGATATATTTATTTGAATCATTATTGTTATACTTTTTACAATGAAAATATACAAAAAGAACAAATGGATCTCATTCTCTGTTATTTCGAATTCACCGACTAAACGTCGAACGTGTGAAATTTTGTAACGAAGACATAAAAAAATATGAAAATCATAAGTTTGGATTTAAATCACTTAAACCCTAACACAAAGTACTTAAAAAGAAATTTCCAACGGTATAAAAATCAGATAAAACCCGTATTCTCTTTAAATCACGCCATAATGAAAACGCTTATTGTGATTAAATAAGTTTAAAATTCTTACATTTCTGATTCAAGATTTTCTTTTATTTCTTTTCACTGTATGAGGTTTTATAAGGTGAACTGTTACCAAAAAGGTTGAATGCGTCTATAGTAAGTATTGTGGCACTTCGGGCAGTGATCAAACGACAAAGACGCTTAAAAATGTTCTCTAATACACCAACATAACTGAGCGCTTCATTTCAAACTCTTAAATCTTTATTATTCACAACACAAGGTTTGTTTTGGATTGGATTTTTATGTGTAAGGTCGGCTTAAGGGGAATAAGTTGTGGTTCTCATGATAATGTTATTATTCGAGGCTTTGGAACGAGTGGGCTGGTGATCATAGCCTATTCTGTTGGTAGAGAAGTAAGCGTAAAGTTCTTATTGTAATAAAAGTGGTCAAGTGTGAAAATTTCCATTTAAAGGGTTCTTGATGTGGGAGATACAAATAGGATGTCTCGGCATTCTTATTGCGGAAAATTTGAATATCTGCTTTTAGCTTTTTGCTACAAAGAGTTGTATCTAATCTTCATAATTTAAAACGAATAAAATTTATCTGGACCCCTTCAAGGCGTGATCAACGGAGAATGCATTTAAATAATTAATTATTTAGCTATAGTAACGTCATTTCCTACATAATTTAATTTAATTATATGCTTCCTAAAATGGTTCTATTGATTTGTTTACGAATCTCAACATGGATATAAAGTATCCAGTATTAGAACTTTCATTGCATTTCTCCGGTCTTCTACCAGAATACTGAACCCTAAAGTATATTAGTTAAGCTATACAAACATTTTGTGGTTCAAGTCGAGATTAAAGTTGTAACATAGGATAGTCAAACGCCGTCTATGTCACCTAACGGCCTTCACAAAGCAGATAATTTACTTATGAGAAATTTTGGTTAGAGTATAATCATTTCTTAACTGTCCAGAGTCGGGGCTATGTTAAATTATGATTTAATTTAGGAACCGTAATGGTAATATGTCTATAAAGTACGGAGTAAATGCTGACATATTTGCTTTTAAGTTATAAGAAGTTGAAAATTTAAAAATTGAAACGTCAAATCTAACTCATTTTCTGATAATTCTACTTATTGTCAAAATAGATAGATAATAATAACGTGGTTGTATACATCAAAATTTTTCAAATTCCATCAAGTGTTTTTAACATTCAAATTAATGAATCCCCAATAAAATCTATTATATTTAGGTACATAATATACACCTGCTTTTAAAGAAACAATCAATTTATACAGCATCCGATCTGCATTAGATAAAGACGTTTCAACCCGGACCGAATCATAGTATCGGAATCGAAACAAAAAACCATTTAAGAAATCGTTGACATTACTCAAACCGGGACTCGATCCCTCCCTGCGGCCGCATTCCTTTGCGACCGCGCAGACGTACCGTCGCCGCACGCACACAAGCGCACATACAAAGAGGCTGTTCGGTATTTGAATTTAGAGTAGTAACACGATTGGTTCCTTGTTTTGAGTGATAAAGATAAGGTCTATTGTATTATAATCTAAGAACAAATTCTTTAGATATAGATGGCAACAAATTTACTTCATTCAAATACCTACTTAACAGATTTAAGTTCATATTTCGGATTATTTCCAATTTTGGAGGATAAAATATGCGAGATAGTAGATAATATAATTATGAAGTTGTAAAAAGGTTTAAATTCATGAAGTACCTATGCATGAGCATTTTCGACGTTATAGTCCATATCACAAATGGTCGGATTAATTAAAGCCATATCGATTGTATAGCATAACGATGACAAAAACAATTTCACACTTTTGCGCTGCAAAAAATGCACTTACATCGCAAATATGGTATAAGACCAATAACTTACTAATTCAAACATTAATCCGTATAAGTTTCACAGGTATTGTGTCCCAACACAGTCACCCACGCAAATTTCACATAAATATGCATTCACACGCATAATTCCCGTCTCGGCATGTCGACATAAATATGGAATAAGGGGTAGGGTTCCGCCAGATTCATCTGAAATATGCATATATCTAGATGATTTCATGGTTAGTGTTGCGGTGGTTATTGATTGATTGAAGATAAATTCGTAATTTACAATAGGCTAGATGACTTAAACAGTCATGAAAAGGTTGTTCATAAAAATAGCGTCCATATTTGTCACCTGCAGCAAAAATAGTACGTACGTAAGTACTATTTTGTACCAACTTTGCTCTATTTCCATGCAGGTTTCAGTGATGACTCCATCCACCTTTGTGCATTTCACAGTAACCAAATGCCACTGTTAATAAAAATGGTGGACAATACTTACCTTCGCATACAAACCTTTATAATGGAATTCCCGCTAAATTCGCGCCAAACGCCCGCAGTGTCGCCCAAACGCGTGAAATTATCCAACAATGGCCAGTAATGATCCTTTACAAGTGAAGAAATAAAAATAAATACACAAAACATTATTCCTGATATATTTTACTAACAGTTATCGATATTCAACCTTATTTTTTGAAGCACAACATTCATATTCCATCTTGTCTGGGTGCAAAACTGCATTGACAATTTTGAATTTTTGGCAAACTTTAGAATACCGTCCTCACAGTAAACTCTAGCTTTTATTGCTTATTGTATACGCTTTGAAATTGTTCTGCACTGGAAATATCAACGGCAAATACGGTAATTTTTCCACACCTTTCCTAGTCATTACAGCTAGATCCGCGGGGTGCTTCAACAATTGTTTTGCGAACATTTTCTGGATACGCCGATTTGTGTCATTTGTAATACAAAAATAATACATTGTGTTGTACAAAAGGGTGGCTTCCGCTAACCTAAAGTGTTTAGTTTTGTGGCCAAACCATCAGATGCGGGCGTCACAGCGGGTTGATTCTGGTCACAAATTGTTTGTATTGTATTATATTTTTACTGATTTTCTTAAGCCATTGTTGATGATTTTTTACGACAACCACGTGAAACATTTGTGTTAAAATAAAAGTACTTATAACTGTTTCCTTTTGTTAAAAAAACAGACATAATTGTCTGGAAAACCAATCTGTTATAAATCTATTGGTATTGGTTGTCTGTCCTATAGTGCACCTTTCGTTGGTTAAGATTAATTTCAAAAACATGCAACTGTTATCCAAAATCTTAAAATAAAACAATTATAGCTTATTATGCAAAAGAAAAGCAAATCTCAAGTAATAGCGCTCATGATAACAATCATTATAACCAAGAAAACATTTCCAGAACATCTGATGACGAGACAAATCGTTAAAATTAAGAAATTCACTTATATTCCAAAATAATATATCAGTATACCTATCCATTCTGAAATTGACAAGGCAGGTGCACCATTAGATATTCCCAAACAATACAGATTTATAACAATTAGATCAACAATAGGCGCGCGCGCAGATCCAAGGTGTGCATGCGCAACATGGAGTTTCACTTTTGCGGATCGTTATGTTGTGATTTATTATATGTGCATTTTGTTCAATTTGACTTCCGGATGTAAGTTAGAATTATTGGGAGTCAAAGACTAGTGTTGCCAAATGTTTCTATGGGACAATTTCGGTTACTTAGGAGTTTTAGTTTTTTCGTACATATTAAAAAATATATTTCTTTTGGTTTTTATAAGGACTACATTGTATTACTTGTCTATACATTAGACAAGTAATCCCTAAAGTGTTCATATTATCTTATTATCATCATATTATATTATTATCATATTCATATTTTAAGGATTCCTTAATGGAATACAAATATGTATATTAATAATTATAATGCATTCATTATGAATTATTAAATTGTTTAGTGTATATTATTATGTGATGATTAAAATACCTTTTCTATAAGTAATTAAAATAACTTCTCAATAAAATTATATAATATAGTTCCTTTATATCTTCAAAGTACAATTTAATTATTTAATTTGATACATCATTCACACTAATCTTCAGTTAATATGAACGGTCATTCAGTTAATTAAAATTTAAAAAAATCATTTTATTCTATATCTTCATTTATAAATTTATTGCAAGCGATATTAACATGTTTCCTTCGGTTCAGTTTCAAGATAAGGTACACAGACGATACCTTTATTTTTTTAAATTTCAAAGAAATTCTCTTTGAGCAAATAACCTAACTTTAGGAAAAGCACGTAAAAATCTCGCAGGCACAATGAAATTTAATAAGCACGAATGAAATATCGACCACGAAGTACCCTGGACTCAAGTCAATACATCTTGACCTTCCCTTTAGTCCAAGCTTTCCGAAAATTCAGGTCAGTTTAAATTGGACAGACTATTACCGTGGCCTCGCCGTTTTAGCTTGACCTTTTACTTAGTACATCGTGTAGGCTTTTAAATATCAAGTTAAATTGAACGTTGTTCTGTCTGTAATTTTTTTAACACTGATTTGTTGAAATATATAGTTCGTTTCTAGAAAAATCTGTGAAGGGTTGTGGTGATTGGATGTTTGGTGTTATTGGTTTCCAATGTGACAATTTGTTAAGAGATGTATGCAGTTCAAGAACCAAAATAACGCTGAAGTATGTGAATAGAAACAAGTAAATAAATAAAACAGGTAAAAAAAGCACTTAGCGAAGTAAAGTGACTATTTGTAGAAGGCTGCTGGCAGCAATTGGATGAAAGAGTTGAATATTAGACTCTGTGGCGCTCACTTGAAGAGGCGTACATCCAGCAATGGACGAATACGGGCTGATGATGATACAGAAAAGTACTGAATCAATAGTTAAACAGAAAACCTAACGCACAAGGGTTCTTGTAGTACACTAAGAGGTCCAAAGATCATCTTTATCGTAAGTAAATAAATAAATGGAACTATTTAAAATTTATAGGTACAAAATTTTAGATATACAAAATTACTCAAAAAATATCTATTATTATTTTGTGTGTATTGTGTGAAGTCACTAAACAGATATCCTCAGAGGCATTGGGCCGACATCGGCACGACATTTACATAAAAATATATTTTACATCAACCTGACCTTTTCCCAAATAGACCTTCACTTTTGGGACCAGATGACCCTTATTTCCGTTAGTGAGAAAGCTTTAGATACTCTGGAATTTATATTCTTATTTAAATTTTAGTAACAATATTCGTTGTGAAATTATTTCAGTTAGTTTAGAATTGATAACGTAAGACGAGATGAGTGTCTAAGAATTCGTGTTATGCTAGGTGTAAAAAGCCACGAAAAAACACGAATCATTAGTTTCTTTATTTATTATATACGTATTTGCTACTAGGAAGTAAGTACAACTCCCAGCACGAATCGACGAATGGATATTTTCTAGGCTAGCTTGGGAAGTCAACTTCATCGTTGATCACATCTATGGTCAAGACAAGATATTTCGTAACAAAATTCTAAATATAATTAAAATATCTAAGAAGAATTCTTTATCAGCCATCATCGGAAAACTAAATTCGAAATTTATTTCACCTTTTTTCACCATCAAATCTCCATACATTACTAGGAGCACATGATTCAGAGTAGATTTTTGATAGAATCAACAGTGGGCCCCGGTGGAGTGGTGTCGCCGTGTCGATAATGTCTTTCCCTCTTAGACCCGTTTGAATACGAAGTAAAATTCGGTTTACCAAAGTTCCCGTTTTCAATTCAACGCCGGAAAAGTTATAGATTGTTATTTTGTGAAGGGTTTGTGGGTACGCCGGAATTTTATTTAGTTTTTTCTTTATTGTTAATGTTGGTTCTGTTTTGATTTGAAAATGTGAATTGCAAAGAATACTATTCTGAACTTCATTACTGAAAAGATTATTTTCAGGTAATTTATTGTTCGAAGAAACTTATCGATGCTATTGACCTAGTACAGCAGTTACAAAACTTCGATTTCAGCCTGAAAATAGCTCATCTGAGCCCGCTATTGAAAACTATAAATAGTAGTGGTTGCGTTTCTCTGCAAACTTTATTAATTTATTAATGTGTTCATATTTAGATTCAATTGCAAATGCATCCATAACCGTCGTAATTATCTTAATTGGATTTAGTGCTACTAATAATAACGAGCTGCGAATAACTATTTTCGAACAGGTTTTAACTTACATGTGTGTGTAATGTTGGGTGTTCGGGGGACGAGTGAAACAACTTACTCTTACGATAGTCTCTATAATAATGCTTTACTTACATGCTAACACTTACAATATATTGGGTGGAGGCGCGTCATACACTACACCTCCCCCGTTTTTTTTTTAGAAAAACAAAATATATGTTTTTGTTTTTATATAAGATGCTTTAACATAATTTTATATATTTAATTTAAAAAAAATCAAAAAAAATTAAAAACAAAATGTAGTTATTGAAATTAAGGTGTCTAATTCAAATGACAAAATACTAGAGAAATAATATTGAAATGTTATTTAAATTAATATCTGTCGGTTAACACTACTATCAAAATAACATAAAAAAGTATGTTTACATAAAGAAAATTAACAAGTATATCCTACAATATTTTTTTTTAAACAAAACGTTCAAGTGTTTAGTTACCACAAAGCTACTTTAGTTACGTTTATTTAAGATAAGATACTATTATTTTTTATAACAGCTTATTATTTTAGTTATCTAAGTATTATATTATTTATTACTACTGCAGTGTTGACAAAACATTCTTTATAATAATTATATTTAAAGTACCTAATACAATTTAGTTTAAATTTGAAACAATTCTAAAATGGTACTATTTACCCATTATTATTATCTAACTGTGCCAAACACCAATAAATAAACACACTATCTGTAGTGTCTTTTTAATATAATTATTTTCATTTAACCTTTCATCATAAATTCGTTTATAAAATTAATAACTTAAATCTCTTCATAATCTTTAAATGCCATAAATCATCCATGAACTTTTTTTTTTATAATAAAATACAATAATTCTTTCTTTCCTTTTCCTTCTCTTACATTTCCATTCCATTTCCATACTTTTACAACAAATCAATCATTTAAACCATTAATCCTTTTTATGGCTACACATATTATTTTCATTTGGACCGGCCGGTCATTTTATTCTTCTTTCTAATATTGAGGTACTTTTATACATACATAAGTCGACTTATTTCTCATATTTTCTTCATTATCACTAATATAAGGACCAGAATTTAAGACACTTACAGTCTCCAACTATTTTCACGGAGGAAAGCTCGTTCGCTACCATGATCAAATTGAAGGACCTTGACCTTAGTACCTCTTTTTCTTCGTGTGCCATAGTATAAACCTCTCATACCAAACACAACGCTAAAACAACAAATCCAAAATGAATAATTTAGTAGAAAAGTTATCTGTCGCCTCCCAGGTGATCAGTCCGGTGGCATGTCAGAGCCTTTAGTACGAAACTATTCCCTGCTACTAAATATACTGTCCTTTCATGCAAAACCATTTTATCAAATTTCACCTATCGTAATCCAACCTATATAAAACTCTTATCTATAATTCCTTAAAACTTTAAAACAGGAAAGTACCTAATGGCAATCTAAAGTTGACAAAAGATATTTCATACTTTTCCCATTACCTTGAATCTAAACCAATGAATCATGATAACAAAACATCTCAATCATTCTTATTACTTAAGCAAGTACTCATATATCAGACACTAAAGGTTTCACAATAATTTTATAAGGAAAGTTATTTTAAAACAATGAATGTTACTTGATTCCCAGAATGCTGTGTATGCAACTATGCATATATGGAACACGTGTTGTGCTCGACATAATTATGTGACAATTGTATTTTTTTTGTATCTTATTTAACTCTATATAATTTTGAAAAAAAATAATATATACTTATACATAGTACCTATCATAGACACTTATATAAATTCAATATGTACCGATATAAAGCAAATTTGGAATTTTATCCAACTAGAAAGAAAAAAAATTATAAAAATAATAATAAGCAGCTACTGACAATCACATTTTTGGGTTTTGAATCAAGTTAAACAAAAGAAAAGTATTCATCATGCTTAAAAAGAAAAAAAAAATGAGTGATAGTTACAATATGAAACTATGAAATTTGAGATTCTAAGAAAACATTGAACGATACAGAACGCTAATTACAACGGAATTTAGAATATACGATAATTATACTAATACAATCACTTTCAATAATACATGAAATTTCTATTACATATACATATACCTATATTGATAGAGATTTCTTTTTCATATCGTTAAATTTTGAAACAAACATTTTATTTTAAACAGTAGAGTTTTGTCAACACGCATTTTTTTTTCTTATTATCTATCACATAATACCTAAGTTTATCTCCTATTAATCTAACACTATTCTACGTACTAAAATATTTTTAATGTCCGCGGCATTATAAATAATTTAATCACATTAAACACATCACAACACTTCTACCACACTACACATTTCTGGATAAGATAGGGCAGCCCTCAGGCCTGCCTGCATTGTCTGCCGGCGCCAGGACCAGGATAATAACCCAAGGTCGCTTGAACTCACCACAATACTCCACCATCACACTCATTATTGTCTTATATTGCTTGCACTCGGTTCCTGTCCAGCATTATTCACATTAAAATTGTAGTCCAGTTTTAAAAATAGAACTGCTTGCTCTTCGCTTTTTTTTATTTGACTATCCGAGTCAAGGGCATTTTAATTATCGTAATTCCACATCGGAGTATGCCCTTTTGCGCTGCCCATAAGGCAGCACTGGCAGGGTCGCCATGTAATGTTGGGGTGTTCGGGGGACGAGTGAAACAACTTACTCTTACGATAGTCTCTATAATAATGCTTTACTTACATGCTAACACTTACAATATATTGGGTGGAGGCGCGTCATACACTACATGTGAATAGGTCTAAATTAAATTTATGACCATATCATTGTCTAACCATCACGTTTAAACGTCACTAAAAAGCATTCCCAGTGCACTAAATCACTGGTTACAATTTAAAGAACAGGTTCCGTACACCATAGACCGTTGTCTCAACCTCTAGCGGGACCATAAACTTAATAACAAAACACACTTGACATGGTATCTATACGCCACACGTAGAGTCTCTAATAAAACCATCCAATTCTATAAACCCCTAATAAAGAATAAAAACTTCTTCAAAATAGTTCAAGAAATGCTGGTCGTCGACAACACCGTTTTAAAAGTGAATTATAATGTACATTGTTATCACGTAGGCAGAGACGTCGTTACAAACAATAAAAGTAATTTTTACGAGTGGCAACCCCTTCGTTAATAAATTAAAAAGTTAGCTGGGGCTAGGGCTGTGAAACAATGCCACTTCACCCTGTAACCCGGAGATCTAAGTTTTGTCACCCTTAGGTAATAAGGGGAGGACTGCTATAAATTAAGAACTAATGAAAACTCTTTGAAGGTTTTATTCATTTATCCATTTTATAAATGGAACAAATCTACGTTGAAACACAGTTTCTGTAATCTGTTTTACGAAATAATAGGTAGTTTTATGGAATTTTATTGGAAATATATTTTCTATAATGTATTTGTAAGAAAATCCCATTTAAATTGTATTTTTAAAGTAAAATGAGTACCTCTCTAATCTTAATATCATGTAGCGTAAGCTACACTTATCAGGAGAATAAAGGAAGAAGAAGGTCTTACTGAGTTTACAAAAAAAATTGATTATAAACGCTAATTTCTCTCAATTATATTTAAAAACAAAGTACATTGGTTTTAGATACAAAAAGGATTACCTATCTATTTTTATCTTTCAAAGTCTCCCACAAAAACAACAAAAGCTCAACCCTAAGTAATGGGGACATCTGATTGGTTACATACAGTTTTGTCAAGTACCCCCAAATTAATTTTTGAGAACAAAATCCATTAGCGAATGGTGCTTTTTTCTTCACATTGTTCAGGTTGTCCCATAATTTACGCGAAACTCGATTGAAGTCGTTTTTAAATGCTAGGGCGGCGAATGCGTGTTGCGTACAAGAAATACATTTACCTTCACACCTGGTGCTTACAGACCTTATGTTATGTTAATAAGGTTGAAGATTGTATAACATTTGGTTTTTGATATGTATTTTTAAGTTTGTAAAGCTGTGTTTTCTTGTCAAGTCTATGATTTATAGGGACCAATTGTCTATAGATGAATGCGTGTAAAGAGAATATTTCTATTTGTATCGTTATCCATTACTTTTGTGTTCCTACGTGCGGGTTAACATTTAATTCGGTATTGTTGCCAGTGGCATTTATTGCGTTCGATTTATGAACGCTAAATGTTTTTTTAGACTTTAACACTAAATGTGTAATGCTTTTAGATATTTTTATTGGTTCGCGGTGTGATGGGTTAAAAGGTGTGAAGTGATTGTTTTGTACTGTTAAAATTCTTAAGTAGTATCTGTTGACAGTTTCATAAAAAGCATTTTGATCTGCATATATAAAAATGTAGTATTATTTTCAAAAAGACATCAGATCATCTTCTAATTCAGTAAAAAACTACGGAATCTTTATTTTCTTATTATATAATCTTTTCAACTAATTCATGATAGATTGAAGCATTATTTGATTGATTTGATAATACTGATTTCACTGAACGGCAGGGCCGTTCAGTGAAATCAGTATTATCAGGTTACCTTAGTAAAACTGAACCAAAATCTATAGCTTTCAGTAAACCCCAGCTAGGTAGAATGGATATCGTTGAGAAATGGCACAAAAAAATCTTACGGATCTTATCGCGTCATATTAATATAACTACAGCATCCATGGTCACGAAGTCAGGACTACGGATGCTGTAAAGGATCTGAAATATCTGGAATAATATAAAAGGAATATAACGCGATTAAATCCGTAAAAAAAATCTCTGTCTAATATTCGCGTAAATGTTAGGAACCAGAATGGCAGATATTATCAGCATCATCATCATCATCCAACCATATATTGTCTCACTGTTGGGCACTAGTCTCCTCTCAGAATCAGAGGGATTAGGCTACAGTCCGCCACGCTAGCGTGCATCGAGGTGCAAAGTAGGTGCCTAAATATATGTTATTTGTAACGTACTTACATTGTTCGGGTTTCCTAAATACCTTCAAGAAGGCCACTACGTCCTCTTAATAGATACCAATTGTAATTTCAAGTAGTCCTTTAATCCTTGTTGAACAAGGGTCGCGAAGGTGTCGTCGCGTCATTCTCAACTAATGACTCTCAATAAGATACTAACAGAGTTATTACGAAAGCATAATCAAAACTTGCAATAAAATAAAGTGATTGTTACTTTAAAAAAAAAATTGGCCGCTTTCTTTATTTTTTAAAGGCTCATAATAACATAATATGCTGTTTGACGTTTTTGGTTCGTTAGGTACAGATTGTTCGAAATAAGTAAGCCGATCGGAAGTTGTCTGCAAGTGGTTTAGAAGTGGTAAATTTTAGTAGAAAGAGTCGGTGTAAAGCTAATTAGAGTCGTATATATTTGACATTTCTAATGATTTTGTTTACTAATTTAATTTAATTTAACGATTTTATCACCGGTACCGCGGTAGTTCGGAACGGCTAACTTCCGATCGACTTACTTATTTCGAACAAACTGTACGTGTACGACACTAGTTAGGTCGCTCCACCAGTCAGTCCAACCGTGATCCATGTCCTCATCCACCATGGATGCCCATGGTGGATGAGGACATGGACATGGATGCCCATGGATATAATAACGCGATAAAAACCGTAAAAAGTAGTTTTATTTCGATATGTCATATTTTTATTATTTTATTTATTAATTCTTTATGCACCGTTGGTACAAAAGCGGTCTTAATGCCATAAGGCATTTTCTGCCAGACAACCTTGGGGTGATGAAGAGATAAATATAAAAAAATATAAATATTCACGTAAATCTAACATTTACGTGAATATTTATATTTTTAAACCAGTAGGTACCTATATTTCGCGTCAGTTTTTTTAATTTGTGCATGATCTATTTAATATATGTATAATATCATTTACAATCGGTAGGTAATGTTAGGATAGACACATTTTATAACAGATAATATTTGATAGGTATTTTTGTTTAATATTTATTGATACCCATAGACTAATTTGAACGCTTTCAATACAAAACATAATAACAAATCTGCTTTCAATTAAAAATAGAACATATTTACAAGTTATTAAAAAATGAAAAACCAACAAAAGGTGGTACCGGCGATTCGCAAACATTGCTGGCCATTGTTTCGAAAAACATCAGCTGTGTACATCAGGACACAATAAATGTAATACCCCATTCCGTATTCATATAGGATAATCCACACAATAAACCTTGTGTGCGACGATCAAAATAACTATAAAAATACAATAAGCAGCTTATACGTGTACCCTTAATATGTGCGCCAGTGTATACGACCGAGATGGCGATATGAGAGCGAAAGAGATAGACATTCCGAACAAACGTATTCAACTTTTGACTCAATAATTTGTTTGGTCACGGCTTTTCATGATACATATAGAAAAGCGCTTTTAAAAGAACCTTAAGCGAATCATGTTATTTTATAATGAGAATTAGTTTGAAATATTTCGGGAGGTACTGGCTTTTCATCACATTCCCTCTACCTAAATTTCGCACTTCCAGACTTTATAGTTAGGCCCAACAATTAGGCTGTGAAAACCTGATGGCAGATGCTTTGTATAAAAAACTATTCTTTTGCTTATCTGACTCAAACATATTAGGAAAAAAATATTGGATAATGATGACACCAGGCTTATTTGTGTCACAAGGTTTTTAATTGGTACGCACAGCTACACATCAAACTACAAACCAGTATAGGCTGGCCTTGAATTGTACGGAGAGGCCTTTCCATGGGTGGTCCGTCTGAACTAGATTTGTATAGCTTGATGTGTAGCTGTATGTACTTGTTGTAAATCCTGGCTTACACGAGCTTTAGTGGTTATAAATTCAGAAAAATTTAATAAATGTAACAGTGATCGTTCTAAATATATATTTTTACTTTTCCTCTTATTATAAAAAAACATGTTATAGCGAACTATGTTATAACAGAGCCTAGATCCCACAACACAGTGAATCCTAGTGTGGGATCTAGGGCGTCAACCAATAGTGTAAAACTTTCTTAGAAAATAAATATTTTACATATGTATTTTTTTTCATTTTTTATATACCATTATATAACATTAAAGTTCGAATTTTTTAATTCAACATGGCGGCCCATTGTTACCAATTAAGTGAAGTCTATCGAAAAGACTTAATCCTATTGGTTCATTGTTAGCTCAATTATAAAGAGCGTTTGTGCGTTATTGTGCTAATAAAATGTTTGCGCTATTGTGTTGTAAGTGTATGGAATTGGGTCATGTTTGTAACGAGCACAAAGCTCGGTTTATGTAATATATTACGTGGGCGATACTCTATATGTTATTTCATATAAATATTGTCACGAAAACAAAATATGAGTTGGAAAATTCATACATAAGTTCATTATAAATCAGTATCGATCTACCTAGACTGGTATGGCAATACTGTCTGGCATTTGGCTTATTGATAAATATACATCTTGGCATATACACGCCATGTGTGCCAGTACGACGCACCTGACCTTTTTGAAGGACTTCGCCAATAAGATTGGTGTATGGCCCTTCTAGGGCGAAGAACTCATCCCTACAGCACCGCTGACATTAGCCCTATAAAATGAACGTATAATATGATCATTTTATTCAAACTTGACTTAAACTGCACTCAAATAAAGCAACAATTAAACCGTTAACTTGGTTTGAAACGTTAGCTTGATTTTGGAAATTTATCTATGAAAAAACTATAACACTTACCTACTGAATAAATACTTGCTTTAACTAATTTGTCCTATGAGTGTTAGATTCTCCTAAAATAGAAATTAATCCAACATAATACCACTGTCCCAAAAAAACCGATATCTTCTCGTGACGTCATATAAGGCCGGTACACATCTGCCCTTTATCGTCTTCGATCTAAAGCCGCGCTTAGCGAAAATACTCATTTATCTTAAATACGATCTGGATGTTCCCTAATCTGTCTTTTGTGTTTTTCTATGTTTGTTTTGTATCGAGGGATGTTTTGTGCAATTAGTGGGTAGTTTGTGTGAATATATATTCGGCAAAAAAAAATAGAAGTTGACGTAACGTAATGTCAATTGGCGTAGGTAAAGTATTTTAAAGCAAAATCATTTTTAAAAAAAGTTGAAATAGGCAATTTACTGCTCTATATCCAGTATTTTGTTTAAAATATACAGCAATCAACCTTAAAAATTATACAAATCGTAGAACAATAACATTACATCACAATCAATGATCAATGTGGCACAAATATCTCATACAATTTTCAAATAGCAGATTGAATACCAAAATCTTACAAAACTATTATCACTAAATTACATATCAACTAACAATACACCGAACAAATAAATCAATAATCAATGATATCCACCCGCCGGTATAACGAACGTCTTTGTCGAAACTTGGACTTTTATCATTTTCCCTTGCCACTGCCGATGACAGTTCACCTAATTGATTGTTTTTTTTTTTCGTTTTCTTTTTTCCATCCCTCCGCTTTGGCGGGAAATTTAAAAATCGTTTTCACAGTCCGTTCTTCGTTCGAAACTTATGATTGGGAATTCAACTATTTAAATCAAGATTGGAAATATGCTAATGAAAACAGATCTATTGTATGTATAGTTAGGATTCAAGTTTTTCATTTACGAGTAGTGAGTACGATTAGCAAGTTAAGTTAAGCAGCTAGTTTTAAGTAAGAAAATCTTAGTAGAGAATCATTACAACTTTAGATTAGTCATGAAAATTAAACAAGTTGTGATTATGTTCAAACCCACATACTATTTGTTTGAATTGTCACTGGCATACACAAATAAGTGTTACGTATTTCCCCAAAATTACCTACTAAGTATAGTAATAAAAATATTTACTTAACAAAAGAAATAGTATGGTTACGGTTTCCAATAAATTATTTGTAAGCAAACACCAAACAGACAGCTAACACATTTTTTTAACATTGAGAATATAAAATGGGACTAACCGTAAAATTTTCCAGAACCAACTGCAATTACTGAGCTATTATCTATGCACCATGACGATTTCATTATGTTGCCAGCAAAATTATACAATACTCATTACTGTGGTTCCGAAACAGCATGACATTTTCCAAAACCCACTAAAAATGACTCAAAATCAGGTACATTAAAACTCATATTCTTTTGAACAGAACATTCAAAATTGCAGTCTACTGTGACCTCCAAAAAATTTTGAAACACAGAAAAGAAAGAAAGAATAATTAAATGTCCACAAACATCTTTGTTGGAAACAATGATAAAGTAATGTAGTCACCAGCAATTTCAAAAGCATACAGTGGAAACGCCAAAGGATCTTAAAACAACAGTTAAGAATAGTTGACACGGCTATGGAATGCCTTTCTTCCATAATGTTCCTCTATTGTGTATAGATGTCATAAAAATTAACTTTAGAACCATCGGCGAAAGCTTTGATGGTACAAGATATTACTTCGTTCCTACAAACTCTTTAACAGCTTAAAGACCTTGCCTTGTCTCTTGAAATATAGGCTTTGTCATGTTTAACTAAGATCCAAAGTCATTCGACAATAGTTCATTAGATATGCACAATAGATTTAAAGCTAATGCTTTTGTCTAAACAATTACAGTGTGTATTGTAACAGGCATTCATTTGTGTTTCTTGTTCTATTGATACCAGGTTTTTGTTCCTTGGGTGTCCGAACCACATCATAAATCAGCCGTTACAGGCGAATGTTATATTATTTGCATACTTGGAAGGAAAACTCCGCTGGATTTTGAACTCTATCATTGAGGACACACAGTTCTTTTACATTTATGAGAAAGTAAAAAAGGTATGTGAGTAAGGTTTGCGCGCGCGCTTCCAAATGATGCACTTTACTATTGACGTTTCTATTGAAGCTGTGTGCGATGTCTGATGTTTTTATAAACGATAAATTTTCAATTGTCAGTCTCCATTGTGAATTGGCGCGTTCTTACATTATAACAAACTTATACATTCTATTCCGTAACTACTCTTTACTAACATTCACTTGAGTTGGCCGAAGATTTTTTAGTTTTGAAGCAGCAAAGATATGATTGTCTACATGGAGTCATGCTACATTGTTTGGTATTTTAAAGGCATTTTGAATACGTTGATTAGTTTATTTAGGAAAATGAAGATGTGTGTGAAGCCAGACACCACACAGAAGTAAATTGCCTATTCATGGCTCGTGACGGATCGTACAGAACCCGGAACAGTGTGTAATCATATTATAGTTACGCGTGTAATTATAGTTATTCATGTCTCTGTTAGGATGTACCGTTAAATTGTAAATGCTTCTAACTCTGAATACATGACTAGAAAAATAAATACCTACTACACTTTGTGTTTAGCTTCTTCAATGTATATGAGTTGGCATCTCTTTTGTGTTCGTTTATTCAGCTATCCATGCAGATATTAGATGATTCTTATGTAATAAAGTATCTATTTTTCCTTTTTAAATCCAAATGGTATTCAGTAATCAACAATGTGCTTCTCCAGTATATAATTATTATTTATTATTGTTAACCCCTCGTACTTAGCTAAATGCTTGTATTACGAGTGGGTTCACGTCGGTAGTGCAATGGGTGGCAACAACAAGATCGCAAGTCCAGCTCCCTAGCCATTAGGCTACCGCCGCTTAAATATATGGTTGTGTTTTCGGTTTCTTATTCTATATAATTATTATTTTCGGTCCAACTACTATCACCATCATCCTCTGAGCTTACTCCTAAAAAAATCAATTAAGCGAAAATCTAGAACTCAATTTGATACAGGGAATGGACACCCATTCAGGTGTCCATTCTTTAACCCAATTATCAAAAGACAATGATATCCCAAGATAATTTAAAATTTCATGTTCTAGATAAAATAACACCAGATGATAATAAATAAAAAACAGATGCAAAAAGAAAGTTACTTCAAAAAATTATCTGACCTTTGAATTTACAGAACAATCAATTGAAATGTTAAAAACATTACCTAACTTATTGTTACACGCCCATTGTTGAGTTCACCCAAATGTTTCAAGGAATCAGTATTACTGCAGTTCATTATGATAATTTACTTTTCGATTGTATAATACGCAAAGTTAGAGCATTTCATCACAGTTTTTAAAGAAAAGATTTTTACAACAGATGATGTAACTTATGTAACTTCAGGCATCTTGAAAAATACATAAGAATTCTATTGTCAAAAACTTCAGTGCCACCAACACATTGTTATATATTACAAAACCCGTCTTCGTTAAGAGTTTTAATAGTTATTGTTTATGTCAAAATGTTCATAATATTTACATTAAGTTCTTTTTCTTTGTTATTATCAAAGGATTGGATAACATTACCAATTGTTTGTAGAACAATTTGTGCTTACAATTTTCCCTTTATTTCTACTATAGTAAGGAATGAAAACCTTTATCGTTTGTTTTTGCTGCTACTTTTTGTTAGGTTTCTAATGACAACTATTAAGGGAATTGAAACCTTTAGCATAGCAGTCTCACTAATAAAGCAGTTGGACGAACAATAAATACAAATTCGTCCAAACATTAGAACGCTATGGTACCTATCTATGTCATCATGAAAATATATTTTTATATATAATATATTTTGTAATACTCGTAGATACTTTTATTCGATAAATCTTGCCTCAATAACATTATAATTATATGTATTGCCAGATATTTTGTCTTTCTTAACGTCATCATCAATTAAATTTACCACTTATTTCAGATTTCCCCGCATTTTTTTGTCCCTATCTTCTTATTATTTATGGTGTTTGATTACACACTCATAACACCCTCACTTTACACCCTCCGCCACAAGTTCGACGGCTAACACGCTAATCGCTTCAACTTTGTGAAGACGCTCATTTGCCTTTTCAAGTTACTTTTGTTCAAAGCCGACGATGCAATGTCACTTCGTCGAAAGTCTTAAAACGCCTTTACTAGCGTCCCATTCAAAAATATGTCTTATCTTGAGCAACTTTAATTTGGAATTCCTTTTAACGTTTTCTTGTCAACTTTGATGTGAAGATAACAGAACAAATTGAGAAGTGTCCCGTTTAATTAGAAGTTCCTTCGGCAAAATGTCTGTCTCTACCGACGTGGATAATACAAGGGCCTCACCAATTAGTTAATGGTTAGATTGTACGATTTTAATGAGATTTTATCTTTTGAAAAATTTAAAAGACCTTTATTTTGGGCATTAATAGGACGTGTTTGGAAGGTGTTGGGTATAATTTAATCGTCACTACTTTTCTTTTCTTATCTGATTCAAACGTTCATTCAGAAGTCGTTTAAAACGTGCTTTAATTAAAATGTAACGTTTATGGTTTTATTTATTGTAAATTTGTATTGTGCAAACTTCGATCGTACGCTATCAATTTGCGAATGTTCTCAAAAAAACCAGATTAAGAGCAACGACGATCATGAAGCAGAGGAAGTGACGTAGATGAAACGGAAGTAGTGTGCCAGAATCCACAGAAGGAGATAGGCATGATTGCTTTATGTGACTGTATTATAAACTGTTAAAATAATCACACACAGCTTCCGCTACTAGAATGTTAGCTTAATTATGTAGGATTTTTCTAAACAGTGAGTGCTTTTTAGAAAACGAGAGAGTTTATCGCTTGAATAGAGAAAAGATAGAAAGTATTTATTTCTTTATCCAAGTAGCTTACTAATTAATCAGTTTTCTTTACATCCCAAATAAACATAAACATAATCTTTTGTCCGTCCGTCGCATGGCCGATCAAAACTCACCATTGCTAATTAATTAAATAAATTAGCACTAACCAAAACTGTGGTTAACGGGGAAAAAACTAAACGAGTGAAAAGCTTAATTAACGCGACGAGGTTTTAATATCAATATTTTTTAGTTTAAGACACCCTCTTTAGTGTGATGGAGTAACGAAAAAACGTGCGTAGTAACTGTGCACTGGATTGGTTTCACGTTGAAGTTTATAGTTTTGTAGTGTATTGCCTTAGTTCACTGTTGCACTGCGACATTTACTAATTAACAGTAACATAATAACGCATTGATTTGGGTTATTAGTATATTATAAAATGCAATGTAATGCTTAGTTATTTGTCATTTACTATGGAGAACCTCGAAATATAAACTTGTTACATTTATTCATCGTTGTGGGTTTCTTTTTCTATCTACACATACCAATTATCTCAGATCAAAGAAAAAGTTAACTTTCACTAGAAATAAGTTTTAAGTTTCACTAGAAATTTTCTTTAATTAGAAAATTCAGTTCTTTGTGAAAATTTCGCAATATTTAATGTTAAAAAATAATAAAAAATAAGCATAATACGGTAAGGCAACATCGTTCGACATTGAACTACCTGTAAAGGCAGTCATGTTGGTTGAAAGACATAGTAATGTCTCCAATAGATGGTGCTGACGTCGCCTCAAGACGTAGAATGTGGAAGAGAAATTCGACATCACAGGCAGTGGTCTCGGTAGCTTAGTTGGCAAAGCGTCTGGTGTACTTAACCAGAGAGACGCAGGTTCAAACCCTGCCTGAGATCGAATTTTTCTTTCACTAGAAATTTTCTTTAATTAGAAAATTCAGTTCTTTGTGAAAATTTCGCAATATTTAATGCTAAAAAATAATAAAAAATAAGCAAGTTAAGATGGAACTTTGCGAACAAAGAAGTGAGGCCGGTTAAAACTACGCCTTGCCGTGTACAAACACAATTACACGCACACACGAACGTGATACGTTAATGAAGTTTGGATAGACGTGTAGCGATAGCTCGACTCTGCTCGACTGACAAGATAAGGCGTAGTTTCTATATGTGTGTGCGTGTAATTGTATTTGAACACGGCAAGGCGTAGTTGTAGCCGGCCTCACTTCTTTGTTCGCAAAGTTTCATCTTATCTTTTTATTTGATCTGAGCCAATTATCAACATTTTACAGTGTAAACATCAAACTTAGGGACAAAAAATACAAAAAATGCCTCACAATACTCTGGGAAGAAGTTCACGTAGAAAAGACTTAGCACGGTTGGTTGCCGGATCTTTATATTGTCTCCTATGGATAGATCTTCAAAAGGAAGACCAGTCTTTGAGGACAAGAACGGGTAGTGCGAGATGGTACCAATAAAAACACCCTGGTGGCCACCATTAGCGAGTGGCGGTGGATGGTTGCTGGTTTCGTGGGTGGTTGATATGCCTGGCTTGATAACATCGTCACAAGTTAGATGAGCTCCTAATAGTGTTCTGTAATGTATATATTGGAAGAAAATGTAAATATTTGAATCGCTTGCACCATATTAGAACAGGATTCAAATAAAATATCGATATTCAGCTAAATCTGGTAACATTAGAAGCTGACAAAACATAGTTTGGAGGATGATCGTAGATCCTAATATGCTTTCCATCAGGCAAGAAAAAAGTGAAACACATTCAAGTAAACAATAATAATTACTACGAACATAATTAGGTATAATAATAATAATTATAGTGAAAAATTACTATATCTTGTTTGTGGAATGTAGAAATCCTTATTGATAAAATGTGAGCTCTCAAAGTGGGAGAAGTAAGTGTTGCTTCATACTCAAGGTCTTTTACTAAACAATAGAACGCAGACACGAGAGAATTCTAAAGACCTCGAATTAATTTGCCTAAAAAAACTATGACAAATAGTGATATTCGGACTTACCTTTAATTTTTCTTCCAACAATCCTCTCCTGATCCATGCGATGAAACTTACCTGTAAAACAATGAAAAACGACAATTAATCAATTATTTATATGATTTTTTCTATAAACTACAGTTTAACCGAGAGGAGTTAGACTATGCCACTGTTGGGCACGGGTTTCCAATCGGAGTCAGAGAATTTAGACTATAGTCCTACGCTGGTCTATTGTGGATTGGCAGATTTTACACACCGTAGGAAAAATATCTTAGGCAAGCCAATTTTCCTCACGGTGTTTCACCGTATATGCGAGTGATAATCAATACGCACATGATTATGATAACTCAGAGGTGCGAGCCTAAGATTCGAACTCGAGATCTACTACTACTTCTAGTTAGCATGCAATGCCATCAAGGCTAATGTTTCGTATTACTTGGCTAACACGGCTAACTGCAGTCACGAATGACGGAAGATAAATGCGATCAGCTATACTAGCAAATGCTAAAGCTTAACATAACATACCATCACGCCTGTATTCCGCGATGGGTTAGGCAGAGGTGTACTAATGTGCACCCTCACTTCGCCGGTATGTTTAGATCCAATATAAGAGGGGGCGAGGCTATTGCTCACAAATCCAGACTTTGAGCTGCTACGGAGAATGTCATAGAAAAACCCAATAACACTTTGCTCGATCGATCCCAGGGCCGCTAGCAGTCGCGCTGAGGACTGTTGGGTGTTTCCCTAACATAAGTAATTTCAATGCAGATGTAAAATGTTAAATTTAAACTTAAATGCAGAAAATGTCAGTGAATGCTCAACGGGATGAATCTAAATAAAAATGCAAGTTGTCCGACTCAAACCACGTCTAATTGAACACTAAAAATATAATATACATAAAATGCATAGAACAATGCAAGATGTCAGTGTAGATGCACTGCCAAATATAGGTCGCGTCCAAAGTGCAAATACGCGAGCCTACTGCCTAACTTATTATAATAAATATATTTTAAAACCCATGTACGTGCACCGTACATATTGCCACTACAAAGAATGAGACAGTCTTATGCAAAACGGAAGATACCACATCTAATGTCATTTAATGGCGCACATCGTTGCCGCAACTACTCCATGCTATAATTGCACAAGGTGCGGGTGGAAGCGTCACCAGAAACGCTAACTAATTGCCATTGAAAAAAGGCGAAAGCCCGACTGAAAACATTCCCAACCAGCTTTGATGTTTTTTTTACGAAACCCGTGGCTTTTACCCTCAAAGCTTGATAAGCTACACTACGCTTAAACTCGTAATAAGGCACTTTGATGCAGGTGTGACGTGCTCGCACGCTGAAAGAAGAGTGTCGCCCCGCTTTGTGAAAACATCTTGTGCTGTGAAAGGTTTTTCTTTCGGGGTGTTATAAGTTGGGGATTTGGCTTTTTGAGGCCAATTAAAGTATTTTTTTGTTGACGGTACTCTGGTGTTTATGTTGAGAGATGCAGAAGCTCCTGATAATTATTAAATTTAATATTTATTTATTATATATGTATTCTCTGGTCTAAGGTCTAAGGCCTCGAGTTCGAATCCAAAGCACGCACCTCTGTCTTTTCGAAGTCATGTGCGTATTAATAAATTAGTTATCACGCGCTTAAACGGTGAAGGAAAACATCGTGAGGAAACCAGCATGCCTAAGAGATTTTCTTGATGGCATGTGAAGTCTGCCAACCCACAGTTGGCTGGCGTGGTGGACTATATCCTAATCCCTCTCGTTCTGAGAGGAGACCCGTGTTCAGCAGTGGGACAATGTAATGGGTTGATGATGATGATGATATATATATTCATAAAAAGAAAAGAAAAACAATAACAATCGTTACATGAGTAGGTTCAATTGGCGGTCTTATCGCTAAATCCAGTTTCTTACAGACAACTATTGGATGGATAAGAGTCGTTTGAAAAACTAGCAACTAGCTTTTACTTCCGGGGAGAAATATAAAGAGATGAACACTTCTTTCTTCAGAGAGATCAAGGTGTATCTCAGGATCTATTCAACTAATTGAGATACTCGTATAATGTATCTATACAAAATAATAAGCAAAACAAACACTCGGGGATTCCAAAAATCACATTTGTTTTGTAAAAATATTAGGTTAATATGCTGCTATTTATAAGCTTTTAACGTACAGAATGGTTTTTTTTAATTTCAGTACCTTTTATCACTATTCTCTCTCGATCTTTTAAAGACACTTTTAAAAGTCGAAGACGGTCTTAATAGTTTCAAATTTCAAATAACTCAGCAATTTGAATCTACATAATACACAATATGTTGTTAGTTGTTCAAAACACTAAATTAATTACACTACTTATGTAGTGTCGAAGAGGTCAATAGGGCTTTGACTGATGAAAGAAAGTCGTTCACATATTCCTTTTAATAGAACACTTGCTGTACTTGATTGACGTCAAGTGTACTATTAGAAGAAACTAACTATTAGATATTACTATAAAACAGTTGACCGTCAATGAAACATATACCATCACGCCTGTTTTCGTCGAAGGGCATAGGTGTAGTAATGTGCACCCACAGTTCGCCGTTAAGTTTAGGCTTACCGGGCACAAATCCAAGCTCTAAAAGCTGCTATTAATTAATTTGTTTATTTGGACAATCAGTAGCTGTTTCATTGTTTCTGATATCTAAAATAAGTGTCGCAGCATGTATCAAATTGTAATACTGGTAATTAACGGCTATTGTGAGATTTATAGACAAACTATTAATAACACATAAAGAAATAATAACCTACAATAGTCATTCAAGCCTATTATAGACTTGAATGACTATTGTACTTTAATTAGAATGGCCTTAGAATTAATAATCACATTATTCCATTAATCATTATGAAACTTTACGTTTCCACTGAAATTTAAGTCCATTTTTAGTTGGTTATAATGCCGACATTTCACGATAATTAACCTTTAACTGTTATGTAATTAGGTTACATACGAGTATATAGTTGAGGGTATTAATTGACAAGGGTTGACCGCGCAAGGGCAGTATAACACAGAACAGAACACATGATTAGCTTTCCTGAAATAATTATGTCGACGCTTATCTCGGAGTCATTCACCCCACGAAAATTTGTACGACCTTTATATATTTTTTAAATTTATTAATTTAAATAGTAAGTAATTAATTTAAATAGAAGACTTAGGCTCCTGAGTGATTACTATTAATTAACTATGATACCATCACGCCTGTTCTCCCTGTAGGATTAGGAAGAGATATATCAATGTACATCCACAGTTGGCCAGTATGTTTAGGTCTCATGTAATAGGGGGTGAGCCTTTTGTTATTAACCCACAAATTGAAACTCCGAGCTAGTACTGAGAATTTCATAGAAAAACCCAATAACACTTTAGTTGTCTCACTAGACTAATACCTAAGGCAGTTTTTTTATTCATATTTTTGTATATTTTTATGCATTTTCCATGCTTAGATTATAAAGTTATTTTAGCGATCATTTTAGCAAAATTTATTCGACTGCTCCACCAGATATCACCTCAAAGACGTAAATTCACCATGTGAAAGCATATTTTGTCCTGGTCGGTGGGACTTGCGGTGGCTTAGTGGTCATAACGTCTGGTGTATCGAACCAGAAGATGCAGGTTTGAATCCTACCTGCAGTCGATATTTTCCTTCACTTAAGTAACTTGTTTTTTTATTCACTCAGAGAATTACGTTGTCAACTTATGTCACAGCAAGCATGGCTACTCTTAAAGGGTCGTACAACGTAACAAATATCAACCAAAAGTCTTAAGTTCTATTCAGTTAAATAATACTGAAAACAATAACAAAGAAGCAAAGTTTTCATTCAATACGAGGTTAGTATTGATTGCGTGACATTGTGGCGACAGTTCACTGACTGTTTGCACAGCTGGTCACAAAAACTTTCATAATAAAAGCTTTTTATTACAAAAATTCAGGCTTGTGACTTTGTAACTAAATTTGCATTGTGTAGCTTTCCTCACGATTTTTTTTATTATCTGTATCAACTTACTTACTCATTAGTCTGTTGATTGTAAGTACTTCCACGTAAGGCTTGATCCCCAGGTCGAGTAAAGTGTTATTGGATTTTTATAAAATTCTAAGTAGCAGCTTGAATTTGAACCTTAATATAGCTGTGAATTATGGGTGTTCATGAAACGGGGAATACAATTGTAATTTTTTTCTAGTAATGTTTTCCTATTTCGTTTGAATTAAAATCTCGTAAAAATATCTCAAATTATCATCGTGGATGTTCGACTGCTAGAAGAGGCGGCAGGGTATGTGGGAGTCTAACCTGCCTCAAACCGCGCTTGTCTTAACTTGCACTATTATCAACCCCACCATTAGTCAAGGGCTTATCGACTAAAAACTGTACTTTCCTTCCCTTCCCTGGCATCTGAACATCCAGGAGGATTTTCCATACCATAAAAAAGTCTCACCATAGATAGCTCTATCAGTCATCAAAGAAAGGATAATACAAATACATACATACCATCACGCCTGTATTCCCCGAAAGGTTAGGCAGAGGTGTACTAATGTATGTTTAAGTCCCATGTAATAGGGGGCACAAAATTTAATGGATTTGTGCCCGGTTAATGGCAAGATGAAACTCCGAGAATTTCATAGAAAACTCGACCTGGAGATCGAGACCTCTAGCGTAGCAGTCTATACACAAATAGTATAATACAAAAACAAATAGTTTATTTGTTGCAACAAGTTTTGTACTACAAAGCTACAGATTGAAGTGTCTTTTGAAACAAAAAAATGCTTGTATTAATGTCACTTATCTATTATAATTATTGTGTCGGATTGTCGAAAAAGGTTCGTAACAATAGTTTTAACACTTCACTGTGGTCGGACGGATGTTGGTAGGAGCACGCCACTCCCCCAAATTGTTTAGTTCTAAACAGCAATAACCAGTTCACTTTTAAACGATGTATTCCACCCACGGCAACGGAATTATTAGAATATGTGATCCTACTTGCTTAGGGCGGCCATGATTTAGGAAAATATAGGTATTGATCTATATTGGTGTAGAAATTTTCTTAGTAGTGACATAAACCCGTCAAGCGCCATATTGTCGACAGAATGCTAAATCTATGTTTTTGCCCTCATGACGCAACTACATGCATCAGTGAATTAAAATAAAGTAAAAGAGGGATAGGCTATTGCCATTAACCGGGCACACATCTAAACAACTTAAAATATCACGTCATACAATCAGTCAAAAGTATTGAACCTAAAAAACCATTAGGTATTTGTACAATTTTGCAATTAGTCCTCCGACATTCACAGTATAGAAAAGCTACGTATCCCTACTTGTAACTTAATTATGGTGTTCCTAACTAGAGACGCGTACCTAATACCTGTTCCACACAATGAATCATTGTCTTCAACACTAAACTTCTGTTCAATAGTTCTATTCCGGGCAGGGCCTGTTGAATAATTACTTTCCGGCTACCGTTGGCATGGCAACCCAGTTATTACTACGAAAATTTATCACTTTTATGTCGTACTTTAAAAATAATTAGAAAATAGAGTTTGCAGCTACAAAAAGAAAAAAAATATTTATGGTTTTACATTTACATTAAAATCTATATTTAATTTCCTTCATTCAAATATCGACCCGTATAATAGCAAAAGTTCATCAAAATTTGTCGACACATTGAATAGAAATACATAATTTTACATAATGGAAGAGTTAAATAAATTGAGATTTATAATGGCACAAAAAGGCGCCACAAAAAAAATCGCCTACACACTTATCATAATAAAAGCTATCATCGACTAAAATGTAGAAAAAAAAATGGAGGCGTGAGTTGCGTTCTATGACTTTGACTCGCCGACGACGTCGAACCATTGTTTTCAAATCGGTAAAAGATCCAGTTCCGCCACTGGAACACACCGCATTAATTACACGTAATTGAATTTCGAATTGGAACGATGACATTTAAATTTTGGCGGGATCCGTTCACTCAGTAGTGATGTGCAACAAAGGCGCCGATTGCCACAATCGGGACCTCCCGCGGCTAAACATAATGGTATATTAGAAACATCGAATAGTGAAATGTGTGTAATGAGAATTATCTGGATTGCTTCTGTTGTAACGGCAGGCTTGAGACTGATAGACGCTTTTATAGTACCATGAAAAGCATTCTTCACTCCCCTCTATACTAAAAGATTATTTTACATTGTACTACCTTTATTATAAGGAAAATAGTAATCAGTTAGTTTATTAGGTGCGTTACTTGCAGAAATGCTTGGGAACTCCTTTTATTCTTGCCCATAAAACGCGAACACCTATTTTGGTTAAAGCTATTAAGAGACGCATACAAATTTTAATGTCTATATTTGGTATAAAATATATCGGTAAGTTATTCTAATTTATACAAATATTTTATACCAGTATAAGTAATCTTCATTAAATTAAAATTCAGCTCAGCAGGGGTACTCGAAGTGGGTATTACCATGATAATTAGCGGAAAACTCTGTGCGATGTGCATTCATCTTAGTAACGATTATTGTTGTTGTTGTCATCAAAGTATGGACTTTATGATCTCAAATATAGGGTCGATTATGGTCGAGATTAGTGATGTTCTTGACAATCGGTGGATTGTCTCGCGTGAATGCGTACATCCCCGGTAGTCGAGGCAGTTGAGGCGTCCACGTGGGACTCCCTGCAGGGCCGTTGATTGTCGACGAGTGTCGTTTTACGCCGATATGGACAACACTAGTGCCAAATTTGAAATTAGAGGTGTTATTAGTGTGATAAATGAAATCGTCAAGATAGGGTGATTCTCTACAACATTGACTGCGCATTTGGAAATACCTTATATGGGTGTTTTAGTTGTATCGATCAATTTAAAATCTGCTCGAAGTTATAATTAATGTAAATGGGTTAATAAAAGGGAATTAAATGTCTATTTCATTAAAACTGTAATAAAAATTGTTATTTATGGAGAATCATCATAACATAATATTTTTTTAATTTATGTCACAACGTCTTGTAACTTATAAACATCATATTGATAAGGTACCGAACAGACACGACACAGCACATATTCCATGTGTAGCTTGCCTTATAATATTTTTGAAAACTCATTCCTAGTATAATTGATTCCTTTGTTTACAGGGTATAATAATCCGCAACGAAACTAATTTGTACCCCGAGCCCACCCCTATCTACACCGTTAAATTAACTTAGAGGATCAACTAATTTTCGTGTATCGTGACTCGATATATTTTCACTATGATAGGCAATTAAATATTTTGGATAACTTTCATAGGATTCTGCTATTCGATTCGCACAATTTCAAGATTTTAAAAGTTTTAAATTTTTGAAAAGTTCTACGGATATTGATTTCGAGTGCGTGTACTTTGTGTCCATTAAATGTTGGAAATGAAATTATATTTATTTCTGTACTTAAATAGATTTTTTGTTTTTTTTACAGTTTAACATAGGTATGTTCGGGAAGAAGAAAAAATGGACGTTCAAACTATCCAATACTGATGATGCCCATTACAACTAAATATGCAAGTTGATATTTATTTGAAATCCACGTCATGTAAGTGGAGCTAGTTATTTTTTTGATCACCTTTGGTGCGTTCTCTACGCTTTAGACAATTCGAAGCAAATACAACTAAGCTGCTTCCTAGTGTTAGAAAATAGAAAGAAATGGTTAAAAGTAAAAATAAGGGGACCGCGGGAGGAATTGAGTCTCAGGCGCTCCACAATTACCGAACACAACGCAACAGTATGCATAATGCTATTTAACGTCGATATATTCTGTGGGTAGTATTTCCCCATTTTTCCCGATCCATTCATTCAAGTCGAGAAAAGTGTTATAATGTTACTTAGTATAGATACTTTTCAACAACGATCTCATCTATGCGGAAACCTTAAAGTGATAATAAACACATAACAACTAAAAATCATTAGACAAAGGTGCGCTAAAATGCCGCCTACATGACGCAGCACTCGCGACGTCATTGTTCTGACGTGTTATTCCGACAATAATTACCAGGCGATACATAATTTCACGCGTATTATAACGTTATTAAAATTGGTAGAGTAAGCGCCATTTTTTTGCCTTAATGGATTTCGTAGAGATTTCTTTTTGTCAGCCTTAATTTTATAGCTATTTTGATTTACATACTACAACGTGTATTATTTTTAAAAAGCTTACTAGCTATGTGGGTCTCACATTACTAGTATTCTTGTTAACTCCTCGTACTAAGCTAAATTGCTTGTATTACAAGTGGGTCCACGTCGGTAGTCAAATACGCATTTCACTACCTTAACTTTTGGAGTTGTCGCTTAGTGGCAAAGACTTGATATAAAAAACTGTTTCTTCGAATCCATTTCAACTTCACATCGACGTGGGTATTTAATAAATATTAAAAAGTTGCATCTTCATCAAGTAAATAGGTAATATGATAGCTATGTATGTTTTAAATTTGGATGGGTCCGAAAACCTGCACCCCCTTGTGGATTATTATAGACATGTTTAGATCTATTAGATCTAGAGTAACTAACTCACGCAATCACGAAATCTCAGAATGGTCTCACAGTAAGGTCCTTAGTATAGTTTGGGAAATTCCCAGCGGGATTGGGAAAACGAGACCATTGCCGGTGACAGCTGGGCACGTGAGCTATCCCCAAATAAAAAAAAACTAATTGTAAACTTATTTTTCTTTAGTAGATAGATATCAATTGACTGATTTAATATTTACATTAATTGTAATCACTTCGTTGATTCAATTTACATACAGTATTTACATAAATCAATTGTAATTTATAAACAGACAGTGTCAATCCAAACAACGTTACATGTAGCCCGTCCGTAATCCGACGCGACTATCTCCGAAAACATTATTGTGCCGAAAGACGACGAATGTGGAATGATGTGCCGAGTTTATGCGAGAGTGACCCAGCCAATTTATTTGATTAATAATTGTAAATTCTGGGAAATTCTGACTGAATACCACGCTTGGGTTGCAACGTGTAATGTCAGAGATGTACTCCAGCAAAACTACAGGTCGCCAGTAAATTTTAATGGTCTCATGTAATAAGCGACGAGCCTATTGCAACTAGCCGGGCAAGAATCCATTTGAGTCATTAATTAACATATACCTACTGACATAAACGGACGACTCATATGTTCACTGACATTGTTTAGGTCCCTTATTATATAATAAGAGGCGAGCCTATTGCTACTAACCGGTGCAAATCCAAATCCATTCCAATCCTGCTAATTGATGTTTTTTTTCTATTAAAGGAATTTAAGAGCACTTTGTTCTACCTGGGTATCTTTCTTTCTCTTCGATTTTTAGGTTCACTTGTTAGGTTACTTGTTAGGTGTCCTAAAAGTACAAAACAAAAATATAGGAGTGTAATGTGGGGACTCCGAGGAACGAGTGAAACAGCTAACTCTTATAATAGTCTCTATAATAATGCTTCAATTACATGCTAACACTTACAATATATTGGATGCAGGCGACTCACACTCTAGGAGATTTTCACGGTGACAATGATTACTTGTTGCATAATATGACATAACAAATTATTAATCGATATACTGGAAATCTCTCCATAATGTGTATCACAAGTCAGTTATTTTACCGGGGCGTGGCATTGTAACCCTTTCATTTATAATTTCAAACATAAATATTTTGCCAACTGGCTCTGTACCACATATCACCATCCAGATACCCGACCACATTCAAACATCGAAACCTAATTTCCTGTCTCAGATACAGCATGCACGCCGGTCTAAGCCTAAAGACAAATACACGAACAACACCACTGTCAAACGAGCCGCCACTCCCCTCCCGTTCGTCTCATTTACAACTGATGGAAGGGACTTGTCATAGAAATACGCGGGTCTTGTTATGCTGGGCAGATTGACCAAACAGTTCTAGGGTATTGTGGTGTAAAGGAGGTCTGAAAACTGAGTGTTTGATGTGTCTCGATTCGTCTAGTCTGTCTGCTCAAGTCGTTAATAGATGTAGGTAGAATGAGAAGTTTCTTGCATTTTCGAAGTAGGTACGTGATATGATGCTATGGTACTGTAGATTTAATTTTGAACCTGGACACACACGATCGACCACGATCCTTATTATGAATATTTTTTTCAAAATAATCTTGATTCTATGATGTCTTTTTAACTAAGAGGTATCTAATAATAAGTTGGTTTATTACAACTTTATCGATTTGCAGGTTTCTTCCAGAATTTAATAATAGCATGCAATATAAGTAAAGATAACAATGTTAACAAATAATTTTTTTTGTAGCAGTGATTACAAACAATCGAATCATGTGATGTTATCTCCTGCGAATTTAACAAATCTGAATTTATTTGACTACAAACTCAATCTGCCAGATTACATCAGACAGTCACATGGTCTCGATGAACCCCACACAATGTTACCACAGGACAATACCTTTAATTTTAAGTAGGTCCCTTTGTCCAAACTCGGACGAAGTATTTTGAAACTGAAGTCCGATATTTTGAACGGCAACAATCGCGAAGCCTTAACGACAGAGTTTGAAAACTTTGGTTGGAGTTCGCAGTTTGAACAAATTTTTGTTTAAAACTCTTTTTTCTCCAGTAATTACGGTATAAACATTGGTCCCGTTGGGAACTGTTGCCAACTGGCAAAACGTGAACTTCGATCGTACCTCTTTTAGTTGAAGAAGTTTGTTGAACGGGTTCCGATTCTTTCGGTTGGTTCTTCAGAAAAAAATTACCAGTAAGGTTTTTTTTTTGAGGAGAGAGAAAGAAAATTTGTTGGAAAGTACGCCTATACTCGGTAAAGAATCTAATCCGGAGGCATGTGACTCATGTTTCAAGTAATTTGTCGGTTTTGCGTTATTTGGTCAGATAAATTGCAAAAGGCATTCGAAGTTTTCAGTTTTTAAAAGTTACTTACTTATTAATTACTTGGTTTACACTAACTCACTGTTTTCTTGGAAAGTGGACCTTCTGGTATTTCTTTTTATTTCGCCTAAATACCTTAACTTTTTAATAATACAGAAAATCCTCACATCCGGGATATTTCGAACTCGTAGTGACGAGAAACTGCAGTTGGCTTTCTTAAGCTTATAGTTATGGCTATAGGATTCGTGACATACACCACAACTACGAAGGCCTGTTGTCCAGCATTCACTGGGATCCTTCAAAAGATGAGGTCCTGCTTCAAATCTTGCTCTAAGACGCGCATGTTATGTTTTTAACTTTTTTTATAGAAAAATGCTTACTAGCAATGTGGGTCGCACATTGCAAGTCGCAACTCGCAACCACATTATCGCAAGTCCGACGCCCTAGCCATTAGGCTACAGCCACTTTTTCAATATTATAGGGTAGCATAGGCTTGCTTTTTAACCTTCTAAACCATTCTCTTAATATTTAAACTCATTTGACAACTGCTACACAATACAGTCTTGAAAAAGTCAGAATACGTAACAGTAATAACAAACAATGTACATCATTCCCTATCGACCCAACACAATCCATGAATACACCTTAATTCTTCCCCCAGCAATCTTGAGGAACTTCTCACAATCCCCGAAAGTTTGCATCTCATATCAAACTCGCATTAGCAAAAAATTGACACGGGGAACATTTGATTGACGTAGACATGTCTATAGAAATGTTTGGAAACGAGACAATGGATGAGTTCATAGGTCGTTTTGTTGACTATCTTGGGGATCGACCTTCTTTTGTCGAAGAAGAAAGAGTCGCGCTTTGGAACAAAGATAGTGAAGGCGACGGAACAGAATTTTGTTAGACAAGATAATATAAAAAATTTGGACAAGGACAATGTTTAATAATACTGGATGGATTCAATGTGACGATAATGATGCATTACTTTGGCTGTCTTAATTGCGGATTTAAATTTTAAGGGTAGGTATGAATATAAATTAATGCAATCCCCTCGTTTGTTTAATGGATAGCGTAGTAGTTAGATTACAGGTTTAATTAAGGTTAACAACAAATCAAGAGATACACCTAATGTTTATGAAAATTATAATTTACGCCCTAAAATTCGATATTCGGTTTGCATAAATTCCCTAATGCCCATATCAATAGGGTTAAGGGAAATGTGGGCAAAATTCAGCAACTTTCACGAAGCCTTTTTTACTTTTAAATGTTCTTTTAAATGCAATCTATAATGAGATGCTGACCCAACGGTCTATCCTGGGAATGGTACAGTTCAGGCCATAAATATTATCCGTTATCATACAGTTATTAAATCAGTACGGATCATAAATTTGGGACAACAGGAGTGACCGCCTCATCCCACAATATGGCGTACTCAAAATTACATTAAGCCGTGTTACCATAGCCTTTTATGAACTAATAATGTGCACCACAGAAAAGACTTTGCATATAAATCCCCTAATTACTCGATTCATAGTGAACTAATCTCAACTAGGCTTTTATAGCATTTGCATGGGGTTTTTTTGGGGACAATTGAAAGTGATTTAGGGTGGCCGGAATTCTGTGCCGGTGGACCACGGATAGGAAGAGGTGATATCTAGTTTGGACAGTCAGTGGCAAAAGTGATAAAAATCAAAATTGTTTCTAATAAAACAGCGTTGTTCAAAAAGAACTCGATCGGCGGGCGCAGACGTAGAAAAATCAGCTCCTGCGCTTTTTTTGTCCGTTGCGTTGCGTTCGATTTCTACACGGAATAAAAATTTGTATGGCCTGTATAGATAGCTGTTATTCCGGATCTGGGTGTTTTTAATGTTTTTTTTTGAATTTGCAAACGTTCCTAGAGAAAGGCCTGTGTGGTAAAAATATAATTCAGTTTCCATATTTTCACGTTCCGACTCAAACAAGCCACTACTATAACTTGTTTTCTTAACCCTTCCACCGCTATGTCCAATTTTATATGTACCTTCGCAACCACACCAAACTTTACGACTGTACTTATGACTTAAAAAACCAACTGCTCGTGACACGCAATAAAATGGATTAACGCAATTGAATCGCCCTTACGTTCCTGCCAGGGCCTTACGGGCCCTACGCGCGGCCCATTCACACAAGAACTTATTACATTACATTTAAATTAACATATTATTACAGAGGTGACACATGCATTTTGTTACGATTGTACTTTTCTAAGATTTATATATGTAAACACGAACGTGAGACAGTAAGTGGAAGGATGCGTTCTATCTTATTGTGCACATCTATTCATTTGCTTATAAAGGGTAAACTAACGAAGTATTGTTGTCGTGAGTTATTTTTTTATCTATTTTTCTCTTTTTTTTTTGTTCAACCGTTGATGTTGCGCTATTTGCACGTAATCTAGGCTGAATGATGACGCGATTTTTTTCACTTTTGTGCGCGATTGTACGGTACATTAAAATAGATTGTCAACTATTTAATATTTTTAATTAGGTTCACTTCTTTTCAGGAGAAACTTATTCTTAGATACTTGCCCCTTACGTTCAAAAACGGTAGAAAGAACTATTGTTTGGTGTCGGATGACTGTTACAATATACTCGTAACTATCCAACGGTCATGCTGACCAGAGTATTTTGAAATTACTCTTCATTCTGCTTACTGCTATTGGATACATAAAGTCTGTTTTGTTCTATTCTTGAAATCGACTTCAATATCAGTATTATAATTATTCGTTCTGCGAGCAGAAACAGTTTCATAGTTTTGGATAAAGAAAAGTTTGAACATAAAATAAAAAAGAAATGTACTTATTAAATGAACTTAATATTAATCATTATATTTTATTCTATTTCTGTACCGACTAAACTATGATGTTGTATTTATACAATATTATATATTTATATTGGTATTGGTATGATATACAAAAATCTTATCCATATAAAGATAAACAAACTACTTTTATCTTTTCATTCATAGAATAACAACATTTTCATTTAAACGTCCACTCAGAACCAGACTACAACTTTATTTGCACTACACTACAATAAAATTACACATAGTTGCAAAAAAAATACCTAAAATCTAATCTCATTAGGCACAACAAACACTTGAACATTCACCACCCGCTCTCGACTCAACGAGCCAGTTTATTTGGCACGCACTGTACACTGGCGGACAATTAAATCGCAAATAAAATTAAACACAGTGCGATGGATTATCGCGTATTATCGGGGGTGATTTTTCATAGCAGTTTTACAAATCGGAGTGTTAAGTGGGTGGCGTTGCTGGTATTATTATTATTGTTGTGTGTGCTCTTTTTTGTTGGGGGTACTTGTGTACTTGTACAAATCGATAGCTATTATTATTTATTACTGATGGTAAGCACAGGTCTAAGCGATAAGGCTATTATGAAATCATAATAAATGATTTTTTATCCTAGGCATCGTTGGCAGAAACTACAGAATCATTGTTAAATCCCTTCCACGTCCAAACAGTGCCCAATATATTAATAAAATATAATTGTAATATAAATATTATATTTAAATACATTGTAACTCATTTGATATTACATACTTGTTTATACTAGGACCGATGGAATAAACAAAACACTCTTATAAATAAAAATCCGCCAGCAACGGTTAAAAACAGATTCCATCTATTAATTAAAAAGCTCCAAGCAAATCGTTTACAAGCCAGTTGTCACCACGGTAATCCTCCCCTCGCGCGGTCCCACTCATGGGCCAAACGAACCTAAAACCATATTGTTTGGACCATAGTTTAAGTTACCATCAATAATGGATCCCCCTTATTGAGGGTAGTCTGTAAATTCATTGTGACAATGTTGGTCAGTTTTGAATACATTGGTGCTTGTATTGCAAATCTTTTAAAAATAATGGAACTACTTTTTTAACCCCCGACGCAAAAATGACGGGGTGTTATAGGTTAGACGTGTGTTGTGTGTGTGTGTGTCTATCGCATCGTAGCTCCCGGACGGATGAACCGATTTTGATTTCGATTTTGAGTTAAAAATAACACATAAGAAAGATGAATTAGATTGATAATCAGATCGTATAGTGCAAGCTTCAGTTGGCAAGAACACGGAATATAAACTTCAAAAGCCATGTAAATAGGGTTATCACGCCAACAAAGTCCCGCTTTTACAGAACAGGTATTTCTTTGCAGAAATGAAAAGTATGCAAATTACAGTACTGTTTTTTCTGAAAAAAAAACAATATCTAACTCATTTATGGGGTTTTTATATCGAAGCTTAGGACTTCAGATACAATATCTATAGTAAAATTAATGTATGCCAAAATATACCTAGTACCTGAATATATATGAAATTTAGGTACCTCTAGTAGGTACATAAAATTTCATTAAATATTGTCCCAAAAGTGAAGAAACAAATTCCATAGATACAAGATTCATGTCGAACTTTCACGTCAATCTTTCAAAACCAGCAATGTAAGACAAACAATAAAACATTACCATTGATGAGACCCAAACACAATAACTTCCATAGGGAGGTGCATTAATCCGTTTTAAGGGGTGAAGATTCAATTGGAACTGATTTCGATGGCTCTCCAACGATTTTTGTGTGATACGCCCCTTATGTTTGTAGGGAATCGATTATCTTTGTAAAAAGAATATCTATCGATTTTTCTGGTAGACCAGTGAAGGCATAGTGAACAGTGGGGTTTTGAAAGTTCAAGGTCGTGCGTACTTATTGGTAGAATTTGAATTAGGGCTCGTATTTATCCAGCGTTGTATGGAAGCATACTGCCTCATTGGTCTATTGGTCCTACGTGCAAATGCTACGCTAGAGATCATGGATTCGATTCCCAGATCGAGCAAAGTGTAATTGGATTGTTTTCATGAAATTGTCAGTAGCAATTCGGTGTCAGGATTTAGATTGAGTCAGGGTTAATGACAATAGGCTACATGGTACATGAGACCTAAATACCTATGCAGGCAAACTGTGGATGTGCAATTAGTACATCTCTGCTTAACCTTTCGCAATACATGCGTGATAGTATGTTATGTTAAGTTATGTAGTAAGCACTTGTGTATCAAACGATACCATCACTCGTGAAAACTTTTTTATTGTACTACTACACCCGTTTGTTTAGTATAATTGATTATGTCGTATTTTTTGACTGCCTTACTCTTCGACTCCTATTAATTTTGCATATTATATCCCAATAACAGTCTTTCAAATCCAACAAATTTCTCAGTCCACTCCAAGAAATTTCCCAACAAATTGTTTGCTTAAAAACGGCGTACGCATCTGTCATTTTAGTACCTTCAAAAACAATG
Source organism: Subacronicta megacephala (assembly GCA_958496365.1). NCBI lineage: Eukaryota > Metazoa > Arthropoda > Insecta > Lepidoptera > Noctuidae > Subacronicta > Subacronicta megacephala. The sequence goes on along the minus strand of OY292515.1, from coordinate 1,618,034 downwards.
GCTATGACAAATGCGGCTCTTTCACGTGTACGCAATGTAGAGTACCTTGCCGCTCTACCGTTCGTATCACTGGTCACTACCGAAACAGAAGTTTGACACATATTGTGTGCAGCCTTTTGTGCAGTAAACGATTTTTTTAGAACCCTTCGTTCCACTTTGGTCAGTAATTTGAAGTGACTTCAAAAATAATGGGAACGTATTAAGAGATAATGTTTTGGAGCCTTTATTATTTTTTGGTTAATTAAGGTAATGATGAGCAAGTAGCTTGTAAGGAAGGTACAGATTACCTTACAGTACAAAAGGGTTACAATAGCAACGTAGATTTGGACAGTGATCATTATGAAAAATAGAATACACTCGAATACGTTTCAGTATTACCAAAACACACTCTTGAAATCAGACATCATTAAAGAGTATATATAAGCAAAACTACAGGCCCTGTTTCAAGAGAATTCATATCTAACACTTATTAAGTTGACAGATCACAATTGCTATAAAACAATGCTTTGTACCTTCAAAGCCGAGGTAGCTATTTCGGGAAATTGAGACCTAACGTCTCATGAATTGACTGCTTGTAGAGATGAAAAAAAAAACGCTTTAGTATTCTCCACATACCATATTTAGTAACTTTGTACCAAAAATCAAAATTCAATCCCTAATTAACAGCTCACTAAAACCGTGATCTCACTCGTGACTCACAAAATTCATTTTCATCGGACCTCAACGAACAATAGTGGTCAGTAGTTGATTGAACCAAGAAAAGGCTTTCACGGCGTTGTACGTGCAACATTAGCATCTGTGGCGATAACATCTGAATGACAAAGCCTGTGTGAGCGTGTAACGCGGCTCTGCTCGGCTATCTTTTGTCATTACAATCACTTGACGCTGTCGGATGGAGACAGTAGGCCAGAAATGTTTTTGGCACATTTGTTAGGACTCGTCTTGTAATATTTTTTTTTTTTGACGAAAAGCAAATACAAACATCGATGCTGATGTCATCGAAAGGTAGTTACTATTATAGCGAAATTATTTGACATGCGTTAAATTTTACATTCGTTCTTTTACTTCTTACGTTTTGGGTAAAATTTATACCATTTCCCCCAAAAGTAGCTGGAGAGTTAGTTGAGATTTTTACTTCTACTGACCAAAACTACATGCATCTGAATCTTTGTATAAATACTCTAAACAAAGATCGCAATTAAACGACCTAATAAAAGAACCATCATGTGTTGACCATCCTCATTCTTGGATCTCTAGTATTAGTCCCAGTTCCAATCAAACCAATTCCTGAAGCATTCACGTCAATCGCGACAGATTCAACCATGTTGTTGCTTTTCAGTACATACGAACACATCTACTTCGCTACCGTCCTATACAATAGTCGAATAGACTTCGTAGAGAAATAATTATAGTTTTATCTGATATTGATAATGGTTCGGTTGGCACATTCAAATGGAGTACAATTACATTAATAAAATGATACTGATCGCTGTTATGTGACTGTGTCTGGGACAATGTCAAAAATATAGGGAGCTCAAATTGAAAGTGTATCTACTCATAGTCATATGATATCTACCTACTCCTTGCTAGCTTCCTACCACAGCTGTACACGTTTCTTGTTTATGCAACCACTTTTTGATAATTTTAAAAAGTGCAAAAGTATCATGGTTATCGGCAGATGCCAAACCATGACACTTTTACACTTTTACAGAATCAGGTGATCCTGGCAGTTATTTTTGTTCCAACTTTGATATCTGTGACGGTATAATCATCGTTTATAGAGTTTCTTGCTGGTTCATGAAGTCCTTTTCAACTTATTGCCAATTCATCTCAATAAAATCCTGCTTTTGAACTTTGGCTTACACTTTATGATTTTTTTGGGAAAGCTTTTGCCGTTATAGTCTTCCATCCTATCCTTAATTGTGTTTGGTACAGTCACCACTACGTCAGGTTATACAAAACTGTCAAATTTCTACAAATGATTTTAAACCTTAAAATGTTGATGATTAAGTTCAAAATCAACTGAAAAAAAAAACTGGTAACTTGATGTACTGGCCGCCGTACATACATAATGAGAAAAGTCAGTAAAAGACAGTCATGCCTGGTAAGTTTTAAGAATCTTCAACACTAAATATGCCTCACTATAAACATACAGTTTCTACCGACTTGACCTACTGTTGTTTCTCCACTGTGACCTCCGGAATCTTGTCGCTTTGTTCTACCAGCTACCCGAGTTAGCGTCGCCATCCTCGTTACAGACTTTGAAAATTAATGAGTGACTTTGTCCACGGACGTCTCAATTCTCATTCCATTGTTTGTTATGAATATAGTTGGCATTGTCAGTAAAACTACATGTTCTAGCATGTGCCTCAATGGTGTGTTTAGTATTCAAGTCCACTTGTATGTTGTCTTGTTTGTATTATCGGTTTTGATTATGTTGGGACTAATTGTTAGGTTTATATTGTTTTAATGCCTTGGAATACAACATTGTTGTCTTTTGAACATCTCAATATCCATGGCTAGATAACTTGTTTCTGCGTTTGTGTTTGATCAAATGCCACATATAGTTTCTTGCAAAATTCTACTCTTTGTTGCCCAATAAATGAAGTCTTGCAAGTGAATAGTTTAATATAATCATGATTTTTTTCACATTCGCTCTGAACCAAAAATTCCGACATTCTCTTAATAATTCACCTATTAATTTGTGTGCAAACGTGATCGCGGGATCATGCACACAATAGCTCCTGTGTTTAGCTGTCACTGTCACTCAGTCTGTGTACAATAGGGATGCGCTTAAAGTATCCGTTGTGCACAATACGACGAATAGTGTTGTTTATGTAAAGGTGCACAGATAAGGGTGATTGCTACTCTGAGGTAGCGTTGGCAGAAAATTAATTATATGAAATCTTGTGCTTTTAAATTTGCACTGAATTAAACAGACCAATTTTTGTTTTTCTTATGGTTAGTTAATTTTACCATTCAACCGACAATTTTTCCCACTCCATGTAAAAAAAATATACATAATACCCACTTATTATAGATTTTGTGTATGCAATTTTAATATTGCAGATAAATAAAAAAATTATGTTAGTCCTTGGGTATTTGACTTCTTTAAAAAGGTTAGAAAAGTTAACGTTAACATGAACTAAGTTTAATAATTGATAGTGTACACTTAATTATCATTACTAAAAAAATACAATTTACTAACACATCAAAATATTTTTTTACATTTCTTTGCTGACTGTACTCACAGACCATGGGAAGAGGATTACAGTATCTCGTGTCGGCGTGACGTCATGAATGTAAAATTAATACCGCGCGAGACATACGCGAACCGACAGACGCAATCGTTGGGAACGTAATATTGGTAAATGTAGGGTGATAGAGATGAAATATGTAGAGTATTGTAGAGGATATGATGGACAATTATTTTAGATGGTATAAAGTAACTATTTAAAAACAACTTAATATTTTATAATCATCTACGACAGAAGTATTGTAGCGATTTAAATTCATTTAATTTACATACCATCATCACGCCTGTATTCCCCGAAGGATAAGGCAGAGGTGTACATTATGTACACCCACAGTTGGCCGGTATGTTTAGGTCCCATTTAATAGGGGGCGAGCCTATTGCCATTCACCGGGCTCAAATCCAGACTCAACACTGCTCGACCTGGGGATCGAACACAAGACCTCTAGCGTAGCAGTCCCGATTGGAACCACCTAACGAGGCACTCATCTAATTTAATTCAGTATAATATTTTTTAATTCTATTTTATTCGGAAAATAAACTACGTTCTATGCAGGAGTTAGTAAAAATGCAATTGTGTAACACAGTTTTTTCTTCCAAAGACCCCGACACGAATTATAGCAAGTTGAACAATATAATATGTGAATCATTACACAAGTCATGCCCTATTAGAAAGGCTTCACATCGTAAAAATAGTAAATTTAATGTATGGGCCACAGACGGCATCAGGAAAAGTAGAGATATGCTTTATAAACTATATTATGAAAAATCATTAACCTCTGACATAGGTTTTCATAAGTATGTCCGGAATTACTCTAAATGTTTTAAAAAAGTATGCATTGAAGCAAAATCTAAACTAATCAGTAGTCAAATAAACAAATCCGATAATAAAATTAAAACAGTATGGAAAATAATAAATACTGAAAGGGGCAACAACAATAAACAGGATCTAGAACTAAATTTAAAAATTAACAATGAAGTGATTTCAAGCAAAGTTGAAGTTGCAGAAGCTTTTGAACATTACTTCACTAATATTCCGATCGAGATCACGAAATCTTTACATTCGTCCTCATTATTAGCAGAATCTCTAGCTAAGAAATTCTTCAATAGAGAAATAGCAAATTTTGAGTTTAGTCAAGTATCTCCCCTCACGGTTAAAAAAGTTTTTAATAGTTTAAATATGAAAAATACCGAAGATCTATGGGGCATATCTGTTAGATTACTCAAGTCGATTATCGACGACATCGCACCGACCCTTGCTAATTTATTTAACCTTTGTATTAAGACGGGAAGCTTTCCAGACCTAATGAAGCACAGTAAAGTCATTCCAATTTTCAAATCAGGCTGTAAGGCGGATCCCTGTAATTATAGGCCCATTTCTGTTCTCCCTGCTTTAAGTAAAATATTTGAAAAACTTATGCTGAATCAAATGATAGCTCATTTTCATGAAAATAAGATTTTACATAATGAGCAGTTTGGCTTCACGAAGGGTAGGTCAACGTCTGATGCAGGCTCGAAACTAGTCTCTCATATCTTAGAGGCTTGGGAGGGATCACAGGATGCCATAGGTATCTTCTGTGATCTCTCCAAAGCTTTCGATTGCGTTGATCACAACACGCTTATCCGTAAACTAGACCACTACGGAATTCGAGGGCTATCTTTGGAGCTTGTGTCCTCCTATTTTTCTGAGAGGCGCCAAAAAGTGGGCATTAACGGAGTCACATCTTCCGGGTCTGTAGTCAAAATGGGGGTTCCACAGGGCTCTGTTTTAGGCCCTTTCCTTTTCTTAGCATATATAAACGACCTCCCCTATATGATGTCTGAGTTATCTAATATAGTACTATTTGCTGACGATACTTCACTTATATTTAAGATCGAACGGAATGATAGCAATCTCTTTAATGTAAATGAAAGCCTAAAATCCCTATCGAACTGGTTCTCTGCTAATAATTTACTTCTTAATGCCAGCAAAACAAAATGTTTAAAATTTTCGTTACCAAATGTCCCACAAGTTGAAACTAATTTAATTCTTGAAGGCAGCAAACTCGATATAATCTATGAAACTGTCTTCTTAGGTATTACGGTTGATAGTAAGTTGCAATGGGGTGCTCACATCTCAGCCCTGTCTCGCAGATTAAGTTCCGCAGCATATGCAGTGAGGAAAATTAGGCAGATTACTGACGTAGCTACGGCTAGACTTGTTTACTTTGCTTACTTTCACAGCATTATGTCATACGGTATTCTGCTGTGGGGATCAGCTGCTGACGTAGATTCTATTTTTATCTTGCAGAAAAGGGCCATCCGCGCAATCTACAATATGGGCCCTCGCGATTCCCTTAGAGAAGTCTTCAAGAACGTCAATATACTAACGCTGCCGTCACTTTATATATTTCAAAACATCATGTATATCCGTAAAAATCTGCATACTTTCAGCATAAATAGCGACTTTCACAACCATAATACTAGAAATAAACATAAAATAGTGGTACCTAAATTTAGATTAACTAAAACAAATAAATCATTTCTAGGAAATTGCGTACGTTTTTACAATAAACTCCCAAAATCTGTCACGGATCTCACCGGCAGGAAATTTAAAAACTATGTTAAATCTGTTCTTGTTAAGAAGGCATATTATAAAATCAAGGACTATGTTGATGATAAAAATGTGTGGTGTCAAAATACTGATGCACTGGTGGTCTCCCTGGCACCCTGAGGTTACCTAGTCACTCACAATTTTCTTTTGTATTGTTTACTAGAACTTTATGTATACAGGAACTGTAAATGTGAGTACATTGTAGCCACTTATGTCTAAGTAGTTTATAGTTAATATATTTTGATGATGTGTATTATTTCACATATGTTATCTGTTTTAGATTGACATTGAGTTCTCAGATTCTGAGAACCTTATCTAATTTTAATCCTGACTTCAGGCTAATTATGACATAAACCTCCGATGTACTCACATCCTGTTATCGCCAGAGTGTAAAGTGAATAATGTAACATCTTTTATTTTAAAAGAGTGTCCATGGAGTTTCTTGCCGGATTCTTCTCCATAGGATCAACCTTTTGGAACCGTGCAACTAGAGTCAATAACGTTTCATAAACGCTTGTAAAAGCTTATTTGAAATAAAAACATTTGATTTGATTTGATTTGATTCAGTTTATCTTGGTAAGTTTTTGTTATTGTTTAAAATTTATCTTAATTCGTTGGTAATCCTTAAGTAAATAAATAAATAAATTGAAGTTAAAGTAGAATCCACATTTGATGAAAAATAATACCTATATTGAACATGAGAAAAATTTCGTGAAAACATTTTTCGCAGACAATCAGATGTTGTAGATCATAGTTATTCTTATTCTTTGAGGAATTGACGACTGAAGAAGGCTAGCATTATGTGAATATGATTAATGTCATGAATTAACTTGGTAGCAAAACTATTACCTAACAGCTTAATATAAAAAAAAAAAAAAAAAAAAAAAAATTGTGTTTTACAAAATAAAATTGACCTAAAAACGTGTTCAAGCGCCTACAATACAATTTGTTTGCATATATTATTACTAACCAATAATTCTTTAGGGTTCTTCATGTCTGATGTAACTAGAGCCCCGATCTTTATACAATATTCCTTCCAAAGCAGCTCAAACTGTGCTGGTTAATTCTCAAATCAATTCTCAAGTTTAAACGGTCAGTGCAGGTCAAGTTATACTGGTATATAACCCTAATGTGAGAGTTCAAATAAGCCGCGATTTAGCAAAATATCTATTTGTTCCTATTGTTGCACAGTGTTTTAGGGTGAATGAAATGAGCATTAATAAATTCTTTATCGTTTCATCAAATCATTTTTAATGTAAATCAAACTGGTTATTTTGTTTTTGTGAATTTCACGGTGAATTGCGAATGATGGAAGGGTTAAAAAAAGTGAGATGTATTTTTTCTTCTGTTTAAGTTGTGTGATTTAGGCTATCCTAGTGATAATAGCCACAGTTTTAATAACGTCTTAAAAAAATCGACGGTTCCTACGTAAAAAAAGACATAGATATTATTTGATGATCTGGGAATGAAATGAAATGAAATGAAATGAAATGAAATGAAATGAAATGAAATGAAATGAAATGAAATGAAATGAAATGAAATGAAATGAAATGAAATGAAATGAAATGAAATGAAATGAAATGAAATGAAATGAAATGAAATGAAATGAAATGAAATGAAATGAAATGAAATGAAATGAAATGAAATGAAATGAAATGAAATGAAATGAAATGAAATGAAATGAAATGAAATGAAATGATCTTTATTTGCGTGAAGCATGGTACAATAAGTTCTTAAAAATATGTGATTAGTTCATCATACTGCGCCATATGGTTGTGGCATGCAAAGTTATATGTATTAGGTAGGTACATTCTATAAATAATTTAAAAATCTCTATTTTACAATTAATTATAATTCCGTAAATGAAATATAAATAAAAAGTCCTATGTACTAATTGGTTTTCTGAATAAAATTAATGTCAAATTAAATCATGTCAATAAAATGTCATCTTAAAAATTCATTAATATCATAAAAACAATGCTCTAATAGCCACCTGTAAAGTTTACTCTTAAATTGATTTATAGGTAGTTCTCTAATACATTTTGGAATTTTATTAAATATTCTTATAGTCATTAGGTAGCAATTTTTCTTGAATAGAGCAGACTTACATTTCGGCAATATAAGACGAGTAGGGTCCCTTTTTTTTATAATAGAATTCTTATCGTTTTTCATTTGTTCAAATAATGTATGTTGCTCTTTTACAAAAATACCTGCTTGGAGAATATACAGGCTAGTCAATGTAAGCAAGTTTAATTTCTTAAAAAGAGGTCTACACGATGTCAGTGGACCCACTCCGCAGAGTGCTCTTAAGCATTTTTTCTGAATTATGAAGGCCTGTTTAATGTCAGTGGAGTTTCCCCAAAGAAGTATACCGTATCTTAAAAGAGAGACAATAAAACCATGATATGCCAAAAGTGCAGTTTTCTGCGACGAGGTTCTCTTCAGTTTCTTAAGTAGATATACATACTTGTTTAATTTTTTGCAAATATAACTAACATGTCCCCTCCAATTGCAATGACTGTCCAATACCAGACCGAGGAATTTCATTTCATTAACCTTTTCAATTGTATGTCCACGGCATGTTAAGTTAATTACATTATTAGGTTTGGATTTATAATTTGAGAAATTTACGTACTTAGTTTTTGAGAGATTAACGCATAACTTATTTTTATCTAACCAGCATAGTATATTCTCTACCGCGGTTTGTAATAAAGTCTCATGGGCCATTGATTTCGGGTTGTGTGGCACGACAACAGATATATCATCGGCAAATAATACACATTGATGTTTTGTTGCCGTAGGCAGATCATTTATATAGAGCAGAAAGAGTAAAGGTCCCAAGATGCTGCCTTGAGGAACTCCAGAAGAATTAGATTGAAATTCTGATCTATGTGTATTTACCCTATGTTCTTTGTCAGTTTTTTTCAGCTGTACACATTGTTTTCGTCCTAACAAATAACTTTTTATCCAGTCCAGGGCCGGTCCTCTGATTCCATACCTCTCACACTTTTTCAAGAGAATTTCATGATACACGAAATCAATAAATATTTTACGGTTTTAACATTTAAAAAAGTAGTAGTAACTTACCTACAGGTAGACGACCCCATCAATGTTACAGTTAAAGACATTATTTTTGCTACTTTTCTAGAATATTCCAGGGTGGCCCGGAGCGCGCAGCGGGCTACCGCTCTCGATAAGGAACTTTCAAGAATTTACGAGAACTTCCCGTGATGGCCGGCGGCGGGAATTACCATGCGATATAATGATACCAGGCACGCAGCCGAAGATATATCCGCTAATAAAATGAAGCTAAATAGATTTATAATGATTTAGGACATTTATGCGAGCAGTGCGAAAAAGTAGATGGTTATAAACATACCATCACGCCTGCATTCCCTGCACACAGTTCGGTTTGGGTCCGTGGTCTAGCCTATTCAAAACATTTTTCTACTTATTAGACTTTTGATAACTCTAAAAAATTAAGAAGTAGTAGCGCGAGGAAGCGCTGCAAAATAATTAACCGATATTATACTTAGTTGGGTAAACAGACGCCATTCGTAACAGTTTGTACTTTCGTTCGTTTTTGTGTTTCTTTTGCCGTAAATTGTATTAATTAGTTATTGTTTTGTTTGTTCGTTGTTTTTATTGATTGTTAGTTGTGGTGTTATTAATTTCACTCCCAATTCATAAGATACCATTGTAATAAAGGTTGAAGAGCCCTGAACGCCGCCATTTTTATTGTTTACCTTTAGTTAAGTACCTAACCAAATGGAGTATAGTTTAACTTTTAATGAATGATTTAGTCTAGTTATAATGACATTCACTTGACGAATTATCTTCCTGAAATCCTGACCAAAGTAACATCTCAATACTCAAAGCGAAACAATCAGTTTCTTAATAATTGAAGAGCCAAAAACCACACTAAAGTACACTTGTTTCATAACAATGGACCAAAATGCAATCCCGTGCCATGTCAGTATAAATTCAAGAGAAAAATACTAACTTTGGCTTTTATTACTTAACCACCATAACTCCATAAGATGCTAACATTTAATAAACACGTGAAGAAAAATCGCCCTTATTTTGTTACACATTTAGGTTTAGATTAACAAAAGGTGAGGACTGTAGTCGAATTTATGAGAAAACTTTTAATAAATGCATAATTAATCACTTGAATGTGGTCACAGTCCCAAAATGGGTTTATCCCTAGATGGTTGTAAAGGAAATGTTCTCTAAACTTCTTGCATTTTCAGTAATTTATTTAGCGAAATGATAATAGCTGATGATTGCTTCAAATTCATCATAGAATATTCATCTTCTGTCTCATTAGTCTAGACTGCGATTGCTACGCTAGAGGTCCTCGGCTCGATTCCTTGGTCTAACAAACTGTTTTTGGAAATTTGAAACTTTGGAACTCTCAGTAGTGCTTGAGTTTGCATATGTGCCCGGTTAATGGCAATAAGTTCGCCCGCTATAATATGCGACATAAACATACCGGCGAAAAGTGAGTGCACATTAGTATTCCCTTGCCTAACCCGTCGGAGAACAGGCGTGATTGTATGGTAGAAAATTCATTGGAGTTAAAAACATTCATAGTTGAAAACTTGAATTATTTATAAGACGAATAAAAATTTGGAAGACAATGTAACATACCGTTACCAACCCTGAATGGTGAATTAACTATGTCAGAATTCTAGTACAAAACTCTGACATGCAACATAGTAGTTGTATACCATCAAGAGACCAAATCTTCAAACAACAACGTAGATAAGAACTAGTAAGTCAGTTCATCAATATCTTAATAATGACATTTATAACCTAATGCTGAACCAAACAAAATGTCGGTACCAGATTCAAATATGCGATCAATACAGTCTTCGGAATAAAAATGCAACAGAAATACAACTATAGATGCTTGGAAGTATAAACTTTGTCTTAAGAAATAAAGTAACAAATACAACGTTGCTAACAAAACAAAATATCTCCGTACAAATTCATCAACATTGGAAATAAGCAATTCCAATAAAAATACCTCGAAGAACAGAGCCATTGCTTAAAATTACACTTAAACCCTTTGTTTTGCAATTCACCAGAAAATATATAGCGAAACGCAAATCACTAAATCACGGGCACCCATCAGAAAACATCTTTGTTTTCAAACACTAAGGGAGATCTCATAACGTTGCGGTCGAAAAAGACGCTCTCGAAAACATCCTCTTGCAATACCTTCGAAGCTCATAAACGAAATTTAGCACGAAAATCAACCTTACCACCTAAAACTTAAGAAATTTCTGGAAATGTAATTCTGCAGATTTCAGTTGGCAAAACTTTATCGAAGTCAGACAAAATGAAGTCATACGTCAAAAGCGTCAATCTCGTGTCGGTCGGTTAACCCGAACGAGCCGGTGGGGACGCGACTTTTACGACACAATATTTCAATATGCTTACGAGGGGTTATCTCGTTGTCCATTGGTATAGATCTAATGCGGTGTGGGTTTGTGAAGATGTAATTAGGTTTTGAAGTCTCAAGAAATTTGCTTGAAATATCTGATGCCGTTAAAATAATGTCATATTTAAATTATCAGATAGAAGATTGTGTAGTGTAAGACTCAGCAAAAGATCCCAAAGTAATTTCAGGAAATACATAATTATATGTGTTCCGCATTTCTCTGCTTTTAGAAATAACTGACATACACTTAAGATTGTACAGAAATATCTTACTAGTGACGATAACAAATGAGAATAAAGATTTCCATGTTAACAGTTATTAAATTTAGTTTTAGACCCTAAACAACTTTGTCAAAGCGGTCTACTAATCAGAAAGGAAGTAATGCCAAAAGGACATCTCATCATCTAAAATGCATACGGCGTAAAGGAATTACTCGCAGGCCAGTCCAAGCGACCAATCGATCCAAATACAACCAAACAAAAATCTTCTGCCAATTTCCAAAACCATATTCAATCTACGGACTGAACTATAAACACCGAAAAGGTCTAAAGCTCTAAAGCTATTGACCGTCAAAGGTCCGTCCAGTGCGAATGGGTACTAAATCAGTGCTAATCCGACCATGACAACCCCCGCCCCACTCTCGTCTTTATTCCTCCACAAAGGGAGACGAGCGTTAAACAAAAATTCTGGGACGAAAGGTTACATCGTCAGTAGAATGTTAATCTGCAGTTGGAGTAACTGTAGTTAGCTATTGAAATCAGGAAGATAACTAGGATGCTGCGTCTAGAAAATAATTGTATAATTTAAGCTACGTCTTTTGAATGATCAATTTTATTATCTGCTGGTATAAAGCTTATTTTATGCTTAGGTGCAGAAAGTAATCGTTTAGTTAGAAATTTCACCAATAACCATAACAACGGCCGCTGCTAACACCAAACTTACTCAACAAATATTTTATACATTCAGAAATTTTCGTACAATATTTGTTTAGTATATTTATCAAAGGCGTCAAACCGTTGCTTTAACACTTGAACAGCGACCATGGTGCAACCAACCACAGCATACCAAGAAAAACACTCAATGTCTCCATAAATCCATACCCTCATTGTTGCCTGTCCACGGACAACGGACATATAAACACGACCGAAGCTGACCAGCCATGTCAGGTGGCCGTAAATACCGATAAATGCCTGTAAATGGCTTTAAATAGCTTTAAATGGGGCTAAGCTATTTATCCCTGCGTGGTATAGCGCGGAGCTTTCGATGTCATTAATTTGTTCAGTAATGGGTTTCAATTCGCGAATGGCGATAACGGTTGTGTTTTGTTTGTTGGAGAAACGTACTTCATGGATGGAGTCGCAGGCTGAAATGGAAAACCGATCAATGCAAAGTCTGAAATATTTTATATCAGTAAAATTAGAGACGAGAGTCGTTTTAACTCAATCTTGAAGATCGACAACATCTGAATCAATTTCAGCGATGACCTTGCCTTATACTTACGAAAATAATTCTAGATACAGAAATTGGAATTGATATTTGAAAACTTGTTTTATTTCAAAGCTATAACAAGCAGCCACGTTATTCGTTTTTATAATAGTTTAAATAAATATTAACGATGAACCCCACAATGATGATCACAAATTAATATAATTGTCAGCTAAATAAAACTTAGATGTGAGAAAAGAGTATGATTTATTACTAAATCTGTGCATGTTCATCAATGTCTTCAACCAATATTGGCCCGAATATACCAACAGGCCAACATCCAACACCAAAACCGCAACAAACACCCATGTTTGTTAACCAACGCGTTCGATAAGTTTCATTATTTATCTGCTATTGTTTGGTACACATAAACACTGTGTTTTATGGGCACAGACTCAGTTTCCTAACATCTGTTTAAAAGCTATAAACTGTTTAGGGTTTCGAAGAGAATTAAGATTTTAGTGTTGGCTGTCTGAGCTAAGATATTTAAGAACTTTAATTTTTAATATCGGGTTGAATTTAAAAACATTTGGCATATTTTGAGCAGTGGACGCCAATATGGAGGCCAGTGATATGTCAAATTGCACTGCCAAGTCAAAGATCTCGAGTTCAAATCTAAAGCCTCCCTAACACCTCTGACTTTTCGAATCATGTGCGTATTAAGAAACCTATGAAATCTTGACTGTGAAGTCTGCTAGCCCGCGGTGAGCCACTATGGTGAGTATAGCCAAAGCCGATTATTCATTATCATCATTCCGAAAAAAGACCCGTACCCTGCAGTAGAACAGTAAAAGGATTGATAATGGATGATCATGATACTAACGATATTTATTTCTTTTAACACATCTTTACCTAACGTTATTAAATGGGGTTTAGAATCTAATTTATCCAAAAAGTTTAATTGTAATTGAAAACTGCACATATTCTATCATATTTGTAGTAGTCAAAAGTACAACTGTTATTCGTGAAGGTTTTTTAAAACAATTCCCAGACTTAGATGGGAGTATGGGTTTGTGTGTCAATAGAACTATACTAATACGAATACTATATTGTATAATGGCGAAATGTGGGAACACACCAGTTCGCCTTTGCCCAACATAGATGTATAGGTATTTTTTTGACCTCAAGTTTTATTATAGCATTCATTTCAGTTTCTTCTTTCATTAGTACTATGATCATGAATTATGAGTATTTGCTCAAATAACTGTATTGTTGCAAGACTTCCATTTCCTGATTCTGTTAACCCCATAACAGGACACTTTCAAGAAAACCCCCTAAACATTTTTCCAAATAACTAATACCATAGGTCCAAGTACCGACATGTTTAACAAACACGCCATCAATAGGGCGAGACGTGTCAAATGCATTGCCGCCATGATGGAAAATATCGTGATTTCCTTTTTCGGGACTAGTTACACTATTGGGGAGGCACTTGTATTATTCCATTATAGACTTCATTATGTATCTACAATAAGTGTAGTAAGGCAAGCGTACAGTGCAAGCAATGTAGAAGATATGTTTCTGTCTTTTGTTAGATACTTTCCAAACCTATTCAGATTTTAGGAATTTATTAGAATTTGCCACGTCACCGGAACGAGACTGGCACAAGACAGGGATGATGGAAATGGCATAAAAAGGAGGCTTGCCGTGGGCCGTTATAAGGTACGTACAGTCACCATCCAATATATCGGAGCAAACAGATTGTTCATAATTATCTGAGCAACTAGAGAAATTAAACCATATCTCAGCGACACAAAGTATGTCTTAGAATGAACACTACACACGACAGCTTTCATTCTGACATGTATTTTATCCCATTGAGATAACGTTTAATTTCCCTAGTTGCTCAGATGATTATGAACAGTCTGTTCGCTCCGATTTATTTGATGGTGACTGTACCTATGATAATGATAATGATAGGAAACTCAATGTTTATTCAATAGCATGAAACTAGATTTGTTTCTATTCTTCAGAAAACCATACAACACCGAATTATAAAAAGGTTTAAGAAAAGGTTCTTCTTTCTAAAATCTGTATTTTTCAAACAAAATGGTTAATATTTGACATTTGACATTAACATTTGACTTTGGAAGTGTAACACAATGTATCCAGCGTTTATAAATGAGAAGTTATGTTTAAATTTCTATAAAAATCTCCGTATCTCTCCTCTCTTTGAATATCAACTCTGTCAAAATTACCGTATAGCTACCGACCGCATATCGCCAGCACTGTGCTACTGCCCTAAACATTATGCTCGAAATGACAGCGAGCTAATGTCATAATATTTGAAGGAGACCTAAATGCCGCCGCACTCGTCCACCTCAAGCTAGCCAAAGCCGTGTAAACACGACGTTTCCTGTCAAAAATACTGATTAAATAACATCTATGTGTTCAACAAACGCCTGTAAATATAGCTTTCCATAAACGAGACTACATAATAGCTGTACTCGCCTTCAATAATATAGATTGTTGGAAATAGCTTTCTATGGACAACAATCTTTTGTTGTTTTGTGAAAGTTGGGATTTATTTTTCATTCGAAGGTGTCGATGGCGTTGATTCAAAGAGAAATGTTTGTGTCGTGATCTTTCAACAAAATAAACGTCTTAACAAACATGAAGCTGTTATACAACCTTTTCCCTCTCTTACAGGTGTTGATCAAGATAACAGATCAAAAGCCTCCACCGAGATTTACTCTTATGGGAACTATAATACATAATCAGCGTATAATGTTCCCACTGCTGAGACACGGGCTTCCTCTCGGTGAGAGGGAGTGGACCGTAATCCACCACGCGGATAATAATAATATGAGATAGTATAATTAATTCTAGTTCCATTGAGAATGGAAGACGCAGAGATCCACGTGATAGAATCGGAACCTGTCTACCGTCTTCCAAATTATTTTCTTTTACATACATACATACATATTGTCACGCCTGTCTCCCATGGGGGTAGGTAGAGACTATAGATTTCCACTTGCTACGATCCTGGCACACTACTTTCGCTGCATCTACATTCATTAATCTCTTCATGCATGACCGTCGGTTTAGGGTGCTCGGAACCTGGCCTTTTTTAATTTTCTTTTATATTTATATTATTTGCATACATCGTATCCTTCTAGTTTTAATGACTGTGTATGTGTGTTTCAAGAATTCTAATATGACTGTCATGGTTTGGTAAAGACAGCATCAAAACCTGAGTAGTATAATGAAGACTATGTCCTTTGATCCACATTTCATCGTCTGAGTTTCCGACGTGCGGGCAGACAGGCAAACAGGCCACGTGGGTGTAAAGTGGGCACTACACACAATCTCCGGTTTGTTTAAGTAATGGACTATGCCAGGAGCATTGAAGGGATAGCAGCGTGTGTGAAGAGGCCATTATCTGTTATTTTTTTTTACAAAATACAATAATTTTCAAATTCTCAGTCAAATTAGACGTTTTATAATTTTAGGTAAGATATTTATTAGATAAAAAATTTCAGTCCCCTAGGGCCTAGGACAGCTGCTGTAAAGGTCCTCTAGTTGATGACGGTAAGCAAGTACAGCCTACAGCACTATATGCTAAGAATCCCTGGATTGGATTGAACTGCCGTGTTATAATCATTATAGATAATTTGTTCAGGTAGAGTGCAATCTGTAGAAGAAAACATCATATTTTTTCTCAATTACTTTTACAGTTTATTGCGCTCCAATACATCAAGATGTAGGACAGTAAATAGCTAGTAAAGAGTATGCGTTTTGAGAACTGTCTAAAATGGAACAAAAGTACTTACTTCATAGTAAGTAATCTATCTTGAATAAATGTTTTTTTTTTATCTTTTTACTGTACTTAAATTAGGTTTCCTTAAATTAGGTTGTCCTAGTGCTTGAAATTATTTGCAACAAATTATTTAGAGCATCAACTATCAAAAGGCGACTCCACTCCTCTGTGCTGTGCTTCAGTGGCGCGTACTACAGAAGTCGTTCTTTATTTTGTGAACGTGTGTCCTTCTTAGAAGCGTCACACAGCCACTAAGTAGGGTTATCATCATTATTTGACCAAATTAACACATTTAACCATACCCTGGTCCACCCTAGTTTCCTGTATTTTAGGGATTATTTGTTCCAACTGTGTTTGGTACTAATTTTCACGTTATTTTTGCCTTATAGGATGTATGGGAATAGGTACGCTTCCCAGGCGAAATTGAAGATTTCGGATTACTTCTGTGCGACTACTATATTCAAAGTTGATAAGAAAAATTATCTATTAGTGCTACGTGCTTCATTTCGTGCCCGTTCCACCAAATATGAATATGATAAGCACTTTTGTAAAACTCTATTGCAAATGGCTACCGAGACCACTAAATTGAGGTGTCGATTTTTTTGTTTCCCATCATCCGTCTTAGCGTCGTTGAATATTACTAACACTAAAACGATATCTTTGAAAATATTATTAGATAAAGGAAACAGTGCAAACAGCGATAGCCTAGTGATATGACCATTGATTTCTGTAATCATGTGAATAATTAATCATCACTCGCTTAAACGGTGAGGGAAAACATCGCGAGGAAACCTGCATAGGTACTTGAAAGATTAGGCTAGCATGGTGGACTATATACCTTATCACTCTCACTTTGAGAGGAGACTCGTAACCAGCCGTGATACCAAATCAACCGAACGACCTCTCAAAACCAACAACACATTCTTACACTAAAATGAGCGTTAACTCCACCAGATCTAATTCCAAGCTTTATCCGTCCAATTATCACTGGTAAGAACAAGACTAGCATGCCACCAGTGTTTGCCTTATAATACCTTAACAACCGGTGTTAATGTGACGAACAAACAAAGAATTGGATCAGCCGCGTGTAATATTGGTAGCGTTGTTGGATCTTTGTTTTCTCGGAAGGCTGTGATTGAAATGGAGCAGGTTTTTTGAGTGTTGCAAGTATGATCGTTCAAAAGTATGTGGTTATCTTTGTAGTTATCCAAATTGGTATTTTGTTTTTTTATTGTCAGGACCAGTTTACTAAACGTGGTGACAAATTGCACTAGCTTTGAAATGATGATAGCACAGTTGAAGTAAGTTGTAAAGGTCACCAAATAGATTTTAATTAATATTAATAAAATAAATACTCATTTGCAATTTAGGCACTCGTAGCTTGGTTATAACTGCGCCGATCATTTGATCTACAATGTTAAGCTACGCCTGTTAAGGTCAGTCTGTGGATGGTAAACCATTTCTTAACACAGCGATACGATCTATGAAAATCGTTAGTCAGAAGCCTAAAAATTCTAACAATCACTCTACCCTTCGAATATCGATGATGCCAAGAAATTCGGTAGCGGACGTCTGATGGCAGTTACATCGTGTAAAATGCTGATATCCAGCCGCACCTGATCAAACTGGAAGCTGATATAGCATAATTAGAAAAAGGCAAGGAGGATGAGAATGATATTGATATGAAACTTTCTTTGATTCTGATAAAAATCAACCAAAACACAAACATAAGTCCTTTAATCTGTGATAATATCTGGCCAGTAACACAAACAAACAAATTACATTCCAACAATGGATTACAATGACAGAATCACCCACACATTCCCACGGCTATTTTCTAATGGCCGACTGACAGATGTCATCGAAATGTCAATACTACTAAACAAACGCGGCTTTGTTTGGCAATCGAGTATGAAACATGTTGAGAAATAGCATTGTGATCTGATAACATTGATTACTGTAACTCCATTGGTGTTCTACAATGGGTGTTGTTTGATATTGTTATACTTGAAGGGCAATGTTTGGCGAACTTTTAAAGCTATTCTTATCAAATAAGGATAGCTTACACTACAGTAGGTAAATGATTATGTTCTATAATATCAGTTCTTTTGCGAGTCTCATCTAAAAATATCGTTCTGAGAATTTCATTATGAACACATTTATTGTCCCACTGCTGGGCACGGGTCTCTTCTATGAGTGAGAGATAAGACTATAGTCACACCATGCCAGCCTACTGCGGGTTGGCAGACTTCACTCGCCGTCGAGAAATGTTTAGATTTCACACGTCTGCCGTCCTGTATCAATCTCTCAGGCATACAAGCTCACCTCACGATGATTTTATTTCATAATTTTTAGCAAGTGATAATTAAGATTCGAGGATCAGAGGTCTGCCTTTGCGGCGACCTTGGCGATTCAATGGTCATATTAGGCTATCATAATTATATTATTATTAATAAAAAATATATCACAGCATCGTAACCTTAAGCCCAAAAATGTACACGTGGTGCAGTTAAGGATTACCATCAAATGGCCTTGCTGTGCCAGTCGCGTGAAAATGAGCCCATTTGTGAAGTGCCAATGCATACCATTGGAATTTTCAAACAATGTTATGGTTTGAGAATGACCAGCTGATGGTATTCCAATTCAGGACAGCCCTAGACCTGACCAGGTCACCAGAACGATGGTGTTTTACTGTTAATACTAGATTCAAGTCCTCACGCAACAAATATAATTAAAGCCACATACCAACGTGATCGATCGTAGCCACTAAATCGAACTTTACACGCCACGATTAACGACGCAAGATTTAAACGAGCAATACAATACAAAGCGAATTGAAACGCGACAAAAGGACGCTCAACACACCACGGTAATAAACGTGAGGCTTTGTTGTTAAATACTTCGATTAATTAAATGAAACTCGTTCTTACGCAATGTAAGCGTAATATAGAGGCAACTGGGACTGGTGCACTCCTTTGATTAATTTGGAAGAAAGAGCCATAGCGGAAAGCCGCTATGCTATAACTATATCTGGAACTTAAAGGGAGAACATGATTTGGGTTTTGTTTTTGCAATTCTTCTAAGAGTTCGTCAGTTAGGATATTCTGGCGCCATCTAATTAAAAAAGTAAAACATTGATTTGTATCTTGTAAGTGTCTTTGGAAGATCTACTTACGAGAATAAATAAAGAAATAAAGAAATTTATTTGATGCAGGTTACACAACTTACATAAATTACATCTTCCGTTTAAAAGTTACCTAAATGTATAAGTTTGTGACTTGCACCATTTGTTGTGCACCAAATAGGTCCAGTTCAGCATTTTGTCAGGCTACCAGTGCCTGATGCTGATTTTCAACTGAACCTTTTGCGATAAATACAATCTATCACTTAAGAAACGAGCTGATGCTGTAAAAAGCTAGGTCAAACGATGAAAACACGCATGTTTTTGCACTGTAGAAATAGAAGCGAGGCATAGGTACTATGACAGATACAGATACAGAGTTTTGATGTTATGTCTTACTATAAACATTGTCAACGTCAAAAACCTATTAACACTTGCACTTCTGGGCACGGTCTTCTTTGAGCATGAGAAAAGTTTTGAAGGCTATCCGCGAAGCACTAGCCTAGTAAGGGGTTAGCAGATTTAACACGCCTGCCGAAGTTCGCAATCTCTCAGGCATATAAGCTCAGTTCGTGATGAATTTATTTCACCATTTAAGCGAGTGATAATTTATTTATCAATACGCATATTATTCAATTTCCATGGATCTGTTGCCATGTCACTATACTTCGCTCTACACACATAAACGCAGGTTCATGTTTGAATAATTTATTAACAAATAAACGTTATACTACGGACTTAATTCGTTAAATTCATAGCTTAGCACTAACTATATCATTATTTATATCGTTACTTACAAGAAATTATTAAATTATAAGAAATGTCAAGTTTATTTTATACAAAGTCCTACCATCTTATTATCACTGCTCCGACAAACAAATCCAAACTCGTCACTAGGGTTGTCAATCAACTTAAATAATAATAACTGACGTGCACCCGTCAAAAGTTGTCCAAAATCGCATCGGGGCGCGATGACCCACACTAACTATATAGACCAAAATCCCTTACTTTGTTTTGTCGTCACGACGCGATGTCAGTCACAATGCATTAGAATCCTGAAGGAAACAACCCTAAGGTAAGGAGTAGATCCTAGGAGTAGGGTGACCAAGTTGTTTGAGACAACTGGTCAGTTTGGTAAATACGTGCAGACAGTTTGATAACGGACAATGGACATACATACTTTTGATCATACACTTATTTAGCTTTTCAGGTTAAATAAGCTTTCAGGACATTTTTTATTTTAGACGTGATGGTATGAAATGTATGTCTATAGCATTTCAGGAAATACTACGAGAGGCTGGTTCTGTAGCAGACACTTATCTAGCTATACATTCCAATCTAAAGAAGTAATTGTTACTCCTAAGCTAAATAAATAAATTGTTTATTTTCTTCCACAATATTTCAGGTACATAGCAGTAGTAGTACATAATTTATAATATTGTGGGAGACTGTGTGTGTGGGAGCTGAAACACTTGCTTTGTTATTTTTACGACAATATAAGAGGTGTCCTAAGAAAATCCAAACTCATATCAACACTATCAACCCTCAAACGCTGACCCGTCCAAGTTCTGTTTTTCTACAACAATGCAACTAAAATAAACTATCATATAATATCAATAATGTGTACACATTCGTACGGACACATGTATTTTAAATACTTATTATTTAAAACCAGTTGTAGGGGCCGTGTCCATTGTTGATACTGTTTCAAGGATGTCCGATCGAGTTCCCATGCTTCTTTTACAACAAAGGTATCGATTTGTAGGGGTGAATCATGGTGTCCCTAAATGAACGTGACGTGTTTTCTTAAGTTATGACGTTTATGTGAATTTGATTTTAAATAGATTCGAATTGACAGCTCGTTTTTTTAAAGAGGTTAGGAAACGTGGCGTTAAAGCCTAACCAGTAGTTATTTTTTAATATATTTTTTTTAATTTATATTTAAAATATATCTTTTTACATATCTTATAAATATTAAAATATATTTTATATCTTTCTCTCAATTAACAGACTTTTACAAAAATACCAAAATAAGAGCCGACTATCATGCATCGATAGATGTAGGAAAAATAGTGTTTGCCCTAATGGAAGACGGGTGCGATAATATGTATGTGTGTTTCTGGACATTACATTTATTTAGTAGTTTATTTATTAGTTGAAATAATTATGTTTTCAGGCAGAAATTAGAAAGTGAGCAAGTCTTTAGAAAGAATGAACAAAATAAAACACCGTGTTACATAAATTACATACACAAACAATAGAAATACAATCATTATGGCTAAAATTATTACACAGTTCTCCTCAGCATTATTAAATTCTATAAATTTCTAGAATCTAAATACACATTACACGAAGCTTTTTTTTAAAAAAAATGTTATAACTACTATTAATCGTTATCCTTATGTTAAATTAAAAATCAATAACCAGTCGATATTATCGTCATAAACATTATTAATTGAACCAAAAAAATACCTTTATATTTTGTCACATGCCATAAAATAACATTTAGGTTCCAATAAGACCTGTTATTGTATTGAAGACATTAAATATCCCTTCAATCAACGTTTACGAGCGATATCGCATAAAAATATTTAACTATTTGTTTGCAGTTCATATTAACTGCCAGGTCCATTATACCCAACACTGGGATACACAATCTAATGTCGCCTTTATATCGACAGTGTTAAGAGTGGGGGTTATATTTTTAATAAATTGTGGTCTTTATAACCCTCGTCGCGTTACGATGGTTAAATTAATTACTGCTAATATTAGTTTTGTATGAGTTGCAAGGTCGTAAAAATTATGTTGAGGTGTTGTATTGATTATTGGAAAACAAAAGGGATCAAATTTGTACATTTTTTATGTTTGTATGATTATCCCGTATCACGATATCAGCCCGAGTTGATCAATTTTGAAACTGATCAAGATATTATTAAGATATTATTAATTTTATTTTACTAAAATTTTAAATATACACTAATATTATTTATCTAGTGAATTAAAAATAAAGTGCAGTGACAGCCTAGTGATATGACCATTGGACTGCCAAGTCAAAGGTCTCGAGTTCAAATCCAAGGCACGCACCTCTGACTTTTCGAAGTCATGTGCGTATTAATAATTAATTATCACGCGCTTAAACGGTGAAGGAAAACATCGTGAGGAAACCTGCATGCTTGAGAAACGCCGTCGCCGCCGTTCGCACGCCGTCAAGAAAATCTCTTGACGGCGTGTGAAGTCTGCCAACCCGCAGTAGGCTAGCGTGGCGGACTATAGCCTAATCCCTCTCGTACTGAGAGGAGACCCGTGCCCAGCAATGGGACAATGTAATGGGTTGATGATGATGATGAATGAAAAATACGATCTCGGGCAGGAGTCGATCGTATGTCTCTCCTACCGACGTAAGTAGGATGTGGAAGAGAAATTTTATATCACAGGCAGTAGAAAGTCAAGTAGATAAAAGATTCATAAAACTCATGATCTAACCTACCATCTAAGCATCTCTGAGAAAAATATGACAGGAAAGCCAAAGCCGAGGGCGTATCATAAAATCAACTATATCCTCAGAGGCAGTTACGTATTTATAAAAATTACTCAACAAGATAAAGAGCAAATACATCACACTTCTAAAAGATAGTGCTTCATACCCATTTGTCTTATACAGTGGTCGTAATAACAGAATTATCGGCTTCCATTGTCCGGTAAAGGGCAGGAAACAAAAAACATATCGGTATCAGATGAAACTCGGCCATTAAAGCGATACCCGTCTTACGATCATGAGCATCACTTGTCAAATTGCCAGGGATGAACTCGGAGAAGGGCACTTTTAAACTCGTAATTGTTTTATCAAAGCATTACTTGTAATGCGATGAGAAAAGGATTTGCTATAGGTAAAGGATGACGGAGATTAGAGAAAAGTTGAATGGATGATAGATGTAGATAGGTCCCTGCAATTGATATTAGAGATTAGCTAGATGATATTATGCATCAATGTTAAACCTAAGTAGTATTTAGTTCAACTCTCTAATATAAATCCTATTTGTGGTTTCCATCAGCCAAGACGAGGACATTCACTAGTAAACAAGAAGCTCATGGACGGATAAATAGAAAAGATCATCCCCGAATAAATTGGGACGAGGAAAGGAAACAGGAAGTACTTCTAAAAGATTATCAAACTAGAAATCATTTGACCATTAAAAGCCTTAATACAACCCTGCTTAAATTGATATAAACTCTTACACCTTACAACCACTATAACAACAACCAGAGAGCTCCAATTTCCACCGAACTCTTAGGTTTTAAGACCTCCGTCGAACAATGATGTATGGTCGTTAAAGCATTCGTTGGAGCTTATGTAATCTTGATGCTGATAAGACTGCTCGGAGCAAGGAGTGTCCCTTTGTGCCCACGTCAATCAGTGATCGATTGAAATGGATCGGAATACTTATTAAGATAGTAGCCTTGTAGTAATGTACTTAAGAGTAAGTAATAAAAGCTGGGTTGTGCTTACGATTGTATGGCTAAGGTTAAACAAATTATTCGTTCTTATGCAATTTACAAATAATGTCAATTATGATTATGTATTGATGAGGTCCAGGAGAGGGGTTATGAAGTTTCACTATAAGATAACTCTCGGTAGAAGCTTAGCAGAATTTATGGTTAACTAAATAAGGGTGGTGGACACATCAAGAGATAATGTTAAAAAACCTATAAATAGTTTACACAAAATCACTTCTACCTAGTCTTTCCATCAGCAACATCCATAAAAGAAAACAGTCGTCAGTAATGTAATCTTATGGCTTATTACTCAGAACACAACCTTTCATATGGGCAACAATTGTGCAACCACAGAAATAGCAAAACGTTCACTTCGAATCACGTAATTATTAATTTATTATTTTCAATTAAACGAAATTCCGACTGGATTAGGACATTCCGTTATGTTCACTCATGATATTTTCTCAATTCTTGATATAAATATATTGAAAGACCATGTAAGTGTTGTAAACTATACATTTTAAAAGTTATACTGTTATTAAATACACTTTATTCAAGTCTATTAAAGGTATTTTATGACTATGGTTATAAAACTTATGGCACCACATATTTTCCTATTATGGGAAAATATTATGGGTGGCCTCCACCCGAGATGACGAAATACCACAGTTTGTAAAATCAAAACGGTGGTTATATACCTACATTTTATTAAATATCTTGTATCAGAATAAAGTTTGAGATTGATAATATCAAAACTTAGAAGTCCTAAATTCAATAAAATAATTATATGCAAAAATCTAAAAAAAAAAACGAAAAAGAATAAAATCGAGATTCCAGCCACAATTAGCACTATATTAATACTGAATTGGCGCTAACTTTACAAAACTTACAATTGAATCCTTTACAAGTTCACAATCTGTATCTTACATAACTTTGACAAAATGACAAGCGCGTTAGTGATGTGTCGCTAAATGGCATTGTCGCTTGTATGCTTTGTGGCAAACAGCCCCATTATAAAGCAGGCGATGCAAATCGACGGATAAAAGCTAAGGTTCTGGTGGACACGATCGAGGGGCGGTACCATGTTGGAAGAAATGGCGGGCAACGGAGAGGATACCCAATATAGATAAAGTTATAAAGAGGAACAGAGGTGTTCATCAGAAAAAATCTCTTTGATAGCTGTACGGTTATCTCTGGACTATAAAAGTTAAACCGCCTTCAAAAAATAATAAAATAATTTTGTCTAAAACAGTTTGGGAAGTCGGTGACTTCTATTTGAGTGGGTCTTTTATATTCGCCACCGACTTCCCAAACTGTTTTAGACAAAATTATTTTATTATTTTTTGAAGGCGGTTTAACTTTTTTGTTAAAAGTAATTTTATTTTGTTATTTTTAGTGGAAAGTTTTGTTTAGAAGTACTTGTTAGCCAACTAAATGCACTGCTCCAATAAGACAGCGATGTTTCGGAGTAAACGATAATATCATCGATGTAAACAATTTTTAGATTTTTGTTGATATTTTCAAAACTGCTCAACCGATATCGATAAAATTTGAACGGGACCACCTCTGAAGTATGATCTACCAAACAAAAAAAACAATCATTAAAAACAATCCACAACTGGCGGAGATATCGCGTAACAAACATACAAAAAAAAAATGAAAAAAAAAAAACATACAGACGAATTGAGAACCTCCTCCTTTTTGAAGTCGGTTGAAAAACTCTGATATTAATTTAATGTCCAAGAAAAGAGCACGTCTGTCATGTTACAGTAACCTACATATTATAATAATTCGTACCGAAAGTGCTTCTAAATTAGATGTTGTTGTAGGGCCACGCTGTTCGCAGCTTGAATGGGCCGGCTTGACCGGGGAAGTACCACACTCTCGCAGAAGACCAACGTCCGAGTAGTAGCGTTTAGTTACTGCGCTTCGTTCGGTGAGCGAGAGGGCCGGAGGCCCAATTCCTCCCCCAATCCCCTTCCTTCTCCTTTTCTCCTTCCCCTCCCTTTCCCTAAATAGGCTCGGCAACGCATCTGCAACTCCTTTGATTTTGCAGATGTCCATGGGCGGCGATGACTACTTACCATCGGGTAGCTCGCCTGCTCGTTTGCCGAGTTATACCATAAAAAAAAAGATTATATTATTTGGTACGATTTAAGATCTCATAATTAAATCTCAGCATGAACTTCCGAAATGGATATAACCGCTATATCTCCTAACCCAAACCGCGACCGTGGAATGTAAAATAAAAATTGTCACTTTTGCGGTTCGTGGTGATTAACAATGTACGCTAAAAAATCTATAATATTAACACATGACGCAGTATTTAACATAGGCACGGTACTGTATGTTATTGACGACAATAATATAATTGTTGGGCAATAATAGGTGATATTGCGTATTCTTGTGGACATACGACAATGTCGTCCATTGTCGTCAAACGTGTAGGATGTTGGTGTTTTCAATTATCCTTTTCAAGACCGTGATGATCCTTTGAAACTTTATTCTAAAAGCATTTATGCTACGTTCGTAAATTCAGTTGAGAATAATTAATTTTACTAGAAACGTCAATATCAATAATCAAACGGCAAGGTTTATAACTTTAAAAAAAGTTTTATAGCCAGTTTTTATATTATGAGATCTTCAAAAAGAAATCTGTATGTATAAATATGGGTAAATATAGATATTACCTATATCTTACATAATGTTATTTTTAAATGCCTCGACTGATAAATATTCACGCCAAACAATTATAAAGTTGTCAAAGTATTCAAGGCAAATTAGATGAAAAAAATATTTAGAAATTATCTCAACATATGAATCTTGTTAATAATTGAGTTTTCGAACAGCGAACGTCAGACTCATTTGCTTAATTACTTCAAAATTGCGACAACAATATAGATATCAGTTGCCAACGCTTATATTTTCCAATAGCCGATTATCTACACTTACGGGTCGCGACAATGGCGGGGCGATTCGTCAGGCCCAAGTTTACGTAACTTTACTGATAACGACATTAATAACAAGCGTATTTTTTGACACAAATTGTCGAACACGCTCGTCAAATATTGTACCAAATTACAAATATTGAGACTTCTTGAATTCATAATTTAGACCTTATACGATTGTAATAATGACTTTTCGGAAATTATCATCCGTAAAATTAACGTTGTCAAGGCGTACTTCGTTAGTAATTAGTGCGCTAACTCGGCCGACACGAGCGTCATTGTCAGGTGCCTTATGACATCCGCGTTTAGCTTTTCAGAATAATATTTGTGGATTTTTCAGTTCGTGTATACCCCATTTGTAGTTAGTACAAAGGACACAATATTTTTTGATAACAATGGTACCTTGAAGTGGAGTTTTGTAATTTTTAACAAATTTCTATTTTGTTGGAGGCCAAGTTGCACCGCCGTTTCTTTTAGACGACATTTCAATTTTTCATACTTCTTTTCTGCTGCATAATACCGATTCACGAACCAGTTAGCATACAAAACAAAAGCTTGACACGTTTTGTACGCAAAACTGAATTTCACTTAAGCATTTTTACACTTGTACTTAGTACCTATTTATTATGACTGAAATATGTACAGGCGAAGGGAAATTTGTAATTATACGTTTTACATTTACGGGTACAAGTATTATACTTTGCAATAAATTATGCAAAAAAGAACAAAATATAATTACGTAAGTTTACTTCAAAATTTGTTTTGATACTTGGGCAGATATAGGTTGTTTTTATTTTTACTTTCAATACTATTGATATTAGGGGAGTCCATATCAATTTTGCGCTTACAAAACATACATGACTTAACAAACCCTGCCAATCCAATACCCACTTAAAATGTAAATCGAACCCGCTGACCAGGCTTTTAAGAAACCCAACTATAGCTCTCGATATAACTGTTAAACAATCAATCTTCAGAACGACCCTTTTTGCATAGCGCTCACGGATTTTAGGGATAAACAGCCAAGTCACGCCCGTCCTGTCTCTAGGGTACAGAACCGTTTAATGCATAGTTGGAGATTGTTAGGGTGTGAGCTTCGATTAGGATCAGCATTGTGATAACCCTGAATTGTTTGCTAAGTTTCCGACCGATGGACGATGAGTGTGTATTTTGTTTGTAGACAATTGTAGAGCTCACGATGATGATGAAGATTTTCTTGATACACTTTTAAAAAAAAAAATTTAACATTTGATTTGGCAAGAATATCAGTATATATATGTATTTTCTTATTTTACTGAGCAAATTAAAACAACAACAACAACAACATAAAATATGGATATTGCTTCGTCTGAAATAAACGTAAATAAAAATAATAACATTACGTTTGTATTTATGATAACCCTACAAGAAAAAATATCATAGTTAATACCAATGCTAAAGCTCTACCAAATTATCAGTTAGTAGACTGCGTTAACAATGCTTATGGAAATCTATCAAATACTTGTTTCTAAGCAATTACAAATTTCCTATTAAATTTCAAACCAGGAAACCTAATCAATGTAACACATGTGTTTCAAACATTAACGTGATGAACGTATGCACTTCACAAAGCTTCAAGTGTTGAAGAAACCGTACAATAAGCTCACTTTGATTGCAAATATTCTCATCAACTAGTATACTTAACAGTAAATGAAATGAGAAATCATCAGAAAGGAAATGTTTTATACAATAAAGATGACGTTATACCATCAATGTAAATTACGAAAATACTTTGTTATTTAGCAGTTTTGGGAGTGACGCAAATTCGACAATTATTGTACAAAAACTACTCAAATCAAAATCAAATCAAATGTTTCACATGACATCACTGTTCATCATTCTTTAATATAACATCACACATTAATTATCTATTTCATCGATACATTCAAACGGACCGAATTCGGGTTGCAAGACTTTTTACAACTTCTAAGATCTTTAGAAATGTTTTAGCACAAAAATGTTTCTCTCGCTTCAAGAGTTAACTCTAGCTTCAAGACTCACATTGCTGTTTGCAAAGATGTAATCTAAAGTAAAAGAAGGTTAGATTGAAGCAAGATCTACTGAAACTAAAAGTTCAAACTCTATTAAAGCATTACCCATAGCAATACTAAAGGACATTATATCATTGCACCAAGTATAAACATAACATATTAATATTAATATAACAACAATACTTCCCCTGCAAGGAAACTCACAAATAAGCCATAAAAATGATCATTAACACAAGTAATTTCCAAAGAACATACAGCGAGATTAATTTGGCGTGCAATCATTTTTATTGCAATTCTCACAAGCGGGCCCTCCCGGCCGCGGTCATTTGCATAAGAATCGTGGGCCCCTTCGTTGTCAGCTTCTATATGCGTCTGTTTATTTGCTTAATTGTATTTGCCACCATATAATTGATGCAGGTCGATAGCTCGTGATTAAATAGCGTGTTTATCTTCTTTGCAAGGGTTGGTCTCTATAGGTTGGACTCGTGCTGATAATACTGGTTTGGTTCTATGTTTTAAAGTGTCAAGTGGTTTTGATTTTATTGATAGTCTACTTTTTATTGTGCGTTTCCTCATGTCTCTCCATTTTTTTATAGTATTTGCACTTTGTAGGTGATAGTTAGTTTATTTGTAGCATATGTAAATGTAGAATGGTGTAGACATACGAAACATCTAAAAAATTATCCGCTTAAGTTATTACCATTTTGAGATTTGTATAAATATTAGGTAAACTTAGCTTTTGGTAGCTTAGACACCCAAAAAAGTAACAAAGGACGTGTACAAACTTCTTACCACCTTAATGGCAAGTTTTTCGGAAACTTATCTTTATATTTTTTGATATATGATTAATTTTGTTAATTTCCAAATATCCACTGTCTATCTGCATCTACATAGCTTCAGTTACTTGTAAGTCATCGAACATGTTCTAGACCATTTCATGCCTAACCAAAGTGGCTTCATTACTTCGCACAACATCACGCTAACGACCCATGGAGGGGGGCACACCGCAAATTGTTCACGAGCGACTTGTCACCAAGTGTCCCGCTCGAGTGCCACTGAATAACGAGCCTATGTGTTCTGTATATAAGTACGGCTTTATGTGTAATTGTTCGCAGTTCTAAGGAGATCCCAGCACACGTTGTGAGGAGACTTACTTCGCTCGATCAAAAAATAATTCCCAGCAGCGGTAGCCTAATGGCTCGGGCGTCGGACTTGCGAACATTGTGGTTGCCTGTTCGAAACTCACCCATTGCACTACCGACGTGAACCCACCCGTAATACAAGTATTTAGCTTAGTACGAGGGATTAACAAGATTACTAGTAATGTTCAAACCACATTGCTAGTAACCTTTTTTTTTTTAAAGAAAAAAATAGTTACTCTTATGTAAGAGGTAAAATCTGAGCGATTCATTGCCCATTTGTATACTCTTTACTAACTACTACGTTATTTTTTCAACTACCAATTCCCCCAGACTTCTTCATCACTACTCTCTTTCGAACTCCATACAAACCAAACTTCCTTAAAGACTGCATAGCTGCTTGGTGTGGAAATTTTGAATCACACTTAATTTATCAGTAACACTATTAAAGTCAGAAATGTTACCAGTTTGCAGTCCTCAACCCATAACAGAAAATACACACACTTGAAAAAATCATAATTTAATTCACAATATCGCTTACAGCGCACAAAGCTCACCCAACGAGACCACTCAAAAATCCATTGAATTTTGAAGCGTCTATGTAGGTATCGTTATTGTTGGCTCCCTTTGTTCCTGGTAGCGTATCATGCATGTATTTATTATATTATTAAAAAGATATACAACGTATATTATAGGCCTCGTATACAGGTCCATCCGACCGGAAAGGAGCGGTGGCATCCGGTTCTCAAGAGGATAGGGATGGTCGCAGTTAGATCAAAGAACTGAAAGAATAAGGTACGTAAAACAAATTTAAGTAAAATGATGGTTTGAAAATGCAACATTTTAAATATCTCATCAGATGCCATGTGCCATAATAATTCATCAATCAAAACACGATGTAAAAAGAGAAGAAAATACAATTACGTAGCCCCACTTACTTTAAAAGAAAAGTACCTACTAAGCAAAATCTCTGTAAGCAATACCTACTAGTGTAATATAAAAACCAAAGGTAAAGTTAATGAAAATATTACTCATAAATGTTCAAAAGGAATTAATAATTATTCATTACAATACATACTACAGAAAAATAGAACGTATTTCATATAAAAATCCACTAAACAATTCACAATAAATCTCATTGTAAACGATAGCTCGCATTCAAGAACCGCACAATGAACGACCATAAAAATCATTCTAATTATATTTACCACAATAAGAGCACTCGATATATTAACTTTTGATAAAAAGAAAAACAAAATTAATGATTGCGACTAATTCGCAATAAAAATGCCACATGCGAACAAACGCGAGTATGGGGGGACAATTATAACAAATTACGCACACTACCCTTAAAACTCGAGTGAGATTTGCATTGAATGGCATTCACATTTTTTTGTTGGTTATTCTCAACTTTGCCAAGCAAAAACGAATTTCATCTACCTTGATTTACAACTCAAATTCATTTTTAATGTTAGACGTCACAAAAATCCTTTCTGTATTGAGCGTCTTCTGAAGGGTCATCTAGAAATTCTGATCTAAAATAGATTTTATTACAACAACACTGAGTGGAAAATGGTTTGACTACGATATTACGAAATCACTTGAATATTAAAAGTCTTGGTAATTATTCAGGAATTCATCCATCATTAATCACAGTGAAGGGGGGAAGGAGGGAAACGTTGTAAAAATGATTGTTGAAAAGATAAATCATACAAGACACGGTGGTGACGTTTATGGCGATGTGGACACGTGTGACGTCATACATCCTACTTCAGATGTATGAATTGAATACATTGTTGGTACTATCATTAGTGATAATTATTATGAATATTTATTTGATTCAACAATGGAACGTTTTGATGTTGATAATGCATCTATTGGCTATTGTTGCACTGAATATGCAATTCAGATTTCAATTATTCGTAAAAAATGTGACAAGAAAATATAAAATTCTGATTTTATTGGATCAAAATTAATAAAATAACCACAATCTTTGTTATGATAAAAGATCTGAAGCTTTTCAATTGCATCTTTATTATGAGCACTTAATCATAATATTTTATTAACAAATAGATAATGCATTAGGCATTTCATAAAACAGCGCATATTTTTGCAGCTTGTTAGTAGTGGGAATTTACAAACATTAAATAAATCAAGAAAGACAGATAATTATGTATTAATAAATCTTTGAAAATTAAGTCTGTGGAAATTGTAAAACAATTTATCAATATTACCTACACATTTGTATATTATAGATACTCGTATCTACATATATCTAACTTCAAGCAGTTTCTCTCTTTTACTTATTTTCACTACTTTAACATAAATAATAAATAAAATTACGTGATGAAACTTATGATTCCTATATGTGTGTTCGATATACGTTTATTTAAATTTAAAGATTTTTCATAGCTACTAATCCTGAGCAAACTTCGTTAAGAGCTTTACAATAACAAGAAATTTAAACGTCGTAAATAGCTTCGTAGAATCAAAAAACTGGTAAAGCTGTACAAATAAAAAATACTATAAATAATGAAATCAAAATCATAAATACAGAGCTAATGACTAAAATGAAAGTGTTACCTTCATAAATCATTAAAGCTCATATTGAGTCGTGACTCAACTGAGACGTTATGCAAATCTAAACAATCAAAACTTTAAAATCAAACACATTTATAAATCTAATTGTGGATCAAAACAATATAGATTACAACACCGCTATTATAAACACCACTTAATTACTATTAAAATGCATGTAAGCCTTTCGAATCAAAATAAGTGTCGGGTCAATCACTCACTCTGAATATAGTTCGTAACATTCAGAGCCCAAATTTGGTGAATACTATTCATCCTAAAACATTATTACAATGGGATAAATAACCATTGAAACACCGTATACCCATTAACCCAACGCGTAACTGTCAGCCGAGAACTTTAACAATTAACATCGTCCAATAATAGAAACTATAGCACAATGGTCCTCACTACAAATTAATTTATTCATATACAAAGGTCAGCAGCCGAAAAAACATGACACACACGAATTTGAACTTACGCAACTTGAAGACAAAGTTCAAGTTTATGTAGACGTCCGACTCGTTTTTGGTAGTTTGCAAAAGGACGGAGTGTTATACAATAGAAGACTTTAGTACCAGTTTTGTATGTCAAAAACTATCCAAGCGAAGCGTTTGGTATACTTTTTATTATTATTATTGTAGCTAAAAATAATACGACTGCGATTTTTCATTGCGACACATATTTGCGGCACTAATGCGATTCGCGACACTTTAATCGTTCGTAGTGACAAAAGCTTTTGTTGCACTCAATACGTTTATTATTGCGGTTTGTTTAAATGTTGATTGAATAATGCATTTTAATTGAACTTTCATTGCTTTGATATTTCCGATTGTCATTTGGTCCGATTTTTAATTGAATTTTGCTTTATATCATTATTGCTATGATTTAGAGATTAATCATGTGCATACCTACTTATTACAACTACTACATTATCTCTTTGGCTTTATAAAAATCATTTCTACATTCTTACAACTCTACGTTTGCTTCTTTTATTACGTAGATTTTATGTATCTTAATTGTAATCAAATAAAAGTGAAATCAAACGATACATGTTCTAGACTATCGTTAAACTATCATTTACTGGTAATAATTCTGGTAATACAAAATCAGATTTTCAAGAACGATGCAAAATGTTCTTGTTCTCAAATCTTATTTGGCCGACAATATAAACAAAGTATTTCTTTTTAAAGACCTAAAAGGTTTTTGAAAGTCCAGGTTTATTTGCACGGGAGATTTCACTCCGGGATGCGGGAAAAATCCGGAATCACCAAAATTAGTAGACATAGGCTTATTAAACCTAGGGAAAACGGAAAGGTAAAGAATATTTATCGTATACGGTGGGAAACTAAAACTTACAATATAATAAAAATAGATATCTCCCAAGACTTATTCTTATACCTTATCATACTTTAAGCCCCTCTTCAAGAGATAACAAGCAAAAAAAGCTTTAGTAAAATGAAGGTTTTCCTTACAAAACATTACAAATATCAACACTTCATCAGAAATTTCACTCACCACTTCAATTTCATTACACATTCATGCGACAAAAATCAAACACGTATTGCGTCTTACAATAAAATCGATGGCATTAAATTCGAAGCAAGTCTCGAAATAAGGGTTGCCATATACAAAATAACGTATGCCTTATTTGTATGTGCGTTCAATAGCTATTTTATTTTTATTTTTCTCTTGTACGAACGTTGGGGGAGTAATCCAAGTCGCTCTAATGTTCGTCAGCTCAGAAAATAATGTTAATACGCCTTCATTTTTTCTATTTGTGGTATTAGTTTCAAAGGTTTTTGTAGATTGTTTTTCTCTTTCATCTGTTTCTTCAGCAGCCGTTCTAAATAAATGGTTTGGTACAAGTATATTACACGGTGAAATAAATATCTACTGATCTTGAAGGGAGATCGGTGGCCTGCGAGCGGCTAACTTGGGGCGTCCGCTGTCCGACCAAAAATGGCGCCTGTAGTGGGTAATAGGACCCCTATTACCTACTACAGGGGCCATTCCTCGATGGGGTCTAGTGGTGGCTGGACGGCAGCCTATCATGGTCTTGGCGAATCCGACATACCCTGAAAAGCGTAGATAGGTAAAGGTTTAGAAACATAACAGAAGGAATAGTACGAAGCTATAGTAAACGCCTCTCAAAAATATCGAAATAATTGGCCATGAAGTATTCATTATATCAATTTCAATTTTCTTGCTTTAACAATTGGTGGACCAACATCTGAATACTTACAATAATGAGTAAATCTATACAAAAAATATGATTTCGTAACACGATTAGCCACAAAGTGAACAATTTTAAACAAACACCTTCCAACAAGGCGAGCGCCAACAAAGGCCTCTCTTCGATACTATGCAACCTCTTTTGATAGAACACAAAGCTACCCGGTCTTTGCCTAACTAACTATTTAAGCAACACTAACTTTAATTAATCTTGACAACACCATTGTACATAATAAATATCATTTATCACTTTCAATAGGTATCGACGCGAGAAATTTTCGAATCACGAGCGAGAAACTCGGCTTTATTGCACTTTATTTTATAACTGGCAACACTGGCGATCAACGCCTTTGTCTTGACTGGCGTTTTGTTTGTAGCATTGACAACTGAAATGTTTGCGAATTATTTTGGAACGGGTCTGATGATTTTTATTGAGTAGGTGTGGTATGAATTTTGATTGATGACATTGATTGAATATGATTAAGTTTTGATTATCTTAGCTCGTCTAATGTAATGATTATATTTTACTTTAGGTAACAAAGTAATAAGCTTATAGGATTTTGATTCAACGCACTATTTATATAATATAAATAGTTATATAGTAATCGCATAGTTTTAAAGATGACAGATTTTTTAAAATTGACAACTACAAAAAGGTACGCTTTATCAGACATTTTCCATTGCATAAGATTTACATAAGTATTTATTAACATCTAACATACCATCAAGCCTGTATTCCCCGAAAGGTTAGGCAGAGGTGCCCCAATGTACACCCACATTTCGCCGGTATGTTTAGGTCCCATGTAATAGGGGGCGAGCCTATTGCCATTAACCGGGCACATATCCAGACTCCGAGCTGCTACTGGGAATTTCATAGAAAAACCCAATAACACTTTGCTCGACCCGGGGATCGAACCCAGGACCTCTAGCGTAGCAGTCGTGCTTAGGACCACTAGACTAATGAGGCAGTCTGGCAGTCAGGCATAAGTATTTATTAATAATAATATTTTAAAAAACTTAATAATACTTGACGTATAGGTACCTACTAGTTCAGTGCAATTTTTTTTCTTTTGTAGCCTATTCTGTTATATCTACCTTCATACTACTAATAACTTAAGTATTTATATTATAAATTTAGCTTCCTTATATGGCACTCCATCTTCTACGTTGACCGTACATCCATTCGACGCACAAATACATTTTTCGTTAGATTTTTCTAACAATAACAGGGGCTAGATTTCAATTATTTGCCAATCCGTTACCTGTACGAGTACAGTGGTCCTGACTCGATTGCCTCCCGTCTGGCAGTACGCCGGAATCGAACTCCGGTCCGCACAATGAAATACATCTAAATAAATAACACGGACTTCTCATTGTGATGCCGTCTCCATACAAAATATATTTTCACTACAATACCCGCGCTGGGAATGGGGAAAATGGGGCACACTCGAACGGGAGAAAATGCTCGAATGCTGGCAACACTCGGGCTTAATTCGAGATTCCATTTTTGATATTTTGAATATTATTGGGTATTTTGTGTTGGCGATCGACCAATTATATTGTGTGGTTAATATTTTTGAAGGCTTTTCCGTTATTGATATTTACCGTAAGAGGTTAGCAACTTAACTTTTGGAACTCGACGACCAATAAAAACAGTTTTTATTAAGTCAACTTAAAAGATATCCGCATTATCCATTTACTATCCCATTTCTTGGCAGGGGCGTCCTCTCAGAATAAGGGATTAGGTTGTAACTCTATCTATACAATGTTAGGTTTCTTAAAAGTGCCTCATTGATCTAGTGTTCATTAGCGCAACTGCTACGCTAGAGGTCCTGGGTTCAATTCCCAGGTACAGCATACTGTTATTGTTTTTTTTTATGAAATTATCAGTAGCAGCTTAGAATTGTACCGTCCAATAAGCTCGCCCCCTATTACATGAGACATACCGGTGAACCATGTGAACTGTACGTAGGTAAGTACATTAATACATCTCTGCCTAACCGTTCAGGTAATACAGGCGTAATGGTATGTTTTACGTTTTAAATTTAATAAGCATCCATAAAGCCGTGGAAACTTAACCTTCTTATTGTAATCCTTAATTTAGAATTAACACAAAATCTTCAGTAATTGACAAATTAATTTACTTTTCAACAGATAAATCCACTTGACGAATTCGACATCGAAGTCGCCGAAACCCTCGAGGGTCGTAAGTCTAAACAATGACCTACCGAACTAATGATTAATTCAAAAGTCGTTGGATTCCTTTCCACGTGTGGCCATAGAACACGCGTTATAAATCTGCTTAACTAACGTCAGAGAGTTACAGTTCATAAACGCTTGTAAAAGCTTATTTGAAATAAAAACATTTGATTTGTTACAAAGATAACTTCGAAAGATGTTGGGATATTCTCTTACTTTGAACTTAGAAAAAAGCAACCAAAAAAAAAGTATTTGCCCAATTATATCTCAATACTGGCCAATGCTTGAGGTTACAAAACTTAACCCGACTGATCCATTGAGGCTGGCCTTGGTCCATATTACATTATTATAGTTTTTAATGTATGCAGTGGTGTGTGTCAAAGCTCAATTTAATAAAATATTAATACAAATACCGTTGTAACGCCATGGTTATTTCGATATAAGGGTCTTATTAACAATGAAAACGATAACTATAAAGGAGCTCCTACTTATAGTACCTACCTATTTTTACTAACTCTAAAATACACCGTGTCATCTGACAATCAAAAGGTTGTTTTAATACTGATTATGTTGAACAATTTCTAAGTACTGTTTGACCAACCCTAAAATAGCAAAAAATAAAAAACTGCTTACTTATTTTTCACGATTTCAGGGTTGGTTCTATATTTTTTTTAGTTCTCTACTCTCCCACCCGCTTACTTAGCAGCGCCACAGTAGAAGCTAAGAACGGTATAAAATAAAACAATTGATTTGAAAAACGCCCCCCTACATAAAGGGGTTCGTAATTATTAAATTGAAAACCGTGTTTTATGCTCACAATTGAAGGGTTGGGGCGACAGAATGGATCCCGAGTTCTGTACAGAAACTAATCTAGATATTGTTTTTACCTACCGTCTGTTATTCTATGTCTATTACTACTATTTGGAGGAGAATGATTTAGTTTCTTTTTAATTGAAAATAACATACCATCACATCATCGTGAAATCTTAGGCAGAGGTGTACTAATGTATACCTACATATCGCCGGTATGTTTAGGTAGTATGTAATACGGGACGAACCTATTACCAGTAACCGGGCACAAATCCAAACTCCAAGGTTATACTGCAATTTCTTAAAAATAACCTAATTACTCTTTGCTCGATCTGGGAGCCGTATCCAGTACCTACCTCTAGCGTAGCAGTCGTGCTTGGGACCACTACACTAATGAAGCAGTCAGCTTTTTAAATTGACGACTGATACTGGCTGGTTGAAACGCCGGAAGATACTCAAAAAAGTTTTAATATGCCTATCAAGATAGGAATCCACTCCAAAAAGTTTATATAATGTCTATATCAAGACAAATAGGCCAACATGGTGAATTTGACCTTGTCATCGTGCTAGAAGAAGGCTCAACCATACTCTTAAGCCAGTAACTGACTCCATTAATATTCTAACTAATAGATATAACTGTTGAGTAAATCCAACTAAGTGTTTTAATCAAATCACAATAGGTGTTATTGATAATTATGTACAAAAGACGTCATACTAAAGAAAGAAATACATATTACAGCACGCAATCCACATAAAACAAAGGATATTTTAATCATAATAAATAATATAATATATTGTTATTATCAGACAACATTTAGTCAATAGCGGTAAGTAACAAAAGAACTTACACAATAACGATATTAAATGATAAATAATTATTATTTGTATCAATAGGTACACTATTAGCATATATATCACGCATTATAAATAACCTGGTTAGAAGTATATGATCTGATTTGTATGCCAATTAAGTACACCACACACCACACACACATTAAGTACACCTCTGCCTAACCCTTCGGGGAATAAAGGCGTGATGGTATGTTGTATGCCAATTGATGGGTAGACACAATATTCACAGAAGGAATATTATAAAGGTAAGTTATAAAAAGGTACTTAAAACAATATAAGCACACAAGGAAACGTAAGCTACTTGTAAAGAAACAAATAATATTGATCAAGATAAATAAAATTTAAGTATTTTTGATACCAGAAATAATTATAGATACCAGACGGTACGGTACAGTACCTCAGTAAACCCACTACCATACCACTCATATTGATAGAGAAATCAAAAAACTTCAGAAACCCAAAGCATACAATTTGACATTTGCCAAGTAGGTCCCACAAGGAATTTAACTTGCGAAATTCCCACGCGTCCGGCAAAAACTATATCAATGCGTGAATACCGCAGGACATAGCTCTCACCCTAAACGCATATACCTTTTCTGTTGCGTTGGGTAAAAAGGCTACACAATTCTACAAACAAATATCGTCCTTATAACTTAATATTTTCTTTAATAAAAAAAATCATTTATTTCAGATTAAATTCATTCATAAGTTTTATATTAGACCTACAATAGATAACAATGTGTACAATAATATATATTAATAAATGCTTTTAGATATTTATTTATTATGATTATTAATACTCTACACACAATATTTCTGCATTGCTACTTTTTCTTAGTGCGTTTTTAAAATGGAAGCGTGCAGCGCCATCTGTCGGGTGGCGCCGAATTAATAGAAAACGTTTGCTCGCATTTTACAAGCAGCGATCTTACGGGGCTTTGAATCATGATTTTGTATACACTAAGAGAATTTAGAAATTACTGATTACTATGACAAGATGTATGAATGTGGACGAAGCAAAAGAAGCATGCAAGAATCGTAGCAGATGGCGTTCTGTAGTTTCTGCCTACCCCTATGTCAAAAAGGCGTGAGTGTATGTAAGTATGCATGTATGATTAATAATTAAGTGATTGTTGGCCTTTTCAGTACCTAATGACGGCTAAGTATATAACTTTGCAGTATGCAGGCCGGGACTACGTCATTATATTTTTTTTAAATTATGATTTTATTATTAAGAAGTGGAACATCCTCAAGATGATTATGATGGGTGACGGTGTGTGCATTCTGCGAACCCACATTAGTCTAGCGAGATGGATTATAGAGTAACAAACTCTGAGCTGCCCGGTTTATTGCAATGGACTCGCCCCCTATTACATGAGCCCAAAAAAAATTGGGGAACTGTTGGGGTACATTACACTTCTGTCTAACCTTTTGGGAGAATATAGGTGTGATGGTATGTGTTATGGTACCAGTGTAAACATTTTTTTTCAAAGACACCTCTCGTTCAAAATCTCTCGACAGAATAATATATGAACATAAGCATATGTCTTTGTTAAGTTATTTATCTTATTGTGTCTGATCTCACCGAAAATAATTTCGGTTTTGTCAAAAAACCCAAAGCCTGTCTTGTACACGTTAAAAACCTTCTTTAAAATAATATTGAATGGCCAAAATAAATAAACGTAATCATGATTAATTATGCAGTGCAATGACACCTAAGATATTTGTACAAGAAAATTATATATGCGTAAAAATACATGTTTATTGTAAAGAACATTACAGTCTTATTATTCATGAATTAACTTTAATAAATGTTACATTGTTACATTACGTATTCTCGTTTAAAACTATGACCATAAAGAAAAAAACAAAACGATTAATAATGATGTTGCTATACTCAATTTTGATCTGCTTCGCTAGAGATCCCGATCGAATCAGAGATCGAGTAGTTTTATTGGGTTTTTATAAATGCATACCATCACGCCTGTATTCCCCGGAGGGTTAGGCAGAGGTGTACTTATGTACACCCACATTTCGCCGGTATGTTTAGGTCCCATGTAATATGGGGCGAGCCTGTTGCCAAACTCCGAGCTGCTACTGAGAATTTAATAGGTTTTTATAGTTTAAACTCATATGTAGGTATATGAGTATGTCCCTATCTCTAGGTACAGTAATTATTATTCATAATGTTATTATAATTATTAACGAATTATTAAATTGGTAACAGTAGATAATATTCAAGAAATCAATTATTTTTTCTCAGTTTCCGACGGAGTTGAAGAAGATAATTTGTAAAACGGTTTAATTTATTAATAATCTTTTTAAGTACGAACTAGTCCAATTTTGTAACAAATTGCTCAAGTATCATAATATTACTTATTATTCATTGAATAATAATTGACACCTGAAGCTTAAATAATAAACTATCAATTTAATAACTGAATGCAAGTAACAACAATTTTAATAACATTTCAAAGCATCCTTAAATGTTTTTTTTTTCAGAAAAGCAACAATGATTTTTATCAGAATGCAAAATTTCGAATAATATTAAATTTATTTAAGGTCATCTATAATTTAAAAATTTCCATTGCTCAATTGACAATTATAATTGGTCTTTTCATATATCAGTCTTTCGTTTTGACATTGCGTGAAAAAAGATTACTTTATGTTCTAAAGACCTATAAGTAAATGCATTAATGATAACTTAAATCTTCACATACAGCATTAACTATATTTTGTAGATATATATATAATATAATAAAATGGATGTATGTACTTACTTCCCACCCGAAACAACCTTTAAGCTGAATTGAATTCATCAACTCAACAATAAAAACGGCCAAGTTGTTATTGAAAATCAAATCAAATTAAATTATGTTGATACCAATTAGTGGTAATAGGAACTGAATGTCGTTTAATTATATAACGACATTAAAGTTCAAAGAGCTTGTCCATGCCCGGAAGCCGGAGCACTCGTAATTAACACTAAACCTGTCAAAATAACTGATGTCATAATCAACAGCTATTAAAAATAATTTAAACGCATATGGAATCCGAAATAAATAAAACAGGAAAGATATAAACGGTAAAGTTCTGATTCCAATTATTTGAAAGTTCCAAATTAGAATTTGAAATGCGCCTATCTACTCATCCACTGCAGTCAATCCGTCATTGAAATCAATGAATCTTCGATCTAATCGTCTAAGTGAATGTTAATTCAATTATTTCACTTCGAACTTTCCATTAACTTCAAACAAAATTAAAAGGGTGTCAATTAAAACGACGAAGTAAAATAAAAACAATTTAGTGTTTATTTTGTATGGCATTTAACAAAGTTATTTTCTCAAATACTATAATACATCGTTGGTACTGACATCGATAATTCAATTAATACACTATTATATACATTTTGAGGTGTACTAATGACTTAAGATTACGACAACTAGTTCTTAAATTTACATCTACAGTTGGAACCAATAAATAAATTATACATGAATAAAGTAAAGCGAGACAACCCTGAAGACTCAGGTATGAAACAAACAACTCAACAAACTGGCGTTATGTTATTCCTAAAACAAAATACAGGGTTGACAATACATGACTTAACTATTAAGCTACATGAGACACCTATAGAAAATAATCTCTTTTTGGTACCAATCTCACTTCACATAACTAACGAACCGGCGCTACTTTACCTTATATATTTATAGACGCATCAAAAACAAAAGAAATCACAGTTAAACTCAATTCGTCCCCTCTCGGGTCTACCTTAACATATTTACAAGTCACTTGATATGTGACGCACTTATTAACATCATCAATTGTAACTCTAGAAAATAAATAATGTTCATTAGATTCTTGTTCACAGTCTATTACACTTAACTGTTGGTACCGTCTCGTGCGGTGTTGCCGAACCTCAAAAGATGAACATCCTTTAAGGAAGGCAGGTTGGTCTTCAATATATAACAGACACTGGCCGCCTGAGCTGATCGTCGTGGGGGCTGTGCTGTGTTGGGGTGACGGGAGACACTGGTGAGGACGGCGCGGCTCCGTACTGTGGGAACAGCGACGAGGGGAAGTGCTTCGGAGGTGCCGCCGGCGACGTGTACAGCGATGAATAGAATGAAGACACCACGGCAGCCGCCGATGACGACACCGTCGGCATTTTTTCCGCCGGTGCCATCAACTTGGAGAACTGTAGATGGTCTAGCTGATGTGGGAAGTATGGCGGCACTGCTGAGTATGACAACGCATCCAGGTGACCAACTCCGGGAGCCGGGCCAGCGAAGTACGGCAGCGGGAAGCTCGGGAAAGCACCGGCACCGGGGGCTCCTCCTTGCGTGGGAGGCTTGGGCTTCCTGCGCGGCCTGTACTTGTAATCCGGATGCTCCTTCATGTGCAGAGCCCTCAACCTCTTAGCTTCATCGATGAACGGCCGCTTTTGCATCTCAGAAAGTAGTTTCCACTCAGCGCCGAGTCTTTTGGAGATCTCAGAGTTGTGCATTTTTGGGTTATCCTTGGCGATCTGGCGTCTCTGCAACCTGGACCACACCATGAAAGCATTCATGGGTCTCTTGATGTGTCCCTCGGACTGCGGCGAAGTCGCCGGCAGCGGTTGCGGTGCACTGGGATACTCCGGCAGCATGCCCGGATGCATAGAAAACGCGTACGGATGATGACTCAAAGTTGACATGGTGATTGAACTTTTATTTACTAAGTCGTAAATTCTGTTAGAGCATTAGCCCTATAGTGATGTATGGCACAAAGCGGTGAATGAGCACAGACGAGGAGGTGATTGTATCGCGTCGAAGACGGACGATAGACTGGCGAGTTAGTAGCGGGGCCTTGTGGGTATCGGAGCGCGGCGGGTGGGGTTTTTGGGCGGTGAGGCGCTGGCCAATGAGGGGCCGGTAAGTACAGCCTGCGCCCCACCTCTAGCGTTATGTTTGTCTCGTTCTCTCGCACAATAGATGTGTGCGGGTCTCTTTCTGCCGTAACAATGGAGCGGCGTGCCGTGGCGCGGAACAGGCGTGCAGCTGTTCGGAGCCATGTCAGCGACTGAATGCGGCCCAATGCATGATGTAACTGTAGTAATAGAATACTTTACACACTTGTATTGTGGAATTTGGTTGTGTACCAAATAAATGGTGATATAAATAGACCACGAGTGTACGTTTGAATGTCACCTTTTTGTGCGAAAACTCGATATATTCGTACTAATAAAACGCTTGAGCTTTTTAGAGATAAGCGATTAAACATTTTTATTGACTGGAAACCTTTCGAAGAGAATGAATGCAGAGGTCCAATTCTAATGTTTATGTTTTTACGTCCTGCTTTTTCTAACAAAAAGATGTAATCCTCCTCGATGGAAATATAGCTTAGGAATTGTAACAAAGTTATTTTTTTATTGTCATTGCAATGAATATAACGTAAGACTTTCTGTGAATTCGACTGATTCTGAGGGAAGGGTAGAAACATTCATGCTGTTAGTCAATACGTGAAAGTCGAGTAAGGGCAAACTGATTACAGTTA
This sequence comes from Subacronicta megacephala, assembly GCA_958496365.1. Lineage (NCBI taxonomy): Eukaryota > Metazoa > Arthropoda > Insecta > Lepidoptera > Noctuidae > Subacronicta > Subacronicta megacephala. Next base: position 1,573,560 of record OY292515.1, on the reverse strand, counting down.
TTATAACGTTTTTATGATATGGTATAACTTAATGTTGATAATATCCTATACAATTATTCCCAGTTACGTATATATGTAGGTATGAGTGTGTCTATACATAAACTGCATTACAATCTAAATAGTCTAAATTATTTCACATATTTGATAAAGGTAGGTACTTATGTTAGAATTAGTCATAAGCTGTCTTATTGGTTTCGCTTGGAGTGCTGCGAATGGGTAAAAATCTACTTAAAATATATAATAAACTTATAATTTACTTATTAATTTATTTATAGCTGATTGGTAACAATCATGAAAAATTTAAATTTTATCACAAAAAGCTGTAAAGTGTGTTTAAACGGCGATTTTAAGACTTTCGGTTTTAAATTGTAAAAGGTATCTTAAATGATACTACCTACGTATTGAGTCATACTTTAACTTATTTGTCAATTAAAAAAGTTCAAGGACCGATTCTTTTGTTCCCGTTGATTATACTATTATATAAGTATTTTGTTTTGATACCCAAAAAGTTGTTATTTACCTGTTATGTCAAAGAAGAAAGTATTACGACCTTTTAAAACAATTGGGGCTTTTACGAAGAAAAATGTTTGAAGTTTAAAACTTTACTATATTTTGTTATTAAGCTTTTTTTCTTTGATGAATTCGTTTTGTAATCATAGTTACCTAATGTAAAGATATGGCTTCAGTTGTGAGTTGTTTGACAAAATTGCGTTTGTCTCGGTATGTAGACAGATGGTAGAAAACTGCCTTTTTTTTTTCTTATATTTTAGCATTGAATAATGCGAAATGTTCACGTCACGACGTCACCTGAAGACGAAAAAGTGGAAGAGAAATTCGACATAACAGGCGGTGGTCTCGGTAGCTTAGTTGGTAAAGCGTCTGGTGTAGGTACTTAACCAGAGGGACTCTGTTTCTTTCATTAGAAAATTCATATCTTTGTGAAGATGGTAGTTAGATTTTATTTACCTATTCTTTTCTTAGTTTTTTTTTCTTGTAGCCAGGTAATATTGTTGATCGCGATTCGCAACCCTTCGTATAGGCTTTATTTTCGTAATCATAACACTAAATGTTTTTGATAGAATGTTGATAGTTTTTAAAGATAGTCGACTCCGAATTTGATCATTACTATTTTGTAGATGATTAATGTTACCTATAATAATTACAACTAACTAAGTCTTTGAAGTTATGATGCTTGTTTGTAAATGTACTCACAATTTGTTCAACAAAAATATATGTTTTATTCACTGTGTTTTTTTTAATGTTTCGTGGGTATATATAACCTACCACATTTGTCTACTTTTTCTAAGCGCAACTGCTATGCTAGAGGCCCTGGGTTTAGATCGAGAAAAGTGTTATTGAATTTTTATATTAAACTCTCAGTAGCAGCTCGGAGTCATGGGCTCGCCCTCTATTACATGGGAATTATACATACCGGCGAAGAGTGGGTGTACATCTACACTTCGCCGGTATTAAGATGGCAAACAATTCGAGGTAAAAAAGAGAACACGCTACCATACTTTTTTTAACATTGCTTACAAGATTGTTAATTCTCACAGGTCTTATTAGAAAATTGTACTATTTAAATGGGTTACGCCTCTTATTATTATATTATGATAAATTATGGATTGCATGGTATGGTAGACCGTTTGATACAGAAACTAGGAGGCCAATTAAACTTATTTACAATTTTAAGTTGATTTATTGTCATCAGTAATATATACCTATGTATTGATAGTATCTAATGGGATTAGAATGCGGTAAAACTGTCGTTATTTTGCATTTCAATAGCGATGGAAAGACAACTGGTGGTTGGCGAGTGAGCGATCAACTTCTGCCACAGGGGTCACGGGTACGATTCCCGTAAGAATGTGTATAGTATCAATGTTATTCTTTTTCTGGTGCATTGGTTTATCGCAAGCAGCTGCTAAACCAGATGCAGATTTAACTTGTAATAGATTCTTTATAAGGTGAAAAAGGTCGATCAAGTATCTATTAAGTACGTATTGAGTTTTTGTAAGAAATTCTGGCTATTGGATATTGCTATTCTCTTGGCTTGAATTTTTCTTTGTTTTTTGTTCAATGATTTACTCATCCCCATTTTATGGGCCAGCCATACCAGCGACTGTGATAGAACATCAGTACACCTCTGCCTTACATCATAAAGATACAGGCATATGTAATATCAACATACCATCACGTCTGTATTCCCCGAAGGGTTAGGCAGAGGTGTACGCCCATGTTTCGCCGGTATGTTTAAGTCCAATGTAATAGGGGGCTAGCCTATTGCCATTAACCGGGTACAAATCCAGACTCCGAGCTACAACTGAGATTTTCATAGAAAAATCCAATAACACTTTGCTCGACGTGGGGATCGAACCTAGAACCTCTAGCGTAGCAGTCGTAGTGTACCAATAACTTCAAATTAACGTCATATCGAGAAAAACCATTCTACATTCAAGACGTTTTTATGTTTTTTTTATTATTTTTAATCCCTTCTTAAAAAAACCAGGAACCTTTAATGTACGGACATAATTTTGATGGAATCTCTTAAGACCATAATTTAAACAGCTTTTGCAAGTAACATCATGTTACTGAACAGTAAAACACACAAATAAGTATGTCCACACTAATTAAATATATAACCTTTAAACTAGAATCATTCGCTGAACACTGAGTACCACAGCACCTATAAATCACGCCACATTATTACATCACATAAAACGGGAACAGGGAACCTTTCTCACAGATTTAACTTTAAATCGATTCTTTATAAGATAGTCATAAAACATAAAATGACGGTTTCACGAAGCGAATCGGACACACTTTTGAGCCATTGTTTCATAGTAATGGCTTGTGGCGACACTATATTGCCAACAAAACTAGGATTACGATCGTAAACACATTCTACAATCATAAAATGACTTTTTCATTATCTCCTACTACACACTTTTAAGACTTATGTCTGTTTTGTGTTAATGGAATTTCGACTTTATAGTTTTGGCAGTGTAAAATCGAGTTTTGATTGTGGCGAAACCGAAAACAGGATGGTCTTTTGTTTTAGCGAACATCTTAGAGTACTTCCACGAAGTAAAGTCTTTGATAATAAAATAATAACAAGCCTGAATGTGAGTAATTTCTATATTTTATGGGTAAAACTTAAGTTTGTTCGAGCGTTTTGTTCCAAACTTTATTGGCTATCAAAGTATTCGTAATTCAGCTTAATCGTAAAATGAAATTGCTAATGGAAATTAATATTTTCCTTCTATGGTGCGCAACAGTTACTTAGCACAATTTTATGGGTATGAAGACATTTTAAATGTAATAAACAATTGATATTACCTAATTACGTTGGAGTTTTTATTATTTGTTTGGGATTGAGTTTTACACAACACTGTTTCCCACGAGTAGGATTTCCCGCATCTGAGAAAGTAACGAAAGCCTAAAACTTCCTAATGAACTTTGGTCTTCGTAAAGTTAATCTTAAGTTAAGTTAATCACTTCAAACTTCACGCCACCATACTTGAAGCCGAGTATGTAAGTACATACTCGGCAGTTTGATTCCCATGTCAAGCTAAGTATTATTAGGACTTTTTTTATAAAATTCTCAGTAGGTACCTAAGTACCTTTTTACTTGGTAGCTCGGAGTATCAACTTCTATTATTTCGCTTTCTCCGCCTAGTTCTCTAGAAAAGAAGGTATCCCGATCGTCTCACTTACGTTTCCTCTGCCTCACCAGGTGCTGTTTATATTACCAAAAAAAAATGAAATAATACAGAATAATAAGAATAGTTCACCCATATTACTATAGGTACAAATAACACATACCTTAATAAATTGTACCATTTCAAAGAATATCACTTATTAAAAAGATATATTTGTCGCAACAGTTGAAGCGCTAGAACTCATGTTGAAAATTAAGTACTACTAACGCCATCTATCGATACAACGCGTAAATTTTGGGCAAAGTGACCGAGCTACGATTTTTGATAAAAATTATGGAATTACCGTTTCGTAGTTGATCTCTATTTAATATTGACTATATGGTGTTAGAAAATATAGTAATTTGTTTCTAATCTTTTTTCATCTGACGCTCAACGAGGACCCTTAGTTTCAGAGTTATAAAATTAACAACTTTGAAACTTTTAAAAAATAACACGGGCGCGAGCCTGTAAAGAGATTTAGTACCTAGCTACTAATAAAATAAAAGTGAGCCTTACTTTATGACCCCATTGTATCAAATATAAAAAACCAAAGAACAATAAATAAAAATCTATGGAGATATTTCAACTGAATTATCTGTCGGTTGTTGTCAAATAATTTAGTACAAATATTATACGGAGAAGGTAAAAGAAAACAATAAAATAATTAAAATAATATGCATTCTTTAACAGTTGCCGTCAATGCAAAAACAATAAAAAAATAAAGTTCAGCTAAATAATAGAGCTCAAAATTACAGAATGACTCTATGAAACAAAATCTCCAAATACATAACCCGAATGAACCATTTGCCATTAAAGAAGATTAACTAAATCGGATAATTAAGTTACAATCAATGCTTGGGGTGTGTTAAACGTTTTTTAAGTGTTGGTCATAAACGCCTCGTCTAATGTTTGTTCAGTAGGCAAATATTTATCCTGTAGTTACCTAGGTAACTACTTGATACCGCAGGTATCTCACGTTTTCAATTACGGTAGTTACTTATCGATTAACTGAACAGCTACAGCATTTTCACAATTTTACTGTGACCAAATTTAATAACTAATAACTGTTGCGCTGTGTGGTTTAAAAGTATTGTTTAATATCTACATTTATTTATCATTTTTTGATTTTTTTGTAAATATTTAGGAAAATATTTAGTAAATTCACCTTTAAATTTGGTATTTAATGTTCAATATACTATTTACTTTATAATAAATGCTAAATTGTCAGTAAAAAAAATAACGGAGGTAGATAAATGAACTAAGTACTTAACCGAACTGTGGGTGCACATTAGAAGGTACACCTCTGTCCAACCCTTACTTATGTATGTTAAAAGTAGATAAGTTTTGCATGGTGTTGTTTATAAGTTACTTTTTTATATCAAAATGAGCTTTAATTACGCAAAGCAACCATTATTTTCTTTACAAATAGCATCCTCATAAATACGACTGCAAAATAAATATAACGCAAACAACATACCTTCTCGTACCATAGATAACATTAATTAAAAACTCAACAAGAAAAAATATATTACGTAATAAAAATATTCCACAAAGAAACGTCGCACCTAATTACTTATTTCTCAACACCGCAACAATACAGCCGCCTGCAGACATGACCTGGATATCTGCGTCTCACTCTATCACATTTAAATAAAAAGGGAGGGGAATATTAGCTAGTTAGTCTTCGAATGCCGTTGAGCTTCGAATAGTGACAAAAGCGGGGTGAGCACAATATAGGCTTAAAGCCTATTCGCCCCATCTTCCTATTTTAATTTACGCAAATTTCCCATGACACTTCACCCGACATACTATTATGGTTTGTTTTTTTAATGGATGGGTTGATTCTGTCTTGGTTAATTAAAATTAATCGGCGGTTAGGATAACTGAGTAATTATATTCAGATGCTATGATTCATGATGATAAATGGTAACGCAAGGTTTTACATTCAATTTGGTGTTGTTTCCATTAAAACTTTTCTTAGTAAATTAATAATTTTAAAGATGGCCAAATATGGGATATAATATTGAGGCGTTCTTACATCACAATTATTGCAAACTTTAAAAGAAATCTAACCTATAATTCATTATTTACTGTTATCTTTTCAGTTTTATAAAGTACCAGGTTTTTATTTTTTTCTCTAATAATGTAAGTTACTGTTCTATGATAATATGAATTGAAATACTTATCTTTAACTTTAGAGTGTAGGTATGTCAATAATATTGAGACAAAACAATATTTTATTCAGTTACTGACTAATACAACTTAATTCAATTAACCTATGAGAAATAATTATATCATTTGAAAATTCTCCATGTTAACTGTAACTATATGTAACTTATTTTAACGAACAGTCTTAATCTCTAGTTAGAGCAGTGCCACCGGTCCTTCCTGCATCCTATATCCTATACGTTACTTTTGCAGAATCTATTATTTTTCAGCAAGAATGCACTCAGTTAATGACCTCCCAATGATAATAGTCCATTGTGCTGCCTACGCGCAGGCAATCTTCATAGTGCTCGCATTGTGACAACGAAAATTAATTTATAGATAGGTTTTTTAATAAACTAATGAACGGTATGGGGTGTCTTATTTTTAGATTTGTGTATCTTGATGCAGGTGTTATTTTTTTTGTGGAATTATGTTGGTATGTTGATATTTTTTATTTTCCTGTAGTATCCTTAGTAATGTGAATGTTTAATGAAGTTACTTATAGATAATATATCCTGGCTGTGGAGCGAAAACTCACTAACCAACAGGGACTAATAACAAAGGACCTAAATATAATTTTCCAGGCCCAGAAAAAGTCTTAGCCATACTTAGCTTACTGATTGTATCTTAGCTTACTTATTGTTAAATAATACAAAAAACAAAACGCAGAGTGAACTGCAGTTAGTCAAAGTCACTATTTATGAAAAACTAGTTGCACTAGTTTCAAATAGTGGGTCTTATGGCGAAGATCCGGGAAGAAACTCCATTACCAACTCTACTTACTCTAGTTTATTCTTATTTATCTTTGTTTATACATATTTATTATCAAATTTGTTTTTTTTTGTTTACACATTTTATATTTGAGATTAATGTATTTTGATGAGGAAGCCAAGACTAGATCAGAATAAAAAATCGCTATCTAAAAGTATAACATACCTAAACCCAGATTGCCTCTGCAAATAAGAGCTGATGAGTCACGAAAGACGGCTCCCATTCACGGAAACATGCTAGCCAAAGGTAGTACTTAAGCAACGTTAGCAAGCCTACTACGGAAGCGTGTCCCATGTCAGTAGACAAAATGACACGCGTGCAACTACGAATTATCTTATATTATTGACATCATAAAACTCAAATTGAAATACAACTAATACCTTCGAAGAACACAATAACTTCCAAATAACCCACATTATCAGTTACAAACAATACACAATGACAAAACTTTTAACGCCGACAAACAGACAGACAAACGCCCAAACAAAATGTCTTCATAACCGCAATAAACATCTTTGTTTTCAAAAATAACGGTTTGTAAAAACATAATTTTATTTTCGGATCAACAATTTTGTGCCGTATGCTTGTTTTGTCATAAAAATGAGTATTGTAATGTTGAGACAATGTGTTTTGTCAAATGTCATAACAAAAAGCAACCGTTCCGAGTTTTTTTTTTTTGAGGCGGCAAGTTAAAGGCATAGACCGTTCAATTCTGAGAACTGATCAAGTTAAACAATTTATTGTAATAACTGTATAATATTTGTTTTGGAAATATATTAACGGATTCGTTCCAGAGGTTATATTTCAAATGAAAGGGAATTTAAAAAGGCATCAGTCGATGCGACGTTTCTTTGTTTTTCAGTATTACTTAAACCCGCGGTTTTGTTTGAAAATTAAATGTTTAAGTTAACTTTTATTGATTCAAAGGCGTGAATAATTTAATATCTTTACAAGAGTCTGCAAATTTTTGATAGTATCTCATACTTTGGAAGTACCTTAAACCTGAAATTACTTTCAGGTAATAAATAAATTACATACTTACATAACTAAGTAGTAGGTCTAAACATTAACTAATGCTAATTATTTTATTTTAATATAGCAGAAGTATTGGCTCCCTGGCATGTCTACGTGCCAGCATGAATGGGTTGGCATGACCAGGGAAGTACTACCCTCCCACAGAATATCGACGTCAAGTAGGTGACTGCAGAGCGCCGGAGGCCCAATTCCTCCCTCACTCCCCTTCTTTCTCATTTTCTCTTTCCCCTTCTGTTTCCTTAAATAAGCTCGGCAACGTATCTACAACTCCTTTGACTACTTACTTACCATTAGGTACCTCGCCTGCGGATATGGCAAGTTTTCCCATTCAAATAAAATTGACTTGTATTTGAAAACAACGAACAAACAAATTCCGTCTAACTTTTATATAGATGTTGTGACACACCACTTTTCCACCAGTATATCGATGTGAGGATCGATGAAATTTGTAGGCTATTACAATATACATATTGATTTCTATTAAGTTACATTCAATGCAGCATGACTAAGAGTGACAATTAATATTAAGATTCGTCCGAAGTATTGCAGATGTGTATCTAAGAATAAATTTACATATTCATATTATTAAAACTTGGGATTAAACGAATATACTTAATGTAATTAAAATAAGTATTGCAAAATATTTCTTCATCTAACTATCCAAGTTACATCTCTTTTGAAACTCTGCCATTTTTACGCGACACAACTTTCTAATTAACTCTACGAAACAATGGAGAGCGCGACACATGCATACAGAAAGGGGGTGACGAATACTGTTATTATTCCCCTTAAATATATAATTTAGTAAACTCACCAAAATGGACCCTATAAGTAGACAAATAGAATTCAATGTTGTGTGGCAGATATATCGTTAAGGGTTGTCTTTCAAGAGAACATTTCAAACAAATTTTAACTCTAAGATATTAAAACAAAGTCAACGTCAGTGTGCTGCGTCCTGATATCAAAGTTGGCTTCTAGGGTTGGCACCAACAAGTTCATTATGCACTTAGACAATTAGTGTACGCCGGCGGCTAACTCTTTGCCAGCCCTAAGCACTTCCGGTATCACGCCTTACTCATGGACGCAACTATTTTTGTAATACTCATTAGAGATTCTCATATAAGGGACATTTCTTTGAACTAAGGTTAAAGTGAATGACATCGAAATAGGACAAGTAGGTAGGTACTCGGAAGTCGGACAAAAATGGGGTCCAAAATAGGACCATTATTACCAATTGTTATATCTATACATAAGATACTAAGTATGTATAAATATCGATGTATATTGCCAATTCTTGTCTTCAGGAAATGACTATTTGATTTTGGGTCCAGCTAATAATGATACAAAAATTGGTAAGTATGTTAGATAATGCATCGCCTTAACGAAAAACTGATGATACCAATAATATATCTGATGACCCCAACGAAATATCTCCAAGAATATTGCAGTCAATCCATATCATTATAAAACCTGTGAGAAAATATTATTTAGGTACCTATGTATTTAATTGCGAACAAATCATCGCTAATGGATAATTATGAGGTACTAAAATTGTTACCAATAAAATAATGTCAATTTGAAGTCATTATGTAGCGAGAAAATTATTTCCCAGCAATATAAACAGACACATTTTGATGTATTCAGCGCATATCAACTTTCAAATGCTAAATCCATCTCATAAAATTAATGCAGAATCGAAATATCATAGCCAACTTGGAATTTCTAATCCGTATGCAAACAAAATTGAAATTCTAACACGATGCGCTTAGAAATGTGGTTAAATACACGGTGGATGGGCGCCGGACCGCGCGTATCTATCCAGGCGAAATCCGAATTTAACCGGTCTAAAATCCGCCGAAATCCGGTTGGATCCGGTTCGGGCGGAATCCGGTTAGTGGATCAACATCGGCGGAAGCATTGTCGTGGACAAGTGAACGGTTGAATGTGGTGACCGTTTAGTTGCGAATATATTGGATTTTGCTATGCTATGTCACTAGTTTTTCGTAACTAATTAACATGGTGATGATGATTTGGCAATATTAATATTTGTATTTGAATCCTTATTAGTAGTAAATCTGGGACAAATTGTTAATCCACTGTAACTGTAAATTTCGTTAATAATAATGTTTTCTAATCGCTTCCACTTCGTGAACCGTGTATGGTTTTATTTATTATTTAATAAAATGTCCATTCAAAGTAAGACAAAAATAAATTAAAAACGATAAAATTTACCTAATCTTTCATATTTTCCTAAAATCTATTTTTTTTTATTCAACTATCCTAGATCAACTTGAAAACTAAACTTGATATCATTTAATGTATAGGTGAAAATTTTAAAAAAATCCTTGCATGCCTCACCATCATCAACCCATCTGAGCATCAACCCATTACATTGTCTAATTGCTGGGCACGGGTCTCCCCTCAGAACGAGAGGGAATAGGCTATAGACCACCACGCTAGCCTACTGCGGGTTGACAAACTTCACACGCCGCCGCCCGTCAAGAATATTTATCAGACATGCAGGTTTCCTCGCGATGTTTTCCTTCACCGTTTAAGCGCGTGATAATTAATTACATAACTTCGAAAAGGCAGAGGTGCCCTGGATTCGAACTCGAGACCTAGCAGTCCAATGGTCTATCATTTGTGATCACAATCCCTATATTCACATCTTAATTCAACTCAAAATATTTACAAAATCTAATAACTTCCACTAGAACACCAATATGTAATTACAGCAGCGTGGCAATTATTTCACAAACGTAAGTCAAACGCAAACATATCGACTAATATTGGCGACGAATCAAACAGCGCGCGCGACACAATAGTCGCGCGTCCTTGCGACAAAATTGGCTGTTTTCACACGCGCCTGCTAATGATTACATGTTGGTAAACGATGTTTAGAAGTGTGCGTATCCATTGATGTACGGAAATTTAGGTGGAGGTTAGTGAACTAACAGTCCTATTCCGAATTGCGAACATATGCCTACATGGTCACACTTAAGCAGTCTTTTAAATAAAAACGTGCCGTTATTCTAAATAGTTTTTTATTATTCATTAAATCCTAGACCAGATCGTCAGTCAGCCTTCATTAAAGACCATCCCACGCTGAATGTCATATTGCCATCAGAAAATCAAAAGCCATGATATATATACATAACAAAATATGTAGATTCGATTTTATAAAAAAAATGTTATAACTTTTCTATCGTCAAACAATTAAATCGATATAGGTTTCCTTCTTACAAATACCATACAAGAAATCCCGTATCGTATTACACTGAACAATGTACCCGCACCTCGTGGGCGTATGCAATAACAAATAGCTACTTGCGGTTCAGACGTGTGATCAGATTCGTCGTCGGTTCAAATTAGCTCGCGCGTTTGTTTTGCGCGCTATTGTACCGACTATGCTATTATGTTGCTGGTGTGCGGTTAGCCTAATGCCTGGTTTCTTGTTACTGTTTTTAAAACGCTTCCATTGTTCGGTATAATATTTATTTATTTTAACGTTGGTTTAGTATAATAAAGCTCAATAAAATATGCAGTTAAGTATGCTTACTCTTCTTTGAGGAAATACATCAAAATATTCATATTCAAAGTATATTTGTAATCTCTACTCTAAATCAGATAACACCATAGTTTTTGTTAAAAAAACCGCAAAGCGTGAAATACATTAAAAAATGTAGACTGCTAAATGGAACTTCTTGACGTCAATATTAGAATATAGCGATTTCGTAGTTAGCGAATAAAATAATAATAAAAATAGCGAATTCGTAGCTTCATCTTCCTAGGAAAACGAAGCGACGAACTTCCCAAAAATACCAACGTGTGTGTTTGATACAATCAAAATTCACTTAAACACCGCCACAAAGTCATTTCAAGACCAATCAACAATATGTTTGTGCATACGCAATATTACGTAGCTACGTGCTACGGTAGGAAAGACAATGTCTGCTACGAGCGTAGCAACTACTACGAATATTCGCTTACGTCACTTGTTATATTGTAGGCCCGCTACGCCTAGTACTGCTATAGTAAGTCACTACAGAGTCTATAATCAGTATTTCTTTATAATTTAAGCAGTTGGGAGTTTAATCAGAGTTTAGACAATAGGTTTGGGAAAGCAGGTGTGTATCGGTGTAAGATTGACGGATATAAAGGACAAGACATGAAGATTTTAACGTAAATAAAAAATCAAGTTTAGCAACGCTATTTCCCGTACCAATGATGATGGTTGCAAAAAGATGTTTTATTAGGACAGCCTGATCTTCTCTCTAGCAAAAATGTCTGACAAATTGTGATGTTTTTTATTCAAATATTTAATCACTTATCTTGCAAGCAGTTCATCCTTGCCTTGAGTAATTTAGAAGTAGTAACCCATTAATAATTGATTTTGTAAAAATAAACGTAAGTACCTACTCATAATTTAATCAAACTTATTCTTAGTTAGGTACTCTCCCTCTGTCTCTATTAAAATACCTGGCCTACCATTAAGAGAAAAACTCACACGAAAACGTAACGTAAAATATTATTACACGTACACTCGACAATTGTTTAATTGTTTCTACGCCATCCGTAAAGTCGATATAATTGTAATATCGATTACATCCAGTTCTCGAGTGCACTCGACTCGAGTACCGTTTCATTTCACCCCTATACGAGAAACACTTGTTTTGTTTTTTTAACCCCTTTGTCTAAACAGTAGTGAGATTCGATGATAACATTTTATATTAAAGCCTAGAATAAAAATACATATTATTACTACCCATACAAATTTCAGTCTAGTTTTAATAAAAAATGAGCTTATTTTACGATAGCAAAAACTTTCAATAATGTCCTAAAAGCATTAAATTTGCAATGGAATTTGAACTTTAAACTTTATATAAGCAAAGTTTCTAATCGCAAAGCTGTGATATATATGTATCAGAGCTTCGGTTAGTGGGTTTCTTAAGTGACATAATAATTATTTGTTTTGTTAGATTTTGTGATAAGGTAACAGAAATGTTAAAGGTTTTTTCGATGAAGAAAGGATTGTGAATGTTTTTGTTGGAAGTTATTGAAATAAGAAACAATTTCTATTGAGTATTACGAGTTGTTTGTTATTAAAACTTTTTGTTTTTCTGCTGTAATATTTTGATTTATTACGTTGAATTAAGTAATGGAGCCAACAATAATGCGTAGAGTTTTGTAATATTTTCTTATTCAAATTATGTACTTAAATCATTGTAATTAACAAGCGCGATGGCATCTTTAAAAAAAATACATTTCAGTACCTTAAAGCTTATTCTGCGGAAAGGTAAGACGGAGGTGAAGTAATACGACATTTCCCTGGAAGAATTTTCTCCATTGGTCCTTTGATCCGTTCATTGGTCCCCATGTAATGATCATCGAGCTGAGAACTGTCTAATTTACTAAGCCAATAGCACTTTACAAGACACACTTTAAGAAATCAAACCGAAGAACTCCCGCTCTACAGTTTACGCTTGCGACCACTAGAACACTCATTTTTTTTTATCCTGAACCATAAATATGTTGGGGAAAACCCATTTATTAATTCGACAGACATAAAACTAAAAATGTTAGGTTTGACTGCATGGTTGGTGTAGCGGTTAAGGTACCTTGCCGTGTCGTGGGTTCAATTCCCAACCACGGCAAACATTTGTGTATACCGATAATTGTGTTTGTTTGAAGTCCTCTGCCACCCAAGGCTTGTTTTCTAGTGCAGAAGGTGTCTTAGGTCTTATGTAATAGGGGGCAAGCCTATTGCCATTCACCGGGCACATAGCTCTGCATTAGTACTGAGAATTTCATTAAAAAACCCAAAAACACTTGCTTGACCTGGGAATCTTACCCAAGATCTCTAGCGTAGGAGATGCGCTGAGGCCGACTAGACTAATAAGGCAATTTTAACTAGGCTAATAGTTCATAGCATCTCATTTCAAAAGGCTTAAAACTGTACTTTAACTAATTCTAATGGTTTACGGTCAGATGACTGCAAAGTCGGGGAGCAAATCGAATCATGACGGCAAATTGAGCGCTAATTCGACGCACAACACCCGTGGGATCCAGCGCTGCGAGACGTCCATATACTGTAGTACGGCCATCGTATCAGAAATTAGAGGACAGTCCCGAAACTAAAAGAAAGCAGGTATAATTATGTTCATCAACGATTGATTTATAGATTGTATTTCTGTGTGTCAATGTTTTTAAACTAAAACTCCAATTATTATTTCCCGTTCCAGATAATGCCGTACATTTTTTTTTTAATAAATATAACATCAAGACTGTTTTGATGCATCAAAACATTACCACAGTCTGCAAAGAAACCGAAATACCGAATGATAACGATATAAAACGCAATAAAATCTGTTACGCGAATGTCTAAAATTCGTGTAAATTTCCGAAATCAGTATACATCTTCAAAGGCACGGTTGAATCGCAAGGTTGAATCAGAAAGGGCTGACGCAATAAAAGACGATAAATTAATAGGTATATGCTATAATATCATGCATACTTACATAATATGCATCATTGCTCGTGATTGATACAAGTTTTTTTTGTATCCAGTTATATATAACCGGTCATTGTGGAGGAGGTGTGGAGGCCTTCGTTTTGCAATGGATGTCATTTCGCTGATATGATGATGATGATGATGAACATACATACCATCACGCCAGTATCCTGGGTAAGAACTGAAGTGATCAAGTATACTACACCAACATTGCTCAATTAAATAGGAGTCGAGGTTTTTCACATTAGCTCGTTACAAACTCCAAGCTGTTACTGTAAATTTCAATGTTTCAACCTGAGAATTAAACCTCAGGACGTTACACTTAGGAAACGCGCTTCGAAAATCTAATAATCTAAATATAAATAAATAAATAGTGGCTTAGTGCAAGTTTGATCTAGAATAAAGAAACAATGAAGTTTAAAAATAGAACTAGCTATTGCACGAGACAGTGTCATTGTATACAATTATAGATAATGGAAAACTATAAGCAAGCAATTAAAATATCCATTATTTTAATATAGCACTACAAAAGTAAGTGAGAGAACATCGCTGCAAGTGTTGCACATTATTTTAATTTAAAATGATCCAACAAACGAGACACGGAACGCCGACGCAATTATCTCAAGTTAACGTTCGTTAAAACTGCATCGCCTCCGTTATAACTTCACCAGAAATCATTTTATAATTAATTTTTATTTCCAACAATTCCATAAATTGGATTTTTAATTACCTGTTTCACGTTACACAGATTTTGGACTGTTATTTTGTGATAAATACAATTTATTTAAAGAATACAGTAACTTTTTCGGACGGTATTTACTAGACGTCGAATAATATCAAAGTTACAAATAGGTATATCCAAACTAAATATTTGTGAGAAGTCATACAACATAACACGTCCCGATGTCTAAGAATTTGATTATAAGTATGGAAGTAGACGGAAAGCAAGAAATTTGATTACTTATCAACCTTTCAGTACTAAAGCGATAATCTACGTAATTACATTTTTATACCTACATAACGGGACAGTCTCCTAAACACTGTCAACATATCCACCCTACTTCCCGTGGCTCCCTCTAGCGCTAGTACCAAAACATAGCCCCATGAGAAACACGCACAACCAAACCACTTAAAGATTTAATCGTGCCAATTTTTTGTTCTCTCGCCTCAGTTTTACCATTGTTTTCGGTCACTATAGTGGTGAAAAGGTTCCCTTACAGTCCTGAAGTACCATTTCAAGTGCCAACGATATTGAGAACCTCTAACGAATTTAATTAGGGGTGGTTTAAGATGACTAACTTTATGTGAATTTTGACTTGGGCAATGGTTTGTGCGAGTTATGATTTTGTATGCATTTATATTGTTTGAGTTCAGTTTTTAAGTGTTATTAATAAATTCAATGTTATTCATAGATATGTTATTATGACATGCAAAGTATCCGACACTAATTTCATAGATCGAGCGAAATCGAAGAGTACGATTAAGAGCTACAAAATTGAAGAGTCGAGTAGAGTCCAAACCATGACGCACACTATTTTGTAAAGAAATTCCTTATATAACAGGATTGGAAAAATTTCACCCAAAATCGAGATCATCGGAATAAAACCGAGTGTAGGTACCTGGAGCGTAAAATAATATTATGTAGATACCTACTTACCTACTTAGCGAAAATTTAAACTTTATTGTTAAAGGAGTAATAAAATCATAGGAAAATCACTAAAACGCCTCGCGTCTTTGTGGTTTACTTCAACCTATTTCCATTGTATCTAGTAACAACTCTTAAACTAAATTTAGCTAATCTCTGCGTTATTTATTATACAATTGTTTAAAAAAAACTCAAATCGCAATAAGCCCCTAAATATATCTTGATCCACAAAAAGACTTTATTTTACACCGGCAACACTAGCGCCATTGACAGCAAACAATTTATTCAAATTGAAAAAAGGAACGTCATTCAAAAAGTATGCATCGGAAACAGAAAGATGTGGACGTTGAAATGAATCTAGATAGCTGACGTCGAAATCGTGACGTCACAGATAAGCCAACTTTTGCAAACAACGTATATTCACGCTGCCTGAACGAACAGGATCGGCTGTATTGTGTTTATATGAATAACATAGTGGCGGATAATGAACATGATTTAATATTTTTGTTCGATATTTTTATATTTGAGGTTGGTAAAGCTATTTAACCGACTGCGCCAAAATAAAGTCGAGCCATAATTTCCTTAATGATTATGATTTCGTCTTTATTCAATGTGTTATTGTATACTCTACATATAATAACATTTAAATAAATAAACATTTTCACGTATTATTTAAAATATTTTGTACTTTGTATCAACAATCTTTAAAAATATATTGATAAGTCACTCCTGCTAAAATAAATATAGCAAAGCTGCATGTATGTGAATTGCTTCGAGGAACCGAAGACACAGTACTTAGGTACTAATTAAGATTAGAATAATGAGGCTGTTAAACCTGACATAGTATAATAAATTCGTTATGACTTCATCATTATAACTATTATTCACAGCTTGTATTATCCCACTACTGTGTATTTAAAGCCTTCCATCTTTTATGCCAGCCATCTGTCTTCTCCTAGCATACTCATGACTTCATCCTACACAGAAATTAATTACATTGTACTTAATAAAACAAACCCCTGAAAATCCTTAATCATACAAAATTATTTAGACGACGATAGAAATATTTCTGCGTAATAAATATCACCACAAAGGCTATATAATGACATACAGACACACCCGCGGACATTTTTAAGCGAAAACTTCAAATAGAAACCTTTGTTATCATTCACCATTCTTATCAGAAACTGTCAATTTACTGCAACTCAAGGTAAAATCAACCCTAAAGTCTATGTAATAAAATTCAACAACACCGCTTAGATTCTTTTCTTGATTTTGATATTGTTTGCCACTGATTAAAGTTATTGTAAACGTTATGCAGTCGTAATAAGGAGTATTAACGTGCTTGTATAAAGTGGCCTTGTCAACAATAACCGCTTTCATT
This sequence comes from Subacronicta megacephala, assembly GCA_958496365.1. NCBI lineage: Eukaryota > Metazoa > Arthropoda > Insecta > Lepidoptera > Noctuidae > Subacronicta > Subacronicta megacephala. Next base: position 1,556,305 of record OY292515.1, on the reverse strand, counting down.
GGGCGGATGCAGGTCTTTTGACAAATGGCCAACTGGACGATTTGTCTCGTGTAGGGCGGTGATGGCAAAGAGTAAGGAAATCAGACAAGACAAGCCGTCAATGTGTGAAGAATAGAATATTCTTTATTGCACACCAAAAACTTTTGCCAAGAACAATCTCATAAACCAAAGAGAAATCAAGAACAACTTTTTAATTGTACTTGTACCACAGTGTGCAGCCTTATCGCTGACAGTGATCTCTTACAGACAACCTTTGGATGGACTTGTGAAAAAAGGAAACTTGATACTAGGTAGTCTAGTACTTACTTCTAAAGAAACTTCTTTAGTGAATCCCGCATTGATATTTTAGGATATTTTGTTCAACTAAAGATGGAATTTACAAAATAAAATACAATCCAAGTACTAGTAGTTTACTGCTCTACCTGCCCGTTCCAACAATCAGCGTGATAGTCCACCTCCGTATATAAAAGCGGATTGGAAGATTTCTAGAGTTCCCTTGCATGTGATAATGCATTTTTTTTTATTGTAGATGTGGAACCTCGGATACCATACCAAGCAAGCTTTTTAATAACAGAATATTCTAATAACCCTAGATTTATGTTGTTGTTTGTTATCTCTAAAATACGGTTTAGCGGGAAAACTAACGCGAAGCAAGATAACTTGGAATGGACAGAAGGTAGCCTTTGTTTGCACATTGGTGCGTGCAAAATTTTTTCTTGTCTTTGTAACGATAGAAGACATTGGTTAAGGAAAAGAGGCTATGGCGTATCTGTCATTCGCTTCACTAACAAGCCAAGTGTAATGTTCTCTTAGAGGCTTTTACAAAATAGGCACAAATCGGTTATTCTCCAACATCGTGTCTGGTAAATCCAATCTGTACCAGGGCGGGCAAGCCCAGTAATGGTCATAAAAGGATGTTATGATATTATATCATTTTTCCTCGAGCACAATACTGAATGTGTACGCCGCCATTTCCGGCCCCTAATGCGTTCCCCCACATTAATATTATGTTCAGCTTATAAAAGTTTTTGTAGCTTTATTTCTGTACATTTCAGTTTGATGGACAATGGAATTTTTTAACAAATAATTAAGTAGAATAGAGCCAATTAATATTAATTTATTACACTATTCAACTGATCCAATGTTCTAGTAGTCACCACCGCGACTGCAGAGGGCGAAGTCCTGGGTTTAATTGTCAGATCGAAGTCATCATCAGCCTCCTAACCATTTTCCCAATTATACTGAGGTTGGCGTACAGTTTAACCTGATGTGGCTGAATATCAGTATTTTAAACAAAGCGACTGCCATCAGTCTTCCCATTCCCAATTTCTGGATACTGCCGATATGCGAATGATAGACTGTCTGTCAGGCATTTTGGGCTTCTGATTAAATCTAATGATTGTCATAGGTGTGCCGGTCGACGACTTTGAGTGCTCTCCAAGGCACGCAGGGGTCTTGATGTGTTAAGAATGACTATTCGTTCACAAAATCCACAGACTGTCCACAGTCAGCCAGATCTGCTGATGCCTTATAACTTAGCCACGAGCACCCTCGAATCAAAAATATAATGTCATCATCATCATCATATCTGCCTATCGCCGTCCACTGCTGAACGTTGGCCTCCCCCAAAGAGCGCCAACCATCAAATTGAGCAGCTCGCATCCAGCCGTTGCCAGCCACCTACTTACTTAAAAACGTCGGTCCAAATTGATGTAAATGTTTGTAATTAAAAGAAACAATTACTTAACCGCTTCATTCAATCTAATCTGCACATAACATAGTTATAAAGTCTCAATAAGTGGCACTAACATTTTACTAGCTATGCCACATTGTAGCACCGCTATTGGTACTCAACGGGTTTATCTATTAATCGGACTAAAATGCTGTTTATTGCCAATCGGGTGCGCCCAGCGCTGTGAATGCTCTAAGACTGTGTCGTTTCTTGCAATTCAATCACTTTGTTTCTATGACTCTAGACGGTACAGTGAGTGGTCTGAAAAAAGGCGTAAATAATATTATATTCTTTTTTCATTTAGACTAATATTATAATGAGGAAAGATTTATATTTTTGTAACCAATAAACTCACAAACAACTGGACCGATTTCATAAATTCCTACATGCTACATGATCCCTGAGTAACAGAGGCTATTTATTTTCCCGCGGGATAATCGGGATCCTATACCTCTAATATTCTATATAAGAGTTCTCTGGCAAACTAGGAAGTCTATTCATAAAAATATTATAAGACAAGCTATAGGAAAATTAGTGCCTTAGAATGTAGGCTGACTCTTCATTATCGTAATTTGGTTTTCATTGCGGTAAATTCAGCTATTCAGGTCTCTAAATTTCAGGCAATCACTGAAAGTAACAAGGCAGTCAATTGACTATTTATGTTTTAAATGTTCTTACAATGAAGCTAAATTAATTTAAATACTATGCCACTTTCTCACCGACTTACTATAAGAACTCAGTCTTATCCACTTCGTCTAGAACATTCTAAAGGGACTCTGTTGGCCTCGCAGTACTCCCTGAGGGCATATTTGCATTATACATTGAATACGATTGTCTGCGTCACTTAGATAAATGTTATGGGACCTAAGGTTTTATTTGACACTTTGTAGAGCTGAGTAAAATTTAGTTATATCTGTAGTTACTACCAAAATGCTTCGTACGAAACTAAATTTTCACTCCAGATTTACAAAGTATACACATTTACAAAGTGGAACCTTCATAGATTCTCTAAGATATCGGTTTAAGGATCTATTTATCACAGGATATCTTTGATATGTATAAATATACCATGTCTGGTTGCGCAATAGGCAGCCCAAAATATAATGTCTTCTAAACAACAATAATAAATAACAATAACTAAAATAAATGTACTATGGCAATAACTAAAACGTTTTCATTTGAAAAAAACTTTCCTAAAAGAATTATAAGCACAATATTTTACTAAAGTACGGCCATTTCGCCTGTTTATTATTATAGTTCTGCCTAAACGATCCATTAACTCAGACAGACAGAACTACTTACTTTATTTATTATACTTACAGAAGTTAAAATCTCCATTAAGAATCCATTTTTAATTTGCAAAGTCTAGCAATAAGTATTTATTCGAGACCCATTGATACGTAAGCGGTAATGATTTGGAAAAAATAATACAATTTTCCAAACGATTTGATGGTCAAATGGATTTCCTATCACCCTTGACAGTACCCAAATATTTGTTAGAGAGGGTAGCAATCATTGATTGTTCGTTTATAAATATTTAAAATTAAGATTATTATTATATTGATAAGTATTGTCGATAGGCAATGTATTATTTCGTCTCTGTTGTATTAATGAAATAAAAATTACACAGAAATCCATTTAGAAAGCATAACACATTACTAAGAGCTAGTTTAATTTAATTGAAGAATTTCTGATGAATTTAAACAACTTGGAATATCACTAAAATAAGATAAAATCGTGATGATGCCGAAAGATTTTTCTTTTGCATATTTTTCCCAACCATAATACGCTTAAAAGTGGTATTTATTTCCAAGCGCGTTGATATTTTCGACCGCATTGTCAAGTCAGATATTGGGCAAAACCAAGCATATTCAGTATTAGAAAAGACTCGAATATAAAATAGTTACAAAAATCAATAGTTAATTTATTCTCTAAACCAATACTTACAATTATTTTGATAACAAAATACCCTTAAAACGACAAAAAACATTTACAAAATCGAAATGGTTCAATGGCGTGGTGTGAAATAAATAATTTAAAACGGGCTAATTGAAAGCATACGAAACGTAACTCGATAGAATTAGTGTTGATTTTGCCCATGTTTGAACATCTGGCGCACTGGGCGCACTGTGTTTAAATTTCATTGTCCGTTTGTAATGTTGTTGTGGGGCGTTTTTTGTTGATTGTGATATGAGTAAAATGGATTGATAGAATACAATGATTTCAGTGTGATTGAACTATTTGGATGTAATGTAATAAAATTTAAAGTCATACAAGCATTGGAAATAACATCAGCTGATTATAAGCTCATAGTATGAATATATCCACTAACTCTATCCACTATTAACTCTATCTCTGCCAATTTTATGCCTTAGCTTAAACGTGTTTAGAAATAAGAACCAATTTTATCTGTAATTTGGCTGAATAAAAGATTTAATTATGTTATGTTATCCTATTAAGATATTATCCTCGTGAGATTAAAGCATGATTTGATGTTCATCAAATGCATTATTCATTATCATCAGGCCGTATTGGTCCACGGCTGGACGTAGGCTTCTTATTTGACTTAAAAACTTAGTTGCAACACAATAAAAGGCATTAAACAGAGCTCCAATGTTCAAGTAGTAAGATTTGGTTACATTTTCTTTATATAGATTTATCTAAAAACGAAGTGGTGATTACAAAAATATCCCGCAATCTATTACAACTTCAATAACAAGATAACAGGATCAGCGCAATTTGAAACCAACTTTAATATTCGTCACGGGTCATGAACCATATTTATATGAGAAGACAGAGCCACCCTTTTAGGGGTCCAATAAATAACAGCGGAGTCATCCTCTGGGGGATGGCGCAAACATGTAAACAAAAAATGATGCACGGAGGTTCCGGACACTCGACATAAGTTTTTCTTAGGGCTGGCGAGTAGTGAAATTCCTAGAATGGGATTTTCGGGAAAATTCCGCTATTCAAACTTTACTTTTCCGGCATAATTTATATATAACTAATATATATTTTTCATATAAACCATAGTCACCTATCAATGTCGAGTCTTGGTGGACGGTTTCGAATTATTAACTATATCCTTTCGGTAAGAAAATCCGTTCTATGCTGTTTGGAAAACCAGTGGAGCGACTGGAACAGGGACAAGATTTTAAAGATACACTAGCGTCGCTTACGATACCAGAGAAGAGAAGCCTGAATTCAAAAGATATGATAACGATGATCATGAGGAACCATGGATATAGTAGCACGTCAATGCAATCTCGTGCAAAAGCAGAATTATAAAAATTGTTCTTATGCAGATACCAATTTTATTTGGTACATACATTAAAAGCATTTGGGTACTTAACTTAGCCAAATAGCATTGACCTATGATTTTAAGAGTGCACACAATAGGCTCATTTATCTCTTCACCATATTTGACTAAATATTAATTTTGCACAAGCAATATTACTTAAATTAAGAAATTATAATACCCGAGTTAATCGCAGTACATCTAAAAAATATGACCGAGCTGCCGGAAAATTATCCCACATGCTGCAGCCCTAGTTCCGAGTCATTTGACACGACCGTTAATACGTTTCCGTACACAATTCATTTTGTACACAAGAGACTCGTTTTTGCACACTGTGCGGGCATTAGACCGCTTATTATAAGGGGACATAATGCTCTTATAGGTTATTTGGCGACTTATTTAGATATATTATAGCAATTGTGCGTTTATTAATGGTTTATGGTAATGAATTGATTTTAGTAAGTGCTTATAGACGACAAATAAGGCTGAGGAAATATTATTTTGTTTATAAGATATTGTAAATCTTTATTTGATCCAAACAAGTAACGTACCTAAACTTAATAAAATGGATCAAGAAACATACTCCTAAATAGTACTTTTTAAACAAATAATAATACAGAATAGGAGTACTCGAGTAGAGGAGGAATTGTTGAAGGTTCGCTCCTTAGAGCCCTGATTACCGGCAGGGTTATATCCTGTTTCCGATACGGGTGGACTACCTTTTTTTTTTAATGTTTTTGTTAATAAAGATATTCATATGTTAAAAAATAAATGAATCAAACAATAATGGATGATGTCGGCAGAATTGCCTGCCTGGAACCCAAAAAACCATCTAAAACCATGTTTCATTTGATAACTCGGTACCTCGTTAGGAAGAAAAATTAAACGTCTGACAATGACTGTCTCGGACATTTACGCGTTTTTAAAACAAAAACACACACACACATACATACACAAAAACTGAGTCTCATACACACGTTAAAAACATTGTACCCTGAATACCTTTGCAAATAATATGTTATGAAGCATTTTACGCCTTTGCAATAGCGCAAAATGCGAAGGGAAGTTGTTAAGCTACAAACGAATAAAAATACCATGTCAACTGGCAAAGTTGAATGTACGAGACTACCCAAATGTGTGATGATGGAATGAAGACACATAGATGTTACTGGAAACGGTTTAAATCATGTCGGCTTTTAAATTAAGTTCATGATCAGCAACCGATTATATTGACCCGCTGCTGAGTATCCTTTTAGAATGCTAAGGCTTGTTAGGCCGTAATAGTTCTTAATAAGTATGTAAAAACTCTTAAATAATTTAACGATAATACATACCTATTACTAACACTTAAGTCGAATGAACACCTTAACAGGGTCATGTATTCATAAGTATAGTCACAGTATACTTATAGATTCTTATATTGTAGTATAATCTTAGTCAGCATCACTGTGTGTAAGACATCTGTACTTAATATTATAAAGGGGTAAAGTTCCTTATACTTGCTTTTCTTTGGCCTATAGTCAGGGCTAGTGGACTCCTGAAATCACATCCACCAAAACCAGCTGGGCCAACTGCACCTAGACAATTCAGATATGTATTAGTTTTACAGGCTTTTCTTTCCCATAACGAGGAGGCCCAATTCCTCCCCCAAATCCCCTTCCTTCTCCTTTTCTCCTTCCCCTCCCTTTCCCTAAATAGACTCGGCAACGCATCTGCAACTCCTTTGGTTTTGCAGATGTCCATGGGCGGCGATGACTACTTACCATCAGGTAGCTCGCCTGCTCGTTTGCCGAGTTATACCATAAAAAAAATAAAAACGACATTATTATAGATGACTGAAGACTTTCCGACTCCAAAGTATAGACGAACGAGCCTTAATACTTATACCGAAAAAAGCCCATATACTATCGGGGGCGTAGATCAATTTATTTATGAGTATAGTCAAGCAAGAAAGTAACCCGGAAAAATGACTGAATCAATTCAAGGCAAATAAGTATCATAACAGACAATGATATTGCTTATCAAAAGAATGACCCTAAACATTTCCAGTCAGTCATAGCATATCTTGTAATACTCTTTTCTACAGCGGAGACCGTCCCATATTCACTATACAACTTTTGGCCCATTTGTGACTCGTATGAATATACACAGATATTTGCCCGACAAACTTACTTTTATCACCTTCACAACTTCACATCAACCCTTATTATTAAAGCTGTAGAGCTCTTAATAGCACGGAAAACTGTTTCATAACCGGAATACGACAATTCGTTTCCACCATACATGGAAAAAGCTGGATTCTCATGCTGCGATTCATCCATCATTCATTCTTCGTGCACGGTGTGAAAGACGTCTGTGACGATTATGACGTGCGCTTTGGTGTGACAACGGAAAACGCTGGCGACGACGCCTTTAATCCATTGTGTTAAATACGTTTTTTGATAGACGAAGCTGCATCCTTAGTTTGTCGTGCTTTGAACAGTTTTGTCTCGTGTTGCAACATTGGAACGCCTACAATTTCTAGTTAGCACAAGCAAATTTGAACTGTAAAATAAAGCACTCACATTTTCAAATCAATTTTCGCACGAATTTACATAAAGCCTTTTGACACGAAATTTAAATGTAACGAAGCTTTGATAATACACAGATTCGTCAGAATTGTATCTCGTATTCTTTACTTATCCAAACCAAACTCTTCCACTTGAGCGTAAAGTTGAAATCTCTTTGCACCCACATGGTTAGTGCTTAAGCTCAGTGAGATAGGTGTTAGACAGTTGTCTAGTATTGTTCTTGGCTCTTGTAGAGATGTTTTGGATGAATGCGTCGCACGATATTGAATGACGCGAGATGTGAATGTTGGTGAACAAGAGATACGGATGAAAGGCACGCGCACTGAGTTTTTGTGATGATTTGATACGTTTCTGCCAAGTGCTCAACAAAGTTATGGTGTTGCGAAAATGTTTTGGAATTTGACGAAAAATTTCAACTGTTTCGACATCACGGGGGAAAGGTTAAATGGGGTGAAGTTTTAAAGTATTACACAAGTTCGGCGTTTGTTTTTCGATAAAGAAAAGAAAGGTATAAGGTACTTAAACAGGTGTTGCTTATTTTTTTGGTATAGCTTGAGTGAAGGTTAGTTGGAGGTTGGGACCTGATGCATATTTTTACAAAATAAATTCAACACTGTTTCAGCCGACTCAAGCAATGAGAGCTTTTTTCAATTGTACGGAAAATCCTTATGCATTGTTTAGCAACTGTCGAGGCGGCAGGGTATTTCGGACTCATAACACATACCATCACGCCTGTATTCCCCGAAGGGTTAGGCAGAGGTGTACTTAATGTACACCCACAGTTCGCCGGTATGTTTGGGTCCCATGTATAGGTGGCGAGCCTATTGCCAATCACCGGGCACAAATCCAGACTCCGAGCTGCTACTGGGAATTTCATAGAAAAACTCAATAACCCCTTTGGAGGTTCTGGGGATCGAACCCAGGACCTCTAGCGTAGCAGTCGCGCTTAGGACCACTAGACTAATGAGGCCGTCAATATTTCGGACTCCTACTGACTTAAAACCGAACTTGTCCTCCCTTGCCGTATAGTCAAAGCCCTGGGAATTGTGACATTCGCTACAACATGACCGGCTGTAGCAATCAGTCTTCAATAGCAATCAGAGCATTGCGATATCATGACTTATCAGTCATAATATGTTATCACATAACATAATTATATAGGTCTCGAAATCTGGCATCCGCACTAGGCCAACGTGGAGGACTAAAGCCTAACCGTATCTCATTCTCGCTGGAGAAATACACGGGAATGGAACAGTAAATAGGTTCATGAAACTGTGTCAACTTAGTAGAAACTGGGACTAGAGGGGCTGGCCTCTTTTGGGGAATCACTCATTCGCCTCACCTGATTTCATGACTTGACCTTGACCTCATTTGATTCTCATAAAACACCAGTATAAGAAGACCTTTTAAGAGAACAAAAAATCTAATAAAAGGTGAGCTCTGCTTATCATGGCCGTATAGACCGCGTAGCCTATTGTCTGTAAGTCGAGGTAATTCAAACAGAATCAAATTGTTATTAATTAAAAGTGGCGATTTCCACCCACCTGCTCATTTCCTGTTATAAAATGTATTCGAAAAAAATTCTACAATGTAAACATACTACGAATAAGTACAAACAATTTACGTAAGCTTTGAAACGCAACACTTGGTTAACCTTGCCGAAGTTGTTACAAGGAAAACAATTCACTTCAATTGTACTTTTTTCTGATTAAAAGCGGAGTAAATATTTTTTCAGAAGTTGCCTAAAACGTAGGCAAAACTTGATGATCACGTGTACAGCCACGAGCAACGCATAATTAATTAGTAAACAGCAACATTGTGACGTAACAGCTTGGAACAGAATAAAGATATTAGTATTAAAACTAGTCTTCGAGACTTCATCCGTTTCAGACTAAGCGTGACGTAGCCCAACATATCTTTAAAAAAATATATTAAAAAAAAAATTCACAAGGCTACATATGGTTACATACAGACATACCTTCACGCCTGTATTCCCCGAAGGGTTAGGCAGAGGTGTACTTAACGTACACCTACAGTTCGCCTGTATTAGGTCCCATGTAATAGGGGGCGAGCCTATTGCCATTCACCGGGCACAAATCCAGACTCCGAACTGCTATTGAGAATTTCATAGAAAAACCCAATAACAGTAACAGTAGCAGTCACCACCACCACCAGTTGGGACTACTAGACTAACGAGGCAGTCAACGTCTACCTACATCTGGTTATTTTTTCCTGTTATTTATTATGATGAACCTGTAGTGTCCCACGGGCGGTGGAAGAGGAGTGGGAAGGCCTTTGCTTTCCCACTCCTCTTCCACTCTTCACTGTCTGTGGCTGTAAAGGACCAATCTTTTTTTAAAAGAGTCCAGCTTATCCCGCCATCTCCGTCTGTATTTTCTACAAATAATCAAAGACTTTATATTCTCAAATCCATAGGAACATTCAAACGGTTAAAAGTCAAGATTGGTTCGTTAAAGGTACAGTTAAGTTGTTGAAACAAAAAGTCAATTAACAAGCGATCCGGTGAGGTTTCTTTAATTACTATTTTAGTAATAGCTGAAGACTTGCAAAGGGTTAAGCCTGATATAGAGCTGGTATTACCGCTAGATGCATAATTACAAAAGATAGATACAAAAAGACTGCCTCATTGGTCTAGTGGTCCTAAGCAAGACTGCTACACTAGAGGTCCTGGGTTCGATCCCCAGGTCGAGCAAAGTGTTATTGGGTTTTCCTATGAAATTCCCAGTAGCAGCTCGGAGTCTGGATTTGTGCCCAGTTAATGGCAATAGGCTCGCCCCCTATTACATGGGACCTAAACATACCTGCGAAATGTGGGTGTACTTACATTAGTACACCTCTGCCCTACCTTTCGGAGAATACAGGCGTGATGGTAAGTATGTATGTATGTAGTTACAAAATACTATCACAAAAAATAGTGTATTTGCATTGAGAACTTTGTTGGAAGGGTGCTAATTAAACAAACTTCTTTTAAATAGCATTATTCGCCTCTATAAATCTACATTGCTTCTAAATTACTAAGTCGGCCACAATAACTGAGCATCTGAATGATACTATCTTTGCCACTGGTTATCTTCCATGTAAGTAAATTTAAATGCTAAGAAATAACCACCATTCTGAGTATTTAGAGTGGCTAAATACAACTCAGCATGGTGGTTATTTCTAAATTTGTAATATGTCTACGCATTGCCACTCTTATAAAAGGCGTAGACGACGACTAGTTCTGGATGGTTTAAAAAAAATACTTTTGAGTGGTTAGGCCTCGCCTTTTGGAGGAGCCCAGTGAATGCTGGACCACAGCACTAGACGACAACTACTTCTGGGTGGTTTAAAAAAATACTTTTAAGTCCTTTAAAGGCCTCGTATTCTGGAGGAGCCCAGTGAATGCTGGACCACAGCACTAAACGACGACTACTTTTGGGTGGTTTAGATTAAATTGTTCTGAGTGGTTTAAAAGCCTCGCCTTTTCGCCGCCCAGTGAATGCTGGACCACAGTACGTCAAGGTCGTCGCGAAAGTCACGAATCCCAGGGCGTGACTATAGGGCACGTGCGGTTTTTAGTTAGTAGTCTGACAACCCTGCTGCGTCTCCAGGTGATAGACGGTCCATGAGGATTATCCTTACTATAAAAAAAGAAAAGGGAAGAAGAAAGAAGAAATCGACTGACCTCGTATTGTAAACGCTTTCGGCACAATGCTAGGCCAGCCTATTTTCGATTTGTATAGCTTGATGTGTAGCCATGTGTACGTTAAATCAGCCATGATATAAACTAATACTTTCTAATAATAAATGTAAGAGTTTAAATTTTATGTATGTGTAATAAAATCTGTTTTATTTTAGTAATTAAGCAAGTTAACGTTTACTTCAAAATAACCTATTCACAGTTCTCACCCTCTAAATGTTCCTGTAAATATTTTTAACCTTCAGGCTAAAATTCTTTAATGATTTCTCTTTTCGATTTCTCGTTTCAGCGTCAGCTCCATATAACTATTTAACAATATAATTTTCAACTGATGGAAAGCCTATTATAGAAAAATGATTTCTCCCCCTACAGAAGCGGGGGTGGCACAATAATAAATTAATTAAACACCCCCTTTATATAGCCTGTGAACTTTCTTTAGCGCTAGATTAAATTGCCGTATAATATTCAAAATGTACGCTTTGGAACAAATCGAAATTCGGTAATTTGTGATTGGTTGTATTGTTGTTTTTGAGCAAAGTTATTGATTGATATATGTATAACAGCCTCCACGTTTAGGGGGCTTTCTTCATAGTTGCTAACGAGGTAGCAAATAGCCTTTGAAAATATAATTGGTAATCAACGTGGAGGAGAATTAACTTCTTGTGGAGTCTCCTCAATAGTCCTTAGTTATGACATTTTGTGTCTTTTTCAAAGCCATCAAACCGTGATAAACTCTTCATACTTATTTATGTAGATCATTAAGTGACGTAAACGGAGATTTGAAGGCCTAAAGACCCAAAGTTAAGTTATTTTTCAAGAATTATAGTATTATTTATTATAATTAACATAACTGAAGTATCTACCTACAATCTTGCAAGCAGTAACAACTACAATACGTCTGATTCAGATCTACTATATGGGAATTTATAAAGATGGATACGAAATATAACTTATTTATCGAAACTAACTAGTCAAGTCTTTAAGTTAAACTTTAACTGTGGATAAAAACCAGAAAAGAAGACGTCTTTTTTGCCATGATAATAAGGAAACTAAGGAAAGTAGGATTAATATTAAAAAACATATTTACACCTAATTTTGCAAGTAATAAAACTTATTGTATATTGAAATCAAGAATTAATACGTACGAAGCTCAACAATTTTATCCAAATATCCGCTAAAAAACACCAAAACCCTTCAAAAACAGTGATTCACAAAATCACAGCCCTAAAAATACTGTCTCCTACAGCAAACATACGAATCAATTACCACATTAAGACGAGACCATCAATCTGTGAAGTGTCGTGTCATTCCTTTCACATTATTTCTGGGGAACTTCCGACAGCATCCTGCGATGTCTCCATCGGAAGGAAATGACGGGTAAAATGGATAGGTAGCTGTGATTGGGAAGAAAACATTGCACCCCAGATGTGCGGGATGTTTGCAATATGATTTGTCCTCAGTGGAAACGCGGGGTTACGATGCTGTACCGGAGTCAAGAAAGAGTTGTTTCTATTAAAGAACTTGGAGCTTTCGCAGTGCTAAGGTTTATAATGGCATTAAGTCTAGTAATTGTAACGAAGATTTGATTCCGAAAAATTAAGAAAGCTTTATTGCTTTAATCAGGTGCTTAGATTTTTTTTATGTTACATTAGCTTTTACAAGCATTTAAAATTTTTAACGACACTTAGCAAAGCTCCAAAAAGTTGATGATTTAATGAACACAGTGGCGAGGTTACAACTTTAACAAATACACTAAACGTGCAGTTATTCTCAACCATAACAAATACATATACTTACTAAACGTAATCTCATGGACATTACTACAACATCACACCATACAAATCATTGATATTTTCCTGCTATTAAACGTTATTACGGTCACATTTTAATCCAAATCATAACGTTCCCGTGAAATATAGCGTTGATAAACACAACGTCACGCCTGAATTCAACGAATGATTAGACAGAGGTGTACTAATGTATACCCACAGTTCGCCAGTATGTAGAGAAATCAGGGCACAAATCCTCATTCCGAGCTGCTACTAGAATTTCATAGAAAAAAACCAATAATACTTTGCTCGACGAGGTATTATAAATTGTGTTAGTATAAATATTTCGCGTTCGCTGTAATTTTATTATTGGCTTGAACTAATTTCAAACTACTTGTTCGTGAATATCAACATACCTTTTCATTCATAATTATATTCATTTACTAAAGGTCTGTTAAACGCGAATAGCGCAGCAATTAGCATTATTTAGCAAGCTTCAAAATTCTGATTATGACCTCAGGGACACATATTTAAAATTATTATTGACATTGTCAATGATTTCTGCATCACCTCCGTGTCGTATATGGTAACACGTACCTATATATCATATAAAAATGATATTCTTAAATAAATTATGAATTTGCATTTGCTACTGTTTTACTGAAAATACACTTTACACAATCACATAGATTATAACTAAAAAACAACAATGGTTACTTCTAACTACTGCTTATAATTAAATTATGGCCTCAATCAAAGAATTTGCAAATATCCTACTGCACCCCAAACGGATAATGATAGGAGATCCTCGTGACGTCACTGGGCACGTAATGCAGATCCTGGTATGCCTTCACCATCATCTGCTGGTTGACGACTGCAAACGGCCTCGGAGAGATGCTCTCGATCGACGGCAGCGGCCTCAGATCCAGACTAGGCAGAGCTTCCTCCTTGGGCCTGATTGAAGTTGGGACGAAAGTGGGCTGAGGTATTGATGGTACTGTGTAACTAATCATATTGTTGTATACGAACTGGTCTGGATAGGACAGCGCTGGATAAGGCGGTTCCTGACGTGGTTCCACCTCCACAAACGTTTCTCGAGTCGTATAAAGCGCTGGATTGGCAAACACTGCTGTATCTAGCCTGTTCTTTCTCCTAGGACGGTATTTGTAGTCCGGATAATCCTGCATGTGTTTTAACCTTAACCTCTTTGCTTCATCTATAAATGGCCTCTTTTCTGTCTCATCTAGGCTCTTCCATTCTAGACCTAGGCGTTTAGATATCTCCGAGTTATGAAGCTTAGGATTCATCATGGATATTTTCTTCCGCTGTAGCCGTGACCAGACCATGAAAGCGTTCATTGGTCTCTTTATGTGGTAGGGGTTGGAGTGCCTCGATATCTTCGGTAATTGCCTCTGAGGTTGCTGCTCTAATTGATATGCCATTGAGTTTACGTCATTTGTCGCCTTCAGCTGATATAACAATTAGTTTAATCCTAATGATTTCTAGAAACTTTGTGGTTGTGTTAGAAATTTCCCTTTCGAAGCATCTTGTAGTTTTACATTTCAAAAATTTTGTATTTACACTTCAAACAACGAAACTAGAAAGATTTTTAAGGATCTCAATGTCTGCAGCACTATTTTCCACGACCATATTGGAGAGAAACTGACTCAAATACCAAACAGAATTCACAACATTAAAATACTCATCTCCGACACGTCCGAACATGAACTGATGGTCGGTTTCAAAGCGGGCTAAGCCTGAACCGTGTCATTAGACCAACAATGGTCCGATCACAATTGGAATGGACAATTTTCCATGTATTATTTGGAGTTGAATAAAGAGCGGTGACAATGCATTGATTGCTCGCAAATTGTCAAATGATACTCGTCGTATGTTTTGTGTAAGCCGCGCCTGCGCACCCGCTATCTATTAACTGTACGGTGCACAAAAAATGCTACTTGGAATTGATTTTGATCAAGAAGATTGCTAGACTGAAGTGTGAAATGTACTGTGATTTCGGAATAAAGAGACTGAGCTTGTTTCGTGTAGTAGGTAATAGGTATATGAAATACAAATCAATTAATTATTTTTTCGTTTTACTCAGTTTATTCAATACCCAGCTCCGCGCCAACCGGAAGATTGCGCTGGATTGTCACTTTTTAAATCACTCGTCGATTCTTTGGCTACGTCATGAACATTAATTTGTATGTGAGTAGCTTTTTAATCATAAATTGCATACACCTAATTACACCCTTTGGCATAGGTACTTACGACGAAGATACTATCTAATTAGTTACTATTATTTGACTAAGTTGCATTCAGGTTATAGCGTTGGAAAACAACAGATTTCATTTAGTTTGTTACTGACAGGCAGATATATTTCTTATGTAAGTCCCTTGCATTCATTTTTGGTGCGCAAAAAAGAAAATCTATCTAAGTAGTAGTTACTTAGATAGATTTTTTTCTTTATTGCGTACCAGCTTCAGTCTTTATGAAAAAATACGTTTCTTATTCTACTGGAACCCTTAAATTGGACATGCATATAATTCTACATATATTTTTCAAACCGTACCCCACACGAGAGTTTCATTGGATTTAAGAAATGAGATAACTTTTTCTGAAATGAAGCTTTGTTAAATCTTATAGGGGTAGGCAGAGACACTGGTAAGGCATTGTGGAGGATTCAGACACCCGAATGTGTCCGTACCCAGACTGTGATTCAAAACAAGTCCGACAGATGGCGCTAACGCTACAAACCCTTATTAAATTGGACTCTGAATTTATGTAACTTGGATATTTAAACGATAATTTTCGGGCTTCATTTTATATACCTAGTGTATTAGGTGTCAAGAAAGCAGTCCAGGACTCTAAAATCCAACGATGACACAGGAAGGTAGGCCGTCTATCTTATAAAATCATTCCCATTCTCCTCAATTAAATATACCTAATTGAGGGGAATGGGTAGGTGAATAGGCTAGCTAATAATTTTATGACCAGTTTAAACATTTCCTCCAACTCCAAAACAAAAAGGTTTACAAAATTAATATCTCAAAATTGCTGTAGATGTCGCTACGCTAGTGGGTGGGGCAGTGGGTGAAGTTATTTTATAGTATCACCCTAAGGTTAATTTACCCAAGTGATTTCAGCCGGGCTGAAAGCGTCAGGCTGGCCCGGTCAACCAGGGTTACAATTTTAATATTAATATCTCAAAAAATCTGTAGATGTCGCTACCCTACACATCACACAATGCATCGTGCAAAGGTATGTTTTCATCCGCCACACCTTAGATTTTGCAACTGTATTCATGCGAATAGACAATCTAAGTACCAACCATATTCTATTCGATTGTAAATTGTCGGTTTAGAATGAATTTAGGAGTGGTTAATCCTTGCAACATAATGGTCAATGAGTTACCATTGATGTTTTGACGTTTTGTTGTGAATACTTATGCCACAAGAGTCGGTATTATACACCTAAACGTATAATACTCCTTCATGTGAATAAAATACCTATATAATTATGCAATGATATCCTAGTGACATGACCGTTTGACTGCCAAGTCAAAGGTCTCGAGGTCGAATTCTCTAACTTTTCGAAGTCATGTTCGAATTAATAATGAATTATCAAGCGCTTAAACGGTGAAGGAAAACATCGTGAGGAAACCTGCATGCCTGATAGATTTTCTTGACGGCGCGGTGTGAATTCTGCCATCCCGCAATAGGCTAGCGTGATGGACTATAGCCTAATCCCTCTCGCACTGAGAGGAGACCCGTGCCCAGCAGTGGGACAATGTAATGGGTTGATGATGATGTGACTGAAAAATAACGGTGACCGTATTTTTTTTTAGCCGACAGTGAATTAATGTTTGGTACAAACTTAGAGAGGCCTATATCTAGCAATGAAGTCAGGCTATGGATGATGCTGATGATGAATGAATGTCTCCGATGTCATTGGTCTTCGTGCCTCGGAGAGCACGAAAAGCCGTCGAATCCATTAATGATAATCATTAGTGGTAAGTCAGAAACCAATCTACCCTTTGAATATTGGTATCTTTTGCCAGAAATTGGGCTGTTGGCAGTTGCTTCGTGTAAACCAGCGCTGTGGCACTTAATGTCACAGCATTATGCTGAGATAGGGGCCCTTTTTTCGCCTTGTGCAGGGCTGGTAAATTTTTGTTCATATCTGTGTTTTTTTAATCTGTGTTATGTATGAGTCCAGAAATAAAAAGTTTTCTTTCTTTCTTTCTTTCTTCTTTTTTTCTTCTTTCCTTCTTCTTTCTTTCCTCTTTCTTTCTTTTCTTTCTTTCTTTCTAAAATCCTGATATCCAGCCGTATCTGGTTAGACTGGAAGCCATTCCCAACTCATGTATTTCGGAAAAGGGTAGAAGGATGACGATGATATTAGATGCATGATCAGTACGTACCATCACGCCTATATTCCTCAAAGGATTAGACAGAGCTGTGAAATGTACACCCACAGTTCCCCGGTATGTTTACTGAGAATAGAGAGAATTTCATAGAAAAAAACCAACCAGCTCAACCTGGGGTTCGAACCCAGGACCTCTAGCGTAGCAGTCGTGCTTAGGACCACTAGACTAATGAGGCAGCCAAATTAAGTAATTAATCATTATTATATACTCATTATATAAAATAACATTATAAAAGTATTAGTGAACCAAATTGATGCTAAGTAAATAATATAAAATTTATAAATTGTTCCATATATATATAACAGTGCCATCTAGCGTTATATCTAGGAACTAAGTGTGGTCGTTGTTAGGTCAATGAACGCGTGAAACGAATAACCACTGACAGAGGGCACAATATTATGTGGATTTATAAAAAAAACATATTTATGAGTCAGATGGCGCTAGTCGTATATAACAAGACCCAATGAATAAAATATTATTGGGAATAATTATAAAAAAACGATAATTATAACTAAATATATTGTTAATATCTTGTTAATAACGAAAATAGTTTCAAAAAATATACTATAGTAGAGCGTAATACAATAATGTTATAATAATTATTATTAAAAAATAATTATATTACTTATTAGCCCACCACTCCGAATAAGATACGAGAACAAAAGTAGGGCTGCAAAAAGTCAACGTCACGCGGTGTTCCCAGGCGGTCACCCATCCAAGTACTGACCGCGCCCGATGTTGCTTAACTTCGGTGATCGGACGAGAACCGGTGTTTTCAACATGGTATGGACGTTGACAAATGTGTTTATCAAATTTAGGTAGACTACAGTGGTAAAGCGAAGGTTATAATGAAAAGTAGATTTTGCATTCATCGTTTATGACCGGACGTCCGGACGCAATTAATTAGGATCACATTAGAAACGTTCGCGTACGGAATAGATACCTATCTCCCTTTTCTTCATTTCAAAGCGTTGAATGAATAATTTGAAAATTGACGAACTTTTGCATTCCGCGACTAAACTTAATTCGCCTGAAAGTTAGTTTCAGATTTAATGGAGCCAATAATGGCTTGACAGGTGGCAATGGACGAGAGGGAATGACATGTAATTGTTACGATGAATGTCGGGGAGGCGAGTCCTTCCGTAGACACCATACGTCCATCTAATCTACCAAGCTCGGCAGCATGAGTTGCTGTGCGGCTGAAGAGACACTTAGGGGCAATTCACCCTATATTATGCTGAATTACGCTAGAGTATAGATAACTTCAATAAGAGCTAAGTTTAAGTGATTTCGAATCGTAATCATCAGTGACCAGAGATATGTCTTATTTTGACTGATTTAAGTGTTCAGTTATTGTTGAGTGTTACGCGGTTAGCAGCAACTGAATGAAAACAGCTGAAGGTCGCGCTCTGTGGCATTCTTCTGCGGCCTACGTCAAGCAGTGGACGAATACGGGCTGATGATGATGATGATTTGTTACGCCGACATCAGTCGCTGACCATCAGGTAACAGCATACTCACGATAGAGCTGACGGTTAGTCAACCGAGTCGGTACATACGCACTGATGACGACCTTGTCAGTACAGTTTGTTCGAAATAAGTAAGCCGATCGGAAGTTAGCCGTTCCGAACAACCGCGGTGATAAAATCGTTTAATTAAGTGTTTTAATACATAAATATCGAAATCAGTGAACAAAATAATTAGAAATGTGAAACATAAACGACTCTAATTATCTTTACACCGACTCTTTCTTTTATAATTAACCACTTTTAAACCACTTGCAGACAACTTCCGATCGGCTTACTTATTTCGAACAAACTGTACAGTGCTGCTGGAACCGTCACCGTTCCACTATTTCTAACCTAAATTGCATCGAAATTAAACATGAATAATCGGAAACAATGATATTTAATATTCCAACATCCAAATAGAACCCTATCTTCGGATACCTAACCTTTCCTACTTCAAAATAACCAAATAAATCCCTCGCCAACAGGAGGTGACTTTGTAAATCACCCAGCGACATAAAGGGGACTATTTAACGCCATATTTATGATAATAACACCGTTGCCGCCATAATGGAAAATACAAAAAGCTCCCGCCCGCCTCGGCCGTCGGCGCGTCGTGAGGCGGGCGGGGAGAAGCGATTTAGATAATACGATACGACTACGATACGATACTTTAAGAGTTCGTTGTTATTAATATTTATAATTTAAATTGCACCGTAAGCTGAGTAGTCGTAAAATCGGATAACATACAATATAATACACCGCTCAAAACACCGACGCCCAAACCACCAACGCCCATAACACCGACGCCCATGGCACCGACGTCTATAACACCGACAACGAATCACATAAGGGGAACTCCCATAAGACAGACGCCTGTAAGACCGACATCCATAAGACTGACGCTCATAAGACCGATGCCCATACCACCAACGCCCATAACACCGACGCCCATATCACTGACTCCCATAACACTGACGCCCATACCACCAACGCCCATAACACCGACGCCCATTAAACCGACGCCCATAAAACCGACGCCCATAACACTGACTCTCATAACACTGACGCCCATAACACCGACGCCCATAATACCGACAGCGAATCACATAAGGCGAACTCCCATAAGACCGACGCTAATAAGACAGACGCCTGTAAGACTGACATCCATAAGACCGATGCCCATAACACCGACGCCGATAACACCAACGCCAATAATACCGACAACGAATCACATAAGGCGAACTCCCATAAGACCGACGCTAATAAGACAGACGCCTGTAAGACTGACATCCATAAGACCGACGCCCATAACACCGACGCCGATAACACCAACGCAAATAACACCGACGCCCATAATACCGACAACGAATCACATAAGGCGAACTCCCATAAGACCGATGCTAATAAGACAGACGCCTGTAAGACTGACATCCATAAGACCGATGCCTATAACACCGACGCCGATAACACCAACGCCAATAACACCGATGCCTATAAAATCGAATCATATAAGACCGACGCCCACAATACCGACGCCCATTATTTCATGTGAAAGAACACTTGTATAGCTAATATAATAATTAAAAGTGATACGTCACGATTTCGATGAAATCATACAGTATAAAGAGGATTTTTTAGTCTTAACTTATTGTTATTGCAAGTTTTAAGCCTTAGTTTTATGTGCTGGATCGGCGGGCCTGCATCTATTTACTTTATATAGATTTATTGGAGTCTTGCCAAGGAAATGTCTCCACTTGAGGTGAACTTTAAGGCCTTAATGATAAAATACGGTCAGTTGGTGGACGATGGCAGATAAGATGCGATGCTGGTGTTTGTATGGCTATTGCTTTGGATTTTTTACACTGTATTGTATTTTTGGAGACTGTTTTTTCCTATATAATACTTATCAGTGTTCATTGATAGGCAGAAATATGTTTTTTTTTAAACATAATGTACCTTGGACAATCATCTGCCAAATTCAGATAACTTTACGAGAAAAGGTTGGTACGGCCGAGCTTTTTTTGCTCGACACTGGCGTGCTTCCAGATATAACAGATTTAATAATAACGTTGTTTACAATACATGGGTAATAACTATGATATTTAAAATTATAAGTAGTTTTGAAAAGCAATTTATTTACACGTTTCCAAAAAGTAGGTCTTATGGGGACAAACCGGCAAGAAAGTTCATACACCCCTTTAAAAAATACATGATTACCTACAGTATTATGCTGGTTATTTTTTTTATGGTTTTGAGATTCACTTTGATGTGCAAGAATCATTAGTTAGATCATTGTCAAGATGACAAAGGTCCAATGACCCAATGAACACCATAACTAACTTACCACATCGTTAAAAACTAACGTCACTGTGACGGTGAAACCTATAAAACCTCTTTACATAAACCTTTTTCATACATAAAGGCAAAGCAAAGACATTTCACATAAAGACGTATCGACTATCGAAGATGGTATTCAAAGCACGGAGCGACAAACAAACAAATACAAATAACGCCGGCGAATAGAAAGGAGTGAAATGTTATTCCTCCACCCTGTATAATAGAACGGGGGTTTTGGTATTCACGGGGTAAAAATCCCGAGATAGATCTGAAGTTATTCTGTTTTAATATACGCGGCAAATGAGCAAGCGGTTAATCTGATGGTAAACGATCATTGCCGCTCATGAAAATCTGCAACACGAAAATAGTCGATGCGTTGCTGATTAAAATTTTCTTTGAACTCTCACTGACCAGTGAGACGCTGCAGGTCGCTTATTTATGCTAATATTATCTATATTTATATATAGAAACTACTTAATCCCTATTTCCACTGGTCACGCCATAACAACGATTGTATCGGTTCCATTCAACTGTATTTTTTTAAGTTTTCTTATACTTCGTAGAAAATTCTTACTGAAAGAAAAATAAAACAAACACTATTCAATCAACGGAAAGTTCCCTTTA
This sequence comes from Subacronicta megacephala, assembly GCA_958496365.1. Taxonomy (NCBI): domain Eukaryota; kingdom Metazoa; phylum Arthropoda; class Insecta; order Lepidoptera; family Noctuidae; genus Subacronicta; species Subacronicta megacephala. Next base: position 1,534,335 of record OY292515.1, on the reverse strand, counting down.
TAATGTTACTTTCACATTTACAATATTATTGGATATATTGTAAGAACATTTAATTCTGCAAAACTATTTAACAGACGTGATAATCTCGTGTGTAGCCGACGTTGGTCTCTTTTACGTCGCTATTGATGTGATATTTTTATTTCCTACCCGCTCAATACTGAAGCAGATCGAGTTCACACAATACAAGTTAGCATAACACTTTATAATATAAGACAACGTTATTATAATCAATATACCTACATTATGGATATTAAATATGTATTATTAATCCATTTATTCATTTAAATCATTATTAATATTATTATATTGACTGCCTCATTAGTCTAGTGATCCTAAGCGCGACTACTACGCTAGAGGTCCTGGGTTCGATCCCCAGGTTGAGCAAAGTGTTGGATTTTTCTTCTGAAATCTTAAGTAGCAGCTCGGAGTCTGGTATTGTGCCCAGTTAATGGCAATAAGCTCGCCCCCTATTACATGGGACCTAAACATATCGGCGAAATGTGGGTGTACATTTAGTACACCTCTGCCTAACCCTCCGGGGAATGCAGGCGTGATGGTATGTTATTTAATTATTTTATTTATTTACTCAACTTGCGTCCTATTAGAAAACTAGTAAGGACATTATTTTATTTAAATTTGTCCACTAAATACTGCGAATAAATAATTATTTATTCGTAGACTAAATACGATTGTTGGCGATCGTAGCAACAATGCTACGAAGCTACGAACTACTACGAGTTTTCGTAGCCGCTTATTCAACCCTAATTAAAAATGTTAAAAGAAACTGGACTTTATGGTAGTGGAGTGGATTTAAGGTAGATTTTTTTTTCAATTCAGTTCAGTAAATTTCTAAGTCAAAATTTTTGTAATAAGCGGTGACGGCATCTCGAGTAGTGAATGAAATATTAGTACAACCACTTTTTTAAACTGATATTTGGGAAACACATATACAAAATCACAAGCTAATTCTTGAAAAAAAATATTGCAGATTATTTAAAACAGAACAGTATAAGTATCGGTAACATCTGCGAGACGTTAAACACAAAGCAATTAAGACCATTTCACACGACCCACAATAACACAATCTCGGCGTCAAACGTCAGCCCACGTCACGTAGCGTTAGCCTGCAGCTACAATAACGTTGACCTATATGCCCACTTGCCCACGGGTGGGTGTAGCACAGTCGTTTATTGTTTACGTGTCAGCTGCCCTTTATTTGAGGTCGTTGCATATGAGTTGTGCCTTACTACCTCAGATCAAATAAAAAGTTAAGATGGAACTTTGCGATCTAAGAAGTGAGGCCGGCTAAAACTACGCCTTACCGCGTACAACACACAATTATACGCACACACGTATACCAAAACTACGCCTTATCTTGTCAGTCGAGCTAGCGAGCTATCGAAAGCTCCACTGACAAGATGAGCCGTAGTTAACTAATACATATGTGCGTGTAATTGTGTGTTGTACACGGCAAGTTCGACGGCACGGCACGGCCGGCAACGGACACGGAACGTTCCATCTTAACTTTTTATTTGATCTGAGCTTACTACTGAACATTAACGCGGTCTAAAAATACCCTTTCTTAGTCTTTTGTTGAATCATCATTCTCCTTACTTTCTCCCAAATATGTAGGGTGGGCTTCCATCTAACCACATGCAGCTGTATACCAGCATTTTGCATGCAGCAACAGCCAAGCCAGTAAATTGTTATCACTACATAGTATAAAACAAAGTCGCTTTCTCTGTCCCTATGTCCCTTTGTATGCTTAAATCTTTGAAACTACGCAACGGATTTTGATGCGGTTTTTTTAATAGATAGAGTGATTCAAGAGGAATGTTTATATGTATAATACATACATATTTTAGTATAGAAAAGCCGAGAAACTACGCGGGCGAAGCCGTGGGCGGGAAGCTAGTTAAATATATTTGGTAGATGTCTGTCTGACCAGTGCCTATAAAGATAACTTAGCTTTTGAAATTGGTTATAATTTACTAAAAAGTCAGTTCCCTACTTGAAATGATAATTAACGCTTGGGTGTTTATTTCATTTGCGATGCGGCGGGGAATGCTGTACATCCAGAGTAAAATTTATGCCATCGATTCACCATTATCATTTTTAAATCTAGCTGTGATATCTCCACAACTCAGAAAAGACTTATTCCATAGATTTCCACAACAACATCTTTTGTTTTCTATTAATATTCTTTAACAAAGACGCATCCATACAGTATGCAACTCTGTATGACCAATTTAATTCAATTATTAGCAATATAACACCTCTAATCTCATTCCCCAAAACCAAGCGAAAACTGAGTAATGTTTTGGTAGTTTCGACATAGCGCTGCATGGGCGTCCTGTAACAAAATTTTCGCTTAGTGATATGCGCTGCACCAAACAACATTATTTACGTTATTGGCCGTCATAAAACATCATGGAGGTTACTAAATAAATTTTGTGTTTTTTTTTAATTTAAACTGTATCATTATCAACCCATCCCCCATTATATCTTCCCACTGCTGGGGACAGATCTCCTCTCAGAGTGAGAGTATATTCCGCCCCGCTAGCCTATTGCGTTTGGCAGACTTCACACACCATCGAGAAAAACTCTCAGACATATCCTATCCTCACGATGTTTGTTTTCACCGTTTAAGGGCTTGATAGTTAATTATTATTACGCGCATCGCAGAATCGAACTCGAGACTTTTGACTCCAATGGTCATGTCACTAGGCTATCACTGGCTAAACTTTATCCATTACAAAAATTACAGTGTAGGTCTTTATGCTTTAGGCATTCTCTACTAGCATGCCTTAAAGTCGTGTAGAGACGATTTTTCAAATCCAGTATATTAACCTAATAGTTTTTTTCGCTCGCCAAACTGTGAAGTTGAACTAGAACTGTCTTGATTCAATTATAAGAGCAATGCTCACAAATCCCATAGCCACGACGTTAGGTAATAACTATTTGGTTTCTTTATTGTTAAGAGTTCGATATGAGGATTTCTCATAATACGTTCACTTTTTAACTACAACCCGCGCAAATTCCGAGATCCATTTCGAGATTCCTTTATCAAAGAATCCATCCAAATTTCACCCTATCTGCTACTCAATCAGTTATCTCCAAGTCGACTATTCGAATAAGATTCTTGATTTGCTTTAACCATCAGTTCGATTTATATTATACTCATTGGCATTGTAAAATGTTTTCTTAAAAAATATGATGCCCATCCTCTCAAATACTAAAGTCACATACTTATTTTATTAACACAGTAATACTGCAGGGAAGAATGATGCTCATTCAAATCAATTGTTCAAATTAGAATCGTTAAATACTACCTCTTTAGTATTGTTTTTAAAAATACACAGAACAGTATCAAGCCCAAAATATCTCTTTTCTTATGGGCGATAAAGCGGGTGTATTGTAGAGAACAGAGGGTAGGTGGTCGTCTGTAGCCCGCGGTGGCGCAGTGATGCGGCAAAACGGTACATAACGCGATATTGTGGCCGACACACCGGATTGTTTATTGTACAGACACGAAGAAAATACATAAACAAAATTTTTTTTTGGAATAACATTTTGTGACTGATCGTGTTGAAGGTTTATTGCTATTCCTTCCATGCCTTTTCTGCGCATTATGTTTTTTTATCAATATTTTCTGGTACTTGTAGTCTTTGTGGAAATCTAATGGGTGCAGTCTTTTGATCGGCAGATAGACCTCCTTTAACTGATGTGATGATACTGCGGACTTGCTCACTTACATTTTTAAAGATATCGATAGAATCCCTGCTGCTGGGGCCAAGGAATTCGTGGGCTCTTCACCAAAATTGTAAATCTCCCCTGTAAATACTTCTTTCTCACCTAAGTTTTATCAACGTCATCTTTTTTTTGTATCAGATCAGTGTTTCGCTGGTGTATCTACATGCCAGCATGAATGGATCAGCATGACGGGGAAGTACTACCCTCCCACACAATATCGACGTGACTGTGGAGCGCCAGAAGGCCAATACTTCCCTTAAGACCCCTTACTTCTCCTTTCCCTTCCTTCTCCCTAAAGGGACGTAGTGGCTTGGTTCTATTTTTTTCGCATTATTTTTGTTCTCGACAATGCTAAGAGAACGGCGATGACTGCCAACTTAACCGCAAAAAATATAGATATACTTATATATTTGACATTTATCCCATATCTCAACCCTAACTGTGTCCGACTGTACACTGACCTGTAGGTAACTGAATCATGTCGCCCGCTCTGTTTCAATTTCACGTGCGCTTGCCAATCAAATAGTCAACACCACCATAATGATATTTCTGTATAAAATTACATCAAAACAGAGTTTTTTTATACCTGAGAGGTTTAAAAATAATAAGTGAGGCTGAAGTGTAGTTAACTTTATCTTGCATCTCTATTTGGGTATCTAAAATTAATATATATTATCCAACGGTAACTATAACTGCCTCATTTGTGGTCCCAAGCGGGACTGCTATGCTAAAGGTTGGGGTTCGATTTTTAGGTCGAGCAAAGGGCAGTGGGACAGAAAATGGATCGATGATGATCCAACGATATAACACATATTATCAAAACTAATAATAAATGCTAAAGTAGCTCTGTCTATCTGCTTGTCTATTTTTTACTTTTGTATGCCTAAACCGCTGAGCCAATTTATCGTACACCTAAGAAGAGAAGACCTTCCAGAAGAACGCATCCTATATTTTGTCTCAAAAAGTCTCAAGTCTCAAAGAGTAAAACCGTGGACAACATTGTAACTAGTTATAAAAAGGTTGAATCTAATTATACTGGAAACTACTTCCAATATATTTAATCAGGAAAGGGTAGATACATCCATCGGTATTTAAAAAATGCCATCCACCTAATAATTACATTAAACAATATGTCATATTAAGATATCTTTATGCCCATAATTATATTTACCAACTATTGTTCCTACATACACCAACCTAGATCTCTACTCAAACCACAACGCTAGACAGTGTGAAGGGCCACGTCCGTGTGCCCACAATTAAGAACAGAGGTGACCATTAGGCAGGCATTCATCCACGAATTGTCTATGCCTCGGCCTGTCTCATGCAAATTGGATACCGTCTGCTTTCTGAATGTAGGTCGATGTATGCGTATACACATGTTTGGGGTTTGTGTTGCTAATTGTACGCGTGTTATTATTTATCTATTTAAAAAAAAGCTTACTAGCAATGTGAGTCACACCCTATATCCCGTTTGTGTTACAAGTGGGTTCATATCAATAGTCCAATGGGTGGGTTTCGGACCGGCAACCACATGACCGCAAGTCTGACGCCCTAGCCATTAGGCTACCGCCGCTTGATTTATAAAATACATTGATAAAAGCTTTGGAATATATATACTTTTTCGGTATAATATATCTGTTTTGGCCATTTTACATGCATGGGACCTAAACATACCTACCTATTAGCAAAATGTGGATGTAATTTAGTACTCTTTGCTGGGCCCTTCGGGAAATACAGGCAGGGCGCCCTGGTTTAGTATTTGTAATGAATTGATGTCAAAAAGACATAAAAAATAAGCCATTCCTAACTGACTTCAATAAGTAAGCGGTTCTCAATGAAATCCCCAATATTTTTATAAGGTAGCTCTGATATCTCAATGATAAGAATGCATCGTGGTTCGAGTTCCAATATGGGGTTGATTTTGACTTTTCCAAAATGAAAATAATTGACTGCCTTATTAGTCTGGTTTTCTAAGCATGACAGCTACGTTAGATGTCATGGGTCCGATTCCCAAGTGTTATTGATTTTTCCCATGAAATTCTCAGTAACAGCTCGGAGAGGGGATTTGTGCCGGATAAATGGCAATAGGCTTATCCCCTATTTCATGGAACCTAAACATACCGGTGAATTGTGGGTGAATAGTACTTAGTACAATTCTGCCTAACCTTTCGAGGAATACAGGCCTGATGGTACTTACGCTTTAAAAACAATTATGTTCAGTTTTTATCATACACCAATGTAAGTTACTTGGTGAAATATTTTTTTGAATTGCTATTAGAACATACTTATTACTTTTCTAAAATTATATTATACCTACATAATTTATTACAAACTCTTAAGTAACATATTTAATACGAAGACTTTATTTTTTTAACACCAATAGTAATCTGGTCCTTAGAGACGGTTTAATGGCACAAAATAAGTAAAAGCTGTGCAAACGAAAATCAAGTTTTCGTGGCTTATCATAGTTAAATTATTATTTTTATCTATTTTACACCACGAAAAGTCTTTTCACAAAAAAATGTTTACAAAATAGGTACTAAAAATATACTAAACTGTAGGTACTGCTGCTTATTTAAACTGTGCACCAAAATACATATAAAACTATTCTTTATAAAAAAATGTATTAAGTAGATACTTCTAGATTCTTCGAATCCAATATTTAATCTGTACGAAAGCAAAAACCCACGAAATAGCTTTTTTCAATACACCAGTGTGAACTCGGTCTAATGTCAACAATTAATTTGTGCAAATCACCGACCGCGCTCTCCAAATCGAATCAACGTTCGATTGCGAACAAGCGCGATCTTTTTGCCTCAAGATTGTGGTTTTAAAAAGAAATTTAATCTTGCTAATAAACATGCAAACACGAGCGCGACGCGGCTACCTGTTGAACCGCGCGAGACAAACGATTCCTCAACCAATCAGCACCTAGCGGCCGCCCACGGCCCACTATCATTGGCCACTCAGTTCAGAGGGGGGAAACCAAGGGGGGACAGGGCAGAGTTCGCCGTTAACATGACACTAGCAAGAAAAGCGCCGCATTGAGCTTTCGACGAGCTTTTCACTACGCGCGCGGGAATTAATCGGTTTGTGATATTTTGAATGTAACGCATAATTTTAAAATATAAACTGAACGAAACCGAAACTAAGCTAGTAAATCTTTGAAAATAATGCGCGCGGATAATCAGTGTGGCGAAAATTAATTACTAAAAAGTTGTTTCTAAAATCCGTCAAAATTGATCTAACAATGTCTCTGGGTAAACAACCCAATGATCACATAAAGAGACCTATGAATGCCTTCATGGTGTGGTCGAGAGGCCAGCGCCGTAAAATGGCGCAAGATAACCCGAAGATGCACAACTCGGAGATCTCCAAAAGGCTGGGGGCAGAGTGGAAGCTGCTAACGGAGATGGAAAAAAGGCCGTTCATCGATGAAGCGAAGAGATTGAGGTAAGTTTAAATTATCAACCGTTAATTACTAACTTACTCATTAAAGCAAGAAAAAAGAATATTTTGGTCTGTATAGCCGTTTAATAATGACGTAGTTAAAAACATAGTGCAGTTAAAAAGTTAAAAAATCATCATAATTCGAATACAACTGCTATATTACTTAATTAATTTAAATAGAATCTATTTACTATTTTGGTTTCTATGTTTGTCCTTTTGGCATAAAACATAATAAAAATATACGTATACTTTAAATCGGTCATAAAAATAGCTGAATACCTAATTCGTTCACTTTATAATTCATAGTCAAGCAAGCTACAAAACTGAAAAAAATGGAAATATTATCTAATTAATGATAATAAAAAAAACTGTTGTTATAATTCTTATATTTTGTTCATCTAAATTTGTTTTTTTTTTTTATTTTATCGTTAACATGCATAGATAATTAATATCTTTTAATTTATTTATCACTTTATCTAGATAATATACTCAGTACGTTAAAAACATTATAAAAAGACGCCTTCTCGCAAAGCACAAAGGGAGTGGCTAATTTATAGCAATTCGAGATAAGCAAAATACTCATTTCATATCGCTTCTTTGCTTCAGCAATGCATTATCTTGAAGAACACAATTTTACGGTCCCTTATTTTTATCTTTCAAAATCTATTAATTAACCAAAATATTATTAACGTCATAAAAAACTTTTTATTATAATCAAATTTATTTAAAATTATATCTTAAAAAAGTGAGTATTCGGACATGTGACGTTATTGAAGCAAAGTAGCGATATATTTGCTATCACGCATCTTAGGAATGATATGGATACAGTGGGTAGGTACAATTACATATATATTATGTTTAAAAGCTGTAGGTAGGTATAATAGCCCTTATCATTCATTCAATAACTACAGCTCAATTGTTCCAGTTCAGTGTACTTTTAATTTCTTCAATCTTTTAAATATAAAGGTGGGTCATTTAAAAAGGTTAACCCTTTACCTTCACCGAATTTTATGATTTTGAAGTATTTTAGTCTATATGAGTGACGACATATATATATATATATTTATTTATATATATTTAGTTTTATAGTATTATTAGTATGATATTTATCTTATTTACATTTTATATCTCAGTCCAACATATCTATAATTAAGTATATATTTACTGAATACCTATTTACTATGTACACCTGCAACAGCCCATTATCTTTTAACCAATCTCGTCCACCCAATGGTTGTCTGGAAGAAATTGCTTTTAGCGATAAGACCGCCAATTGTACCTACTTACTTCGTTTGTTTTGTATTTTGTTTCTTGTGTACAATAAAGAATAATCTATTTATCTATTCTCAGTAGCAGCTCAGAGTCTGGATTTGTGCCCGGTGAATGGCAATAGGCTCGCCCCCTATTACATGGGACCCAAACATAGCGGCGAACTGTGGTTGTAGATTAAGTGCCTAACCCTTCGGGGAATACAGGCGTGATGGTATGGTATGTTATGATGTTGACAGGGTTGATGAATGTTGCTTGGTATTTATTAGCTATCAGGTTATAGAACTTAGCCTTAAGATATCATCGTCGTCGACAGTCCAATTTATGTTAAATTTATTTTATGTGTACGCTTAATTACAAGATTTCTAATATTCTTCAAGCTGTTATCGCGGAACAATTAATAAGAGGGCAAATATTTAACACCTCCATAAATGACTTTTTATTTTACTACAAAAAACAAGCTAATCAGTACTCTAAAAGAATGCACCACACACAGTTCACCTTTCATTCCGAAAGCAAACAAACTCAAACTATTTAATTTCAACTCTCGTTCATTATCTTTTTTAATTTCATATCTGTGTGCAAACAGTTAACAAAAGCCACACACCTGTATTTCGTTATCTGTGAAACAAAAAATAGTATTTGTTTAGTAATGCCAGTTCTCCACGCGGCCGAATACATGATCTAATTGTTTTAGAATTATTCAGATTTAAATTAATTCATAGTAACTTTTTAAATTATGCAAAGAGTAATAAAGAAGTCATAAGACAAGCTATGGTTTTAATTTATAAATGCGGAATAATTACTTAATTAAAAATAACGATAGCAGCGTAGTAGTGGAACTGCCACAGCAACTGGGCTTTTGGTACACGTTCAGAAGGACCAATAATTTTATTAGACAATTACTTAGTGTCAGTATCCTCTTATTAAAGTGGGTTATGTACAGTGCTATGGTAACAAATCGCAAAAACCGTCATGATCTTTTGTATTGCTAAACTTTGTGTGTTCGCAAAGAAAAAGAAGAATAGTAACGCGATTTCATTGCTTTAACGTGTTTCTTTTTTATTTTAGCTTTTAATTGAAAACGCGGTACCTCTTAGTAGGTTATTCGATGATGAGACAACAAACATACAATGCTATCAGAACTGTATTATACTCAGAAGGGGTTGGCAGAGGTATAAAGTATACCCGATGTGTACACACCCGCAGTTCACCATGCCGTTTTAGGTCGAATATTAGACGCCAGCCTTTTGCAACATTTCTAGTAAAAAAAGGACCTCGAAAAAACGAATTGTTTAAATCGGTTTATTAACAACTATACAATAACAATTCGAAGTAAGTACTAAGTTGGTTAGTAGAAAAAAATACCAAAAAAAAATTTAGAACGTAATTCTCCTTTTAAAGCCAATAAAAAAATACAATACTTTCAATTAACAAAAAATGGTCCTAAGGTGCTTAATATATTAAACACACAAGCGATTAGCGATACAATTAAAAGTGTAAACAGAACGATGCCGCCGGATGTTTGACGCGCTTATCTTTAACTCATTAGATATAGATATGGGCTTTCATTCCCACTCAAATAAGACATTTTATTAATACAATCTTTTATTAAGTTTTTTTATTATTTATGTATCTAATATATAAGTAAATTAATCGCAAAGTCAAAAGATATCAGGTTGGTAGAGACCTCCCGGTCATCGAATTTTGAAAAGATATCGTTAGGTTATATTAGAATACAAAGTTAAAAAGTACAAATGTGGGGACCACCCCTATTACATGAGACCTAAACATACCTATAAACTGTGGGTGCACATTGGGACAACTCTGCCTAATCTTCAGAAAGCAGGCATTATTATCTGCACGTATTATTTTATACATAGAGTATACTAATAATACATTTTATGTCTCATTTCTTATAATGGTAAATAATATATCACAGGTCTCCTGTATGTTTAAGTCCCATTTGATAGGGGGAGTAACTATTGCCATTAATTGAGCACAAATCCGGACTCCAAGTTGCTACTGAGAATTGCATAGAAAAATCCAATAACAACAACACAGTAACACTTTGCTTTACCTCTAGCGAGACAGTAGTGCTTAAGACGACTAGACTAATGAGGTAGTCATATATGCAGAGGTGGACTTAAGCTTAATAATAGAGAACATAAATTACATAGCGAGTAAGTATTAACATTCCCTACAGCATGCAATACCTATGTATTCTTTTCAGGTATTATTAAATATTATGTAACTTCAAATACACACACTAATTGACTCTTCTCCACCCATCGTAGATGATAACAGGCGTAACTTTATGAATATTTATTACATATGATTTTATTAAAGCTCATCGCACAATAAACGCTTAAATATAACAAATATACTCTGACGTGAAGCGTGCGCACGGCCTTACGCCCCGCTAATAAATTCAACCCTTACAAATTAATTCTTACTGGTTGGATTCATATAGAAATGTTTATACGAGATGGGAAGTGCATTATGACAATACAATTTTACAATAAAAACAGTTCATAATTTATTAAAAGAATAAACTACTTTTTCAGATTGATATTATTGAATTTCCGATGTTTCGGATCCTTTACAGTTTACAGCATCCATGGTTAAGGGTACATTGATGTTAAAATTACTAATAGGTACTCTTTATGTTTGTTAATTATTATGATTCGATCCGCAGAACTTACGACCTAGAATGTGCTCACCGTATTTTTTCAGTTTTGCAGTATTGTGCTTGCATTTAGATTAAATGAAATCTATGATGTTGTTCCAAGCAAATAGTAAACCCAGCTGTATTGAAATTTTTGTTTTTTATTTATTTTAACAGCCTCGCGAATTATCATAGATTCATAAAGAATTAGGTTTTTTCATCAACTCATCATCGTAGCCTTTCCTTACACAATTCCCACTAGTTCTGGTAAACCACATGCGGCAGGAATTTAGAATTTCACAGGAAGCCAGAGCCGTCCGAACTCCGCTTAGTAATATGAGCCATAGTGAACCTAAGGACAAAACTGGTTGTCAGATTTAAGATTCTGATGATTGATTTATTGACTGCCTCATTAGTCTAGTGGTCCCAAGCGCGACTGCTACGCAAGAGGTCCTGGGTTCGATTCACAGGTCGAGCAGTGTTATTGGGTTTTTCTATGAAATTCTCAGTAGCAGCTCAGAATTTGGATAAGTGCCCGGTGTATGGCAATGGGATCGCCCCCTACTAAATGGGACCTAAACATTCTGGCTGTGGATGGACATTAAGTACACCTCTGCCTAACCCTTAAGCGAATACAGGCGTCATGGTATGTATAGTATACTAAGTTCGGTGTTTCTTTTAGCCATTATCCTCGAATAAAATAGCATGAAGTAATTTAAATTATTTCTTTGTATCTAGCAATACCCAATAATACTTTAGCAGCTAGGTATAACTTAAAATTATATTGTTTGTACTCAGATATTTTTTTTTTAAATTATTCAAAATTTTCAGCTTAAATATTTGGATACTTTAACTAAAAGATCAATACTTATATAACATGTATTGAGTTAGCAACTTTTCGTTTAAGTAAAAAAGCTAGAAATTAAATTATTAAAGAAGAGACAATTTTTTTCCAAAATTAAATCTTTGTTATTCCCTAAAATCTGAAAATTATAAAATATATAAATAATCTAAATAAAGAGTAACATTTTCGCAAACAAACAGACGTACAATTAAACCTGAATTCGCAACAACAGCTCTATATTCGCCGTACTCGAGTTAGACTCGAGGCATAAGCTCATTTTTATGGTCCTGGCGACCCCCGATAACGCGCCCCCCAACAATGCAAGATATTATTACAATGAATAACAGATAATTGTCGCCTCTCACCGACCTCTATGGATAGATTAAATTGATTTGTTACCTATTTGTAAGGCGTAGTGCGTTTTGTATTTTTTATGGCAAAAGGGTTGTGATTTTTGGTCTAAGCTTATATCATTGCCGTTAGGACCAAAACTTGTGTGAACATAAAGACCAGTTTTTTACGACCCAACTCTAGCCTACCTAAATATGGGAATCTAACTATACAAAATTGTGTCACCTTGCTGTAGTGATAAACCGATTATCTACCCAATACTTACGTAATATTAAGAAAATTATAGTGCATAGGTACCTACTATTTTTGTCTGTTAATTTTGTGAATTCAGAATTATTGCAGTAAATGTTATTAAAACAAATTATAACACTGAATGATGTTTATTTTTTTTTTTTTTTTTTTTACCTAACCAGATATTTAATAAATATGTTCGAAACTGTAATCTAAATGTCCACAATTTATCACAAAACCTGAAGGACCAGTAAAAAAAATATACTTTTTACAGCGATTCATTGTGTAAACTTGTACAGACACTGTACACAGTTTTAGTACTTAGCACACATGTCATGTCTTTTACAAATAATCCTTTACTTACCATTGACTGTAGCCCAGATACCAAACAAATGACTTCATTGTGGAAATCCAATAGCGTGACATCATACAAAGCGCTCATTGTAAATCACCACTGTTATTTCAACTTATTTGTCAATGATAACCAATAGGTGCGGAACAATTTATATGTATATAAAACTGAAACCCTATATAACTATCCCTTAACTTAAGAAAAACTTTACCGATTTCATTCGCGTTTTTTTTAAGTTTTTGAATACTTTGTAGGTTCTCACGGAAGAAAAATTAAGAAAATTGCGCAGACAATTTGAAAATATCGGAAGTCTTAGCGACTATTTTAACTTCATGCGTTTTTTTTTATTATTTATTTTAGTTTGAATTGAATATTCATAGCTAAGATAGGACAACGCTAGTCGGGTCCGCTAGTAGGTATATTGATAAAAGTTGAGACAAGGTCTATTGTAAGGTATTGGTTTGACTTCCACGTGGGCCTAGCAAAGTAAGGCTTATCAGCTGCCTATCTTGGTCTTAAAGACCATTTTATTATTTTCGTTACTGTTACTGTTATAATTTACTGTTCGTCGGAAGGACCAGTTTTAGTATATGGATACAGTTTTTCTTGGTTTTATAAAAGTTTGTATTTGGGTTCGGATTGACGACTCGATTTTCTCCTTTAACTTTTTTTAACCTATAGTGTTATATTGTTTAAAAAGGAGAAGTTCAGGAAAAATATTAGGAGGCAAATATTGATTTCTCGACCCCGACACATTTTTTTGACTACTATCTAGTTAGATGTTAAATTAAGTGGAAGTAACTAATAAATAAAAAAATAAAAATTTTTGAAGAACATTATGTCTCTGGGTTAAATACCAAATTTGAGCAGTGTTATGACTTATTGGAACTTATAAAAAAAAACTTCGGAGTTTGGCTTTGTCCTAATGGTATGATAATGAGAACAAAAAACATCCAGCGAACGAAGAGCGATGATTTCGTCTTATACCGTGGATACAATAACAAAACCTAACATACATAGACATCCTGACTCGACATTGTGACTATTCTACAAAAAAATGTGCTTTAAGGAAATCGAAACCCGCGACCAGAAGCACAAAAACCGAACACTTAGCCGCAGCGCTAACGGTGCCTTCGATATTCGACCAAAATGATTGCTCAATTGAAGCCAGACAAACACTATCGAATGTTATTCAATGTCCGTTATTGAATCCTACGATGATATCGAGCGATCAAACAAGTCGATAAAAATAAGTATGTATGCAGGCAAACACAGGCGCGCCTCTAATACCTTTGTGCTGACCGATAACGGTGGGAAGACACCATGACGTTCCAAGTTTAAAAAATATTTGAGACGAATGAGTTGGTTTTGAGAATGTTATACAGGGTGAAATTTTATAGATGGGGTAAATTAATGTATAATTCTATGTGTATATAATTATATACTAAATTCTGGTGTCATTAGTCTAGTCCCAAGCGTGACTGCTACGCTAGAGGTCCTGGGTTAGATTCCCAGGACAGATGACATTGAAAACATGCGACAAATTGAAATAGGAGGTTCAAGAATCGTTACCCATTCATTTTAAAGTGTAATTTTGAAAATTTAAAGATAGTTACCGACATAACTAGCGTTACCGCAGCTTCGTTCACGAGACTGCCTCGTTGGTCTAGTGGTCCTAAGCGCGACTGCTACGCTAGAGGTCCTGGGTTCGATCCCCAGGTCGAGCAGTGTTATTGGGTTTTTCTATGATATTCCCAGTAGCAGCTCGGAGTCTGGATTTGTGCCCGGTTAATGGCAATAGGCTTGCCCCCTAAACATACCGGTATGTTTAACCGAAATGAGGTATACCGGTGTTTATTAGTACACCTCTGTCTAACCCTTCAGGGAATAGAGGCGTGATGGTATGTTCTAAGTTCACTCGCGAGCATACCTAAGTCTATTATAGTTTTTAGTTTATACTTGAAGATATGTCTTTTTAAAGACTGCCTCACAATCCTAGGGGTCGTAACCGCGACTGAACGTCAAGGCTCTTCGGTTCGATTTCCAGGCTGAGCGGAGATTCATAGGGTTTTTTGATAAAATTTATAGTAGCATAGCACAGGAGCTAGGATATGTGCCCGATTAATAGCAATAGGCTCACCCCCTATTACAAGGGACATAATACCCGCGAACTGTTGGTGATACAAAGGTGTAAAATCACAAATACGGAATATGATTTTATTTTTTAATAAGTCGGCACTTGGAACATGTAACAAGCAATAATGCTTTGTGGCACGAATATAGAGCGGTAGGTAGCACTTCAATTGTACATACTCTTTTACAAGGAGCTTTACTAGTAAGCGGTGCACAAAGTTTAGATAAACATAAGTAAACCTTAATTATTATTTTTTAACTTACTACCAATGTGGGTCGCACATTACAAGTGTTATTTTAAACCCCTCGTGATAAGCTAAATGCATGTAATGCGAATGGGTTCACGTCAGTAATGTAATGGATGGGTTTCGAACCGGCAACCATGTGATCGGAAGTCCAACGCCCTAGCCATTAGGCTACCGCCGCTTCTTTCACGTTCTAAGGTAAAATAGGTCTAGAAGCAGCACGGAACATCATATTGATCCAAGAGGTTGTTCACCATTATAACCAAAACTTTAGCAAACACCTCCTTCTACGGTTATTCTTCAAAATGATTACATCACAAGGTACAACAGTGTCTATCTATATAAAAAAATATTAATAAAACCCCAATAATTTCTTATTGACGTTCCAAATTCAATATACACATAAAGCGATCGTTGATATCGAGAATCGTATATAAATATATCGATATTTACCGAATTCGATTAGCTCCATAGAAAAAATACGCCAAAAACGTGTCCAATAAAAAAACGTAGATAGGTTTTTTCTTGACCAAAGATATTGTGTTATTTTCTTACCGATATCATGTTTATTTGGTTAACAAACTGTAATGAAAGAAATGATAGTGCCAAGTTCGACGACCCCAGTTTTTTTTTTGGTTTGGAAGATAGGACAGTCTGTCAATGCTGATAAAAGTGTTTGGTGTGAATTGGTCGCTACTTGTCTACGGAAAATTTTATGATAGGATAAATAGAAGATTTTGAATTCCGTTATCAAAGATTACATTTTAAGTTCATATTATAAAGAAACATTAAAAACTTTTAATGTTTTGTCAGTTATATCACTTAATATCATCAATATGCGTAAAGGACATGCATCGTTCTTATTAGTAAATACTTAAATGATACTGGTGGCAATCCCATTAGTTCAATTAACTCCCGAGAAGGAAATAGATTTTCCCTATGAAAAGTCAAATTGTTTTTTGACTTATCACTCACTTTCTTACAATTAAAGACCACATTACAAACAACAAAAGGTATAAATGTAAACACAGTAGCATTCATCTCAAATTTAATACTCAACAAACATTCGCATTCAAAACCTCAGCGCAATGACGAACTATCATCCGCCAGCGTGGTCCACTCGAATAATTACAATCGACTCGCTGACAATCGCGATTCTATCACAAAGCTCGCATAATCGGACGCTGTGTCGACTCATTCCCAGCACTACACGTCATAAACACACACACCCACATTGCAAATTCTACCCTGCCCTACAATAATACAATCCAATTTTGCTTGCATTCCGAATGCACATAGTGCAGTGGTATATACAGATACCCGATTGTGACTGGGACAATGCAATAATCCGCGCATTGTTGAATCGACATTGTTGTTTTAAGGGCGGCCAGGCGTTCGCGACAATTGCACGCTTTATTGCATAAATAATAATGTTATATCGCCCAGCGGCATTTCATTGTGGCATTTTGACGCTAAACTTATAGTATTGTGCAGCGAATTGAGTTATGAATTCAACTTCAAAGTTGTCGGATATCTTCCGCGTTTGTTTTTGCTGATAATACTTGAAATGTCGACGTCTGCTCGAGAGCGACGAGGATACACTGAGGCCTACGTCAGAGTCGAAACCTACTCGTAATGTATCATTCTTGTTACAAGTGTTTGACCACAGTGTGGGTATAATGAAAGATAAAGTTTATTCGAGTTCGGGCGCTAAAATTTAATTAACAATAAATAACAAAAGAGATAAAATATAGGAATATCTAACGGAGTAAGACGAATTGGCTTAATACCAGACTTTTTTTTTCAGGGCCCTACACATGAAAGAGCACCCTGACTATAAATACAGACCTCGACGAAAGCCAAAACCACTTGTAAAGAAGGAGCCGAAATTCGGTTTCGGCATTAGCGGGTTAATGGCGCCGGTACCAAGACTAGTTACGCCGTCGGTACCACACCCGGCGCACCCGCAGCTTCACTCGATGCCACATCACTTGTTGCCAGACAAGCCTGAGTTCAGCAGAGCACTGTTCCCACCGCTGCCTTATCCATTCTACCCATTTGCTAAGATACCGTCTGATGATGGCAAATTAGCTGCTGAATTAGCACATTTGCAGGTAATCTTTAATAAGGTATTGATTTTATTTTTTTACATTATAATATTTGGTTATTGTTATCGGTATTATACTCTTTGATAAGAATAAAAGTAGTAAATTTGATCCTAAAAACAATTTCCGTCCAACAGTACAAAATGTTAATGTTTATTTATTTCCCAGGCCCTGTATGGTGGTGCATTATACAGCAGTGCTCTCTACAGCAGCGCGTTATCCCCTTGTGGTTGTCCTCCACGAAGGACACCGTCCCCTCCCCCTGCTGACGTCAAGCGCCCTGTCGCCTACGTCCTCATGAAGAGTGATGAGGAACCTCCTCAACACGTCATCTGAAGGCCGGTTGCGCTCCCGGCGAGGGCCTGGCCCTCGCACTGGGAGCGACCTTCCACCTCCGTGCAGGAGCGCGAGAGCAGCTCACCTGACAGCGTGTAAGACTGAATGGAAGGATTTGACTTTTCGTAGAAATAAACACACCGTGTGTCGTAGAGGTGAGACATTAAAAACGGACGAAAAATTGGTTTCGGTTATCAGTGACTGAATTTAATTTGAAAAAAAAAATCAGTGAAAAGTGAATCACACTTAAACAAATTCATTTATCGATTGTGCTTGTTACTAAGCGTTAATAATTACATTGGTCTTGGAAGGTTCAAATATAACCAAATATTGAATTTGAAAATGAAATGGTGCTGATCGTGACGTGAATTTTCAATGACAATTTGTGCAATTAAAGTTACTGTTATCGTGCAATGTACTTATCTATTTTTAGTTTCTCGTGCAAAGCATCTCGCACTATGAATAGCTAACATATCATAGAATTTACTCTTCAACTAATTATGTCATTAGTAGACGTTAGTTAGGCGAATTTATGTCAATTTTGTAAAAAAGACTATTTTATAAATATCTGTGCATCCGGTTTTATTTTTACTTACACCATTAATGTTATTTCTGGTATTTCATAAAGAAGAAACAAGATTGTTAGTTTTATTCATGTGTAAATATTTTTTTTATTACACAACGCCTTCTTTTATAATTTACCTATATTATCAACACACTAGATAATTTCCCGCTACTATTTTTGTTACATTCAGTTTGAATTTTTCGTAACAGTAGCTCAACCCTAATGCAATCAAATGTATCTAATCGTTTAACCCTAGTGCAATAAAATAAGAATATAACTGAAACGTAAAATTATATATAAATATATATCCTTAAATAATATGACATTGAACAAGAATACGATAATTTATATAACACTAGGTAATATACCACTCCGCTCTCGATATATTTTTGAAACTATTCGAAACCTTAGCTATGTCCAAAGCTTATCGATAAGTGCAAAATATATCGATACCACGGTGGTATCGAATAGTGTTAAATTAAGCTAAGAATATGGCAAAATACTTATTGTGAATATGACTTGTAAATAATCTATTACTTGTTTTGTTTTAAAACAATAGAGTAAGACTTATTTTTTAACTATTATATTATGAGAATATTTGTTTCTTTTATAGGTTTATTTCATAAGTGTCGCTGCAGTTTTATCATTTTGATCTAAGGGCATTAATTAGGTCATTATCACTAGAAGGATGTATTTATTAACCTAAAATTCCTACAAAAATCACTGAATATTATCCTAAATACAAAGCAAAGCAATGATTTAATGTTACTTACATAATACTTTTTAAGAAAAAATCATAAGTTTAAACTTTTTATTTTGAGAGCAATGTAATGACAAACTTATGTAGAGAGCGAGCCAAAACTTTTTTTTTTAGTTGTAGGCTGAAACCGAATCTACGAATAGAGATGTGTATTTTTAATTTTTTAATAGGATTACAGAGACCCACCGATCAATTTTGTTTAAAATAATTAATTGGTCTTATTAATAGTTATAAGACAATGTTTGTACTTAATAGTGCTAATTGTTGATATTATGTTATTGTTGAAATTTAAGTTTTATAGGTTACCCGAAGTTTTTAGTTGTATTCAACGAATGTTTAATTTTTATATGATACGGAATAATAAACGATTCATCACAATTGAATTTATTTTTTTAAACAGTTAATTCCACACCTGATATTTTATAAAAAACAAAATGCAATAACGCATATCTAGACCCAATCAAACGAGCTTAGCAAAATTGATGGATTCGTGGGATGAGTAAAACCTGGTTACTACCGCTCAAATAGAAAAAAAAACCGGCCAAGTGCGTATGTATGTATGTAACAGAACTTGCTTTTGAAGCAGTATACCTTTGAAAGTACACTACCTAAAAGATCTATAGTAGGATAGAAGTTCCTACAAACCTATATATTATTTACTCATTGTGACCAGTTCTTGGACGATAAAACGTAATATTTTGTTTATAAAAAAAAAAATCGTTACCGAACTACTCCACAAAAGTTACTGTTTATTAACTTGACGAAACAATTTAAAAAAATATTAAAATCGTGTTCGCCATTTGTTCCAATGAGGGCCACTCAAAAAGTCACCGGCGCGAGTATTTCTTTAAAAACAGGGGGCCGGGATTAAATACGGAACATACTCAATTATCGGCGAATAAACACTCGAGTGTGAACAATAAGGGGACACACATGGCAGAGTTTCGGGGAAATGGGGGAGGTTTTCACGGCATTCAAGTTTTAGTGAGCGGAAAGTCAGTTAGACTGTAGTCGGTATCTAGACTGGAGAGTCTATTGGAGAGTCTGAAGATCGAATCACCAGCTGATTGAGCTGAAATAGAATATAGAGACACAGTGAGGAAGAGAGAGAGCCATGATTTCTTATCGACAAGAGGTCGTTTTAATACCAAGGTACAAGTTTTTAGCTATCCAAACAGAAGTTAAAGAGACTGAGATTAATTCTGGAAACGAAAAAGTACCTTCCTATATTCTTTTTACTATTTATCTGAGCGTCATCACTAGAGGTATCGTTCTGCGCATCCATGCGCGTCAGAAAATAATTTTATCATTGCTTATCTCGTGCCGAAACTATGGCAAGTAGAAGGAGCCTACAAAATGATGTCCCAGCATTTAAGTTAGCCTTCTGAGCAGTTAGCTACAACTTAGAGCTCTACAACCTGGATTTATAGTCTTTTTACCACGGCATATAAACCTAAAAACCTACTTACATAGGTATACCATCATCACGCCTGTATTCCCGGAAGGTTTAGGCAGAGGTGTACTTAATGTACACCCACAGTTCGCCGGTATGTTTAGGTCCCATGTAATAGGGGGCGAGCCTATTGCCATTAAATAGGTATATAAGACAAAAAAAATAACTACATAAAATATACCAAAGCATAAAAAGTTTTAGAAAGAAGTAGTAGGTACCGATGCTTTACTTTCTCAATTTATTTATTTAATAACTTAAAAGAAGCAATCAATGTCAGATTGCGTGGACATTTAACTTATCGGCAATTAATATTTTATTCATGTACAATAAAAAGACAATAATCGCTGTTTATATTTCGGCCGGGGGCGATTAGAGGCGCGATCGGTGGGGGCCGGCCGCGGGCTGTTGCTGCTGTGACTAGGATGACTACACGGCAATGGTATCGGGACTTTAGGAAATATCTAGTATTATTTTACATACTATAACGTGTATTATCAAACAGGTTAGGTAGAGATATACCTTGTTTTTTTGTTTATTTAGTTGTTAGTTTTGAGAGAAACCTTCAAAAGGCAATCGGTCTTTGGGAATTAGATCAAACAGTGTGGGTTTCTTACCCACTAAAAGAACCACGGTGGCCACGATCAGTACTTACATGGAGGCTATTGACTGCCTCATTATCTTTTGGTCCCAAGCGTGACTACTACGCTAGAGATCCTAGGGTCGAATCCCAAGTCGAGAAAAGCGTTATTGGGTTTTTCTATGAAATGCTCCGTAGTAGTTTGGAATTTGGATTTGTGCCGGGTTAATGGCAATAGACTTGCCCCTATTACATGGGAACTAAATATAACAGCGAAGTAAGATATACAGTAGGTACACCTCTGTCTAACTCTTCGGGGAAAGGCGTGATGGTATGTTATATTATGATATATCTTACAACCGCCATACAACTGTAGAGTAACAGAATAAGTAGTATTGTAAAACCCCAGTCCCCCGTGACCATGGATGCTGTAAAGGATCCGAAACGCCGGGAATTAAATAATAAAACGCAATAAAATCCGTAAAAAGTAGTT
Source organism: Subacronicta megacephala (assembly GCA_958496365.1). NCBI lineage: Eukaryota > Metazoa > Arthropoda > Insecta > Lepidoptera > Noctuidae > Subacronicta > Subacronicta megacephala. Next base: position 1,512,747 of record OY292515.1, on the reverse strand, counting down.
TTATTTTAATGTCTAATATTCGCGTAAGTGATAGAAATTATTAAGTATGTAGTATAATGTTTTCTCCAACCCCATGGCTACCCTATCGACCCCACAAACAAACACCCTTTAGCTACTAATTGCGGAGGTGGCGACGATCTCTATTACATTCACCATAAATCCATAGCTTTACCAGATCACGGCTATCACAGATTTGTGGCCGACAAAATACGCCCGTTATGCGCTCCTTGCATTGATGGCTTTTGAAGTTATTGGCGTTTTAAGGGATGGTTTCGGCTGGTATAATGTTATGGTTTGAGTTATTATCAGGGAAGGTAATTTTTTTTTGCATGGCCTTTGCCGATTGCAATTTTATTATCGTTATTTTATTGAATAAAATCTTATAAGATATAAGAGAGGTATAAATAACATTCAAAAAATTAACTTAAAAAAATCAAATGGTTAGCTTAATAGGGTATTTCAAGAATAATAGCTTTGCATAATTAATCGAAAGTACTAGTTCTTAGAAATGATTATAATACTCATAATAATAATAATAGCTTAGGTTGTCTTGGCAAAATCCAGTCATTTAAATAAATATGTTGAAACACGGTTAAGCTAGGGAGATTAAAAAATAAAACTGAGAGGAAAAATGCAATCCGCCGGCGGCCACAGACGGACAGATTGAAAATTATACAGGAAAATTGTATCAAACAAAATCCTTCTAGGTATAAAATTTAATATTCTGATAAATATACTTCTATGCCATCAGAGTTGTATCTTCAATTTACTTTTTAGAGTAGACGTTACGGTTGTTTAAAGTTTATTGGCGTTGTAATTTCTCTTGAAACAGGGTTAAAAAAATATCAAAATTAGTTAAGTAAGTCGGTACTCGAATGTTTCTATAAAAGTTTTCGCGTATTTATTGATTTGATTCGAAAAAGTAATTTTAAAACTTAAGCTCCTAGTTAATTCGTTATTATCTTTCGTATCGAATTATTTTCTAACCACGACTTACTTACTGAAAAATGGTTCTTCTGTATGTACGTAATCATCACCTAAAGGCATTAGAACATCGCTTTTCTACACGTATTCATAAAGTATTAGATACCTAATAAAATAAAATAAATGTGAACATTTTTAGGATATGAAACAGTATCACAGTATAGTATAACAGTATATCAACAGTGATTACTTAAAGTCTACACAAAAGAAAAGAATTCGAATACGTGTTAAATACACGTACATTCTTGCACATACAAACAAATCCACTAACGCTACTCGTAATAATCTAACAATCTTACAAAGCTTCACAATTGCAATTCCCATCTATCACTTACCCATCACTGAAATGCAGGAATCGAAAGGTAATTCGAAGTAAAACGAGCTGAAGAGTCATGTCTGCTACCGTCGCTGACTGCCTTTCATTCGCAAGGTGTCCATTATGAATGGTTCTCGTTCACACCTCAATAGTCTGAATGTCGGGTAAACGGGCCTGTGTGATATCGGAGCCGACAAATGACGGTCATTCTGACAATTGACTGCACTTACTGAGCAGTGATGTTAAGTTATGAAGTGAAGGCGGTATTGCTGCATTGATTCGGTATTTTACTTGAATTTGTTAGTCTACTCCTACAATGCTACAATCCTACAATGAAAATACTTAGATTTGCTAGCCTTGTGAAACGTTTGTAACTTTGTATGATAGCCTATTAACTCCAAATAGGGGTAGAATTCTCAACTTTTTAGCCATTACATATGTTTTTTTTATTCATTATCTAACAATACCTAGGTACTGATTGCCCAATTTCATCTTTGTAGAATTTATAGTCTCCGAGATTTCTTGAATTGTTTAATATTCCTGCTTGAAGTAGTAAGCTTCATACTAGATACAAATAAAAGAAGAGGGGATAGGTAACAATAGCTATATAAAAGTAATCAAATATTTACCTATAATTAAAAAAAACTTGCCAAACGATTTTTTTTATCCATTTTTCAATATAAGATCGCTTTTTTATTACCTACTTACACATTTTTCTGCCAAATCAAAACTTAAACTATCCTAAATACATACCTACAGCAAAAATCATCTCGTATCATTTGGGACTCGAACCTTGTACCCTTTGATTCGCATTCCGTGAGTACGGGCCGCTCGGGGCACAAACAAATAACCCGACAAAGTGACTACAGAAATCGCTATGATTGAAAGCGAGTGCTTATTACGTATCATCATTGACAATAGCATTGAAATCCGTGAAATAAATAAATGAAAAACTCTTTGACTATGTAAGAATTATGGAAGTATGTATATATGTATCTTTATTAAACTTTTATAAATAACATTTTTAAACAAGGCCCCACAAAACCGTTTTCGCGGTTTGTCTGTGGGAACAGAAAACAACATAAGCACTACATGGCATAGTATTCTTTTTTTATTATTAGTATATGAAAACTCCTGACTTGCTCTTTTATGTAATTATTTCTGTTATATATCCTTTGCCGAGAATGAACTTTCTGGGAAAGGGAAGAGAGAAAGTAGTGGAAAATGGAGTTATACTTATAACCAAGTCACTTGGTGGATGTTACGTCACGATAATTTCAGACACCATATTAGAGCAGTAGTGACGCCAGATTAGATCAAAGACAGGTATACCTACGACAGACGACGCTATGACCAAGAAGGTCTTTCCTCTCCAGCCTTATTTTACATCAAAAGGAATCCACTAACAAACGTTACATAAGTTGGCGGTCTTATCGCTAAATGAATTTGTTGTCAACCATTGTATGGACAACAGTCGTTTATAAAAAAGATAATGGGCTGTAGAGCTCTAGACTTTTACCCCCACCCTCTTGATCTGCTACTGGCTACTTTGTAAGTATACCCACTATAGCAACTGATAGCAACCGCAGTCCATCTCACCACGGAATTCAACCGCGAACTAAAATGCAGGTCACGCGCGCGGCTGACGGACACAAAGGCGTCAAATTTGCACGTCGGCGGCCGTTTACGCGACATCTCGCATTCATCGCAATGACGCTGTGTATACGAAAAATTGCCATTATGCGCCCTCGCCGCCATGACACCCGACTACGGAACTTTTTGTTGTTACTTTTCGTATTTTTTGGACGACTGTTTGTTTGGTGTGTTGTTAGTTTTTGTTTTAAGATCTCAAATAGAGTTGTGGCTCTCATTAGCCTGTCATTGTGGCTCAGCTGGTATTCAGGTTTTCGCTATAAGAGGGTTTCGGAAGCCACCATTGCAAGCAGGTCCGGTAAGAGCTAGGTAGATGACACATTAGTGATGCAGACTTCAAGCAAATATATAGGTATGTTCCGTTCTTACAAATATCATTGAATAAGAACAGTAAGGTAAAAGCATACAATTAGTCCATGCCATTGTAATTTACCGGAAAATAGTTGCGACAAGCAAGCAGATTAATTCAACAGGTTATTTCAGTCAAATTAGTCTTTTTCTTAATTTTTATTTGTGAATAGAATTAGCACTGGAATTGTCGTTAGTTTTTTTCGATACCACCGCTCTTACGATATCTGCCTTCACCGTTAGTAACTCAAATCCAAATTAAAAGTCAGAGCCATGAACTGGGTCATTTTGCCCTTCTATTACTTCTTCACACGTGTCGCATCCTCTAACCCTTATACAAAATCAATGACCAAAAGTTTTAAAAACAAAACTTCACCACCGCTATACGTACCAAAGGAATATACCCAATATGAACCCAAAAAAAACTAATATTCAAACATTGGCCGATAAGTTTTATTTGCTCTGGCGTCTACAATAATCTTCAGAAAGGAAGCGGTTGACGATCCGATACGATAGTGTCACACAAAGAAGCTTATTTCCGTTGCAACTATACCTACAAAAACCTACATTACCCTTCTATATACCGAACAAAAACCCACACGATAATGATCCTTAGAAACATAGTATAAAGAGTGTTTAATGTTAGACGTAAGTGAAATATAAAGTTTGCAAAGGTGTATATCGTAGTGAAAATAAAAACTGAACAAATGTCACGATAAGTTTTTGTTAGGCGTGAGGTCGACAATCAATGATGACTATGAATATTATGCAGACAGAATGGAATACCTTTGACAGGTTTCTACCTATGCTGTTGGAACTTTTGTGAGGATAAAATACATCAGCACTCGAGGCTTTTCATGTAAAAATAACCGTTGTTGACATCAAAACAGACGGATAACTGTTGTTCCCTTACAGATACGGATTTAGCACCCAATGACTATCACCAGCATGCATAATGTTTGCAAAAACTGACTAATAATATTCAGCACTAGATTATAAAATAAAATTAATGATGACATAGTAAAGGTGTCCTTATAATCATTAGTTACATCAACTATAAAAAAAGTTTCTTTATAAAAAAAGCCTTATTATATACAAATTAAGTTCTACAATTCCTTTTTATAAATTGCGAACTAAAATTTTACAAATCTCTTTCTCTCTTCTTCAACAAAGCTAACAAAATATAATAGTTAATATCGTGAGTAGTAGGTAGGTACTTAAAATCACAGCTCAAATGTTACACTAAAAGCTTAATGCCACTAATCTACCTACTTGCGTATCTCCGCCCGAAATCCTAGCTGAGCGGAAGAGAGACAGCAAAAACCGACGCGGAGCGATAACACAGACAATGGCACCTAGTGTCCCTAACAATACTTCGTTTGTGACGATTCTTCGCATAATGGCAGGGTGCAAAACGCTATGTAATTCAATAGAGGCTCTTTTATTATGAATTGTGGGCGTGTAATCGAGTTACTGCCTACACTGTTATGAAAGTTCTGTTCTGTTTATTTTGATGGTGTGTGGCTAATTAGCTGAGGATTAGTGTCGTGAATTTTAATTGGTTTAGTGGTTACTTTGATTTAAAACCACTACAAATTGTACGTGAAATATATTCTCTATCTATCTTAGCCGGTGTTCTATTTAAACCGGTGCAGCGGTGGCGAAAACAAAGATTTTATGATTTTAATAAAATAACAAACAAGCATACCTACCTATAGGCTGCCTAAGCGGCAACAGAAGCCTTTAGACGCCATCCATTGGCACAAGTGATATCACTAGTTAATTGTTAGCACATAATAATTGCTTAACGGCACAATATTTGACAGTGCCTGGGATACTATCCTAAACAAATTCAGCAGCCGAGTTTTACCACCTCTTCTCATTTATTTTTCATTTCAATATATATACAGATCTTATGAAATAATAAAACAGGCTTTGCATATTTTCCCATTCTCCACAGATATGTAATACAATGACGTCACTCGAGAAAATCCTAACGTCCCGATACAAAATAATAAAAGCACACATTGTGTCGTTCGCTTTGAGGACTCGTAAGCGTTGACGCACGGTTGCGCACGATCGCTGCGATTAACTGCGACGACAAAAACGCACGACAAAGAGCTCATAAGCATATAGGACAGTCTAATCGGATGAACGTATAAAAGTCTCGTGTTCATAGTCCTATTTGTGTATCCCGTTGCTTGTTGACCAAGATGTAGAGATTTCAGAACGATAGAAAATATTGCGAAGATTTGTTTCTTATTAAGTATTTAGAATGAATACCTCGCTAAACTTAACCAACCTAACTTCAACTTTCGACCCACCCTTAATGAATGTAGAAATGCATGGGGCCCACCCAATCAAATCAGTTGATTTTATTTATTTGATTGATTTGACTGAAAAAGATTTGATTTGTAACATTTCGCTGGCGAATACATTAAACCCTAATGAAAGCTAAAACAGGGTCTATTAAGGTTTTTCCAGCCTTGCTGTGGGCTCTGGTTCTCAGATGCACAACACATGGCAGAATACATTGAAAAGCACGATGCTCTATTACGAGTAGTTGCAAACCACTAAGCATGCTGTTGACATGACTGTTGCTATGTTGACGTAAGAGAAAGCTTTTCAAATTCTTGAGCAAATATTCAGCATCTTAAGATAGAAAAAAAAATCATAGCGGTAAAATACCTCATGTGATGATGAGGTATTTTGAGGTAAAATACCTCATCATCACCATTGCATGGCAAATTGATTCATGGATATTGTTTCGGAGTCTGGATCTAGGTACTCTGTGTCTGGTCATTGTATGTTTGTAAAATCCCCCACGAATCAGGGATTTCCCTAGATTTCCTGACACATCCAGCATCAGTTCCCAACAAAGTGACCACATTACGCCACAATGGACGTGAAAAGAGCCATTCTATCCGAATAAAAAACGAATCGGACCAGTTTAGGCACGCTGCTTAGCTTTTTAAACCTCTATGCGATTACTTAGTATGGCAAGGGAACCTTTGGAGAGTTTGACAGATGTCATTATTTAGATTAAGTTGTGTTCAGATGATCGTTATTATCAGGGGCTCAAGAGTGTTATTAATATGTTTTTCGTCATCGTCCTCACCATCATCCTACCCTGTTCCCAGCTAAGTTGTGGTTTGCATCCAGTGTAATCAAATGCAGCTGGTTATGTTTATATGACGGCAACCGAGCAAACGAGTTACCTGATGGTAAGTAGTCATCGATGCCCATGGACGCCTGCAACACCCAATCAGTTGTAGAGCGTTGCCGAGCCTATTAACAGTGGCGGACGAGGAGCGAGCCCACCGATGGTGAGTGGCAACTGCCAACCATAGACTAAATATCGATATTATACACGCAACGACTATCATCAGGCTTCTGTACTGCAGTCCTAAAGGAAAACTGGTTATATGCGGTTCTGACTACCTCAACAATGGTCAAAGATCGCATAACAAGAGAGACAGAGGGTCTCTTCAAAGCACGTTGAGATCTTAATGTGTAAAAAGTCAATCATCCATAGACTGACCGCGACAAGCGAAGCATTGCAGATTGATTGATCAAAATTTGTAAGTAAATTTGTAAGAATCTGCGTACATTAGATCCAAGAGCCATAATTATCTTAGGGACTAAAAAGGAGCCAGCTAACTGCCAAACTTCCTCTCAAAACCTGGTACGAAGTAATTCCCCATATTTTTTAGAAAGCATATCGCCCCAAACGAAAATATCAGAGGTCAACACAAACAAAGCATAAAGGACTCAGCGATAGAAAACCAACAACAGACAATATAGACGGTCGGTTTCCCCTGCCAAAGAATGGCGCACATAAATAATAGCGGTAAATAAGAGTAAAAATATTGAAAAGTGTCATGGCGGGCAGAAAGGCGCGCGAAACTTTATATCCTTGGGTTTCCGGCCGCCCGCGCGCCAAAATGGCAGAACGGATATTCGTGTATCGGGATTCGGGACGCGATCGCGGCGCTACGAATAAAAGAAATCGCTTCAGACAATGTTCGATTTGTTTAGATGACTTCAGATTTACTTTTCTGTTTTCTTGAAGAGAAAAAGTTTGCAGGGAAAATCTTGAATTAGCTATTGGCGCCCAACATGGGACTTAATAGTAGAAGTTATTATTTTGAACAACCCAATTAAATCTAATCGAGGATAGTTTCATATAGGGTCATGCATGCAAGAAATATTAAGATAATGTTCCTCTAAAAACTAAATTTAGATAAGATCTACTTTCTCTCAATACCATTCCAGAACGAACTTCGAAATGCTACATTACTTCGCTCGCCCAATTTTATTAAATTTATTGCCTTTATCAACACCAAAACAATAGCTTAACGGGAGTCCGTTCGTTTTATCTTCAGAAAATAACCTCTGTGTTAGTACGAAGAGCTCGTGGCTTACCCCTCTCTGTTTCGGCCATATTGATTTCTTCTATTTTCTTTTGCCAGCCAAAGCTAACCATTTTTATTCCTATTTGTTCGCCATTTACATACCGCAGTCTATCCAAATTTAATTTGGATAAAACTCCTATGCAAGCGGTTTATGTTTCAAACTTTGATGAGTACACTGGTTTAATTAAAAATGTAGTTCGTTAAGCTGAATTTAAATTCTGGACTTACTTAAAGTATGTTCGGAATTTAATTTCCGATGCTTATTTGATGTTGGCCATTCAGGAAATCATTTAAACTTATAAAACAAAACGCTATTATCTATGCCCCGTTCGTGTCCGGAACCGCAGGGGAGCGCGGGAGATTTGAAATTGGAACCAAATAGGCGTTAAATGGCGGCGTGCGCTGTCATAACGTCATTTGGCGTTCATCAGCGAGCGAAACAGCATCTCAGTTTGGTGCACGTTTTATTAGCGTAAGGAATAGCGAGGCACACTGACTCGGAAATTGAGATTTGCATCGGGGAATATACCGGGGCGGTGATTGCATTTTCTTTGCGAATGCAGCGTCATTTAATTTTGCTGGAGGCAGCCGCTTGGTCTAGCTAAATTGTGTCCTGTCTGTTAATAATTTTGTCGTCTTTAGATGACATAGTTTAGTTTATACCAGGCTGCACTAATGAATTCAATTACGATGGATACTTGATACTTGACGTATACCTAATAAAACCATGTACTTGTTTTGAATTTAAAGATAGTTGTGTTTATTTGCACTGAAGCAAATCTACTTTTATATTATGCCCTATTGAATTTGAGTTGCAGAAATCTACCAAGACTCTAGCAATGATGCAAATTACTCAACCGCTGCGCAAGTACAGGCAACAAACAGTTGAATGGGAACTAAAATACTTTTTACGGAGAACTCTTTTTAAATATTTTCAAAACTTAACGTCGAACAACTCGGCAAAGTTAAAAACAAAATGACTATGCAACTGCAAAGCTGGAAATTTGTAAAATATTAAAATCAATTCATGGAGTTCTTTCAGTTATGAATTGCGGTGCTCGGTGTTACATTCAAATGAATCGTGCGCAAAATAGAACCACAATTGTGGCGATAAAGGCGATTTCGGTGTGATCTGACACACCTTATTACAACAAGAGAAAATTATTCAGAAGGTTCATACATAATGTTTATAATACATAACATACCATCACGCCTGTATTCCCCGAAGGGTTAGGCAGAGGTGTACTAATGTACACCCACATTTCGCCGGCATGTTTAGGTCCCATGTAATAGGAGTCGAGCCTATTGCCATTAACCTGGCACAAATCCATTGCCATCCATTATAATACGTTTTTGTCTTCGTAACGCATGAGGTTTTCACTAACAACCAAATCCATTTTTTGTTAACATCATTGTACAATAATAATAGCTATTCTTTCTTAAACGATAATACCTATATATCGCTGCACTAGCTTACATGTGCATTAAATGAAGTGAGTCTTCTAGACATATCTGTTAAGTGTCATTACTTTTCACATAAAACGTTGAGACGCCGAGGTTTTCTTATAAATTACATTACGTTTCAATCGATTCTGTGTCTCGCGTGTGGATCTCGCTGTTTCACGCGAAACAATATAAATGGCTTCTTTTCATGGTACATTTTCATAACGATCCTGAGATTAGCAGAGAAACCAGTGTTGACGAATGAAAAAACTAACGGACGTGTTTGTATCTCGAATTGCTGATACCTGAGGACTCTTAAGGATTAAAAAAAGTATTGCAGTGAATCTTAATCGATTTTACTTAGCGAAATACTTACCATTTAGCCATCAAAACCATAAACATTCTGTCTTCAATAGTTCCTTTTTTTTAATGAAATATTTGCCTTATTTGGACCGATCCAAAACGAACTTTATGCTGAGGGGTTCCGAACCAGAATCCCACCGAAATGTCCATTTAACCAAAGGTTTATATCTATTATAACGACAGTAGGTAACAAAACTGTATGTTCTGTAAATTCCCAGATTCTCACAAAAATAAAATTGTTTCAGTTTTCAACGCCTAGGGTCCGCTAACGTATACATCAAACCCAAATAGCAACTTCCATATCAAATAAATGTTCTTATACATAAAAAAAGATTAAATAAAAAAAACACACCCCTCAGATTGAGCAGACGGGAGGCATTTCCATTTTGTACAAATTAAATTGACTCCAATCTGACACCTCGCCTGAAGCCTAGCCACCGTAAACAGACGAATCTCACCTTGAATAAATTTAATCTGTATACTATTATAGAGGACAGAATTGTTTATAGATTTATTATAAATAACATCAAACCTGTATTCCCCAAAGAGTTAGGCAGAGGTGTACTTATGTAGACTCACAAAATGCCAGTATTTTAAGGGCTCATGTAATAGAGGGCGAGCCTATTGCCATTAACTGGGCACAAATCCAGACTCCGAACTGCAACTATTAAATTCCATAGAAAAACCCAATAACACTTTGCTCGAACTGGGAATCCAACCCAGGACCACTAGCGTAGCAGTCGCGCTTAGGACCACTAGACAGCAGTCAGTCAACATAACATACCATCACGAATGTTTTCCCCGAAAAGTAAGGTGTTCTACATATTGTACAATGTACACCCACAGTTCGCCGGTAAATTTTCCCATGTAATAGGAGCAAGTCTATTGAGGCAGTCAAGTTTATTTTAAACATGTTTTTACATTATGAAATGTATATAAGATCTTCTTCAGCCTTTAAATTGTTTTATTTTAATAACATTTACTGAACAAACATACGAGCACTTAAAATGTATTTAAAAATATCAATTGAAATGAAAGGAGGCAATCAGATTCGTATCGTTTGGTGGGCAAACGTCTCGTGTAATGAGTGGATCGTGTCAACAGGCAGAAAGGGGGAATTTCTATGATTGCCTCGACTCCAACCAAGACTTGACATGACAGAAATATGTCAGTGTCATTTAAAAATAGGAGTAGATGGGTTAATGCATAATGACAATTCCAGTGCTTTTTCCGGTTCGCAAACCTGGTTGAATATCTGGTTAGAGAGAGATACTTTACGAGTACCAAATTTTATTTTTGTCGGTAGAAAATGTCTGAACGGTGTGATTATGTGGTTTGCCTCTAAAAACTCAGTTTATGCCTTCGCCCGTTTTCATAGAGGGGTCACGAGAACTGGTACAAATTACTTTTGTAAAGAGTTAACTTTTATGTGGTTCCTACGCAATTAGGTAAATTGTTTATATGACAATATCCCTTGTTATTGTTATGTTATTAATATAGTGATATTCTAGTAATTGTATATGATTGCCATAATCATGAAGAAGGCCATGCCAGGCTAGTAGTAGTAGATAAATAATAGATATTATAAGTTGTTGTTGTGCGTGAGCTTCCTAGATTTTTGAGCTACACAATGACTGATGCAAACGTGCCAATATAGTAGTGGTCTCGAGTTCGACTCCAAGACAAGTCTGACTATTCGAAATCATATCCTACTATTAATTCTCATAAAACTTTAAAAGAAACATCATTATAAAATCTGCATGCAAGTAATGAGAACAATAAATGGGTTGATGTTAAAAAAAAATATAACGAATAAGAAGTTTCAAGTCTGCTTTATAAAAAATCTTGTATGATATTGATAATTAATCAAAATAGCAAATTTGTATTATTATGGTAGTCTATATACAGTACGCAACTTCCAATTCCATACAACCTTGGAGTCTATAAAAAACGTGTGTAAAAACCTTATAATATTTTAAAAACGTACCTACCAACACTAGCCACCCCGACCACAAACAAACACAATTACACGACAGCCATCATCACTTAGCTGAACAAACTTAAAAATCGCCCACAAAATCAAGCGTAAGACCCCTTATAACATTAACAAAGCGTATAATTTAACTGTCTGTTTGTGTAACCGCCGCGATCACAGATTAAGCGAACGATAAATAAATACTTAACGTTTTAATCCATTTGCGGGAGCGATCTAATTCACTGATATAAGAAATGAGAAGAATGGCGCGACAATGGAACGAGAGACTCGGAAAATGTCACTGCGAGAGGTTTTGATACTTTGTAGATTGGAAAATTCAATACCTAAAACAAAAAATACTACGGATGTGTATGCGGTATTAGGGAAAAAATATTTATTTATTTATTTTTATTATGGCACTTCAACGACTTATTCACTAAACACACAGTAAAAATTACGAAAATAAGACAGTTTGACGGTGAATTCGTCACTTAAAGAAGTGCACATCACTGGCATAAGAATAACAAAGCTATAATTTGTCATAAAATTTTACAAACACTACTATTACTTTGCGCCCTGTTAAAGACCCTTTTCAAAGAGCAAAGCAACAATTAAGGAATCAAATATGCAATTTCTTCTACGTTTATCTAGGAATCTATACCTACTAATATAATAAAGCTAAAGAGTTGGTTTGTTTAGACGCGCTAATCTCTAGAACTACGAATCTCATTTAAAACATTATTTTTGTATATGATTGCCATCTTCATGAAGAAGGCTATCCCTGCAAAGATCTTTAGGAGCGGGATAAAGCAGGTGAATACGCGGGGCATAGCGAGTAGTAGGTAAATAATAAATATAATAAGTTGTTGATGTTTGTTCTAGATTATGGTTGAGCTACACAATCACTGATGCAGGCGTGACACTATAGTTTCGGGAAGATTAGTTGTTTATGGGTACATTAGTCCCAACTGACGACTCCTTCTTTAAAAAGCCATTTTAGACACTGCCCTGCATGTAAGTCTCATATAGGTACGACAGCTGTCATACTACTGTTAGTTTTCCGAATCTGGTGAAGATTTCCTGTTTCCTCTAGCATACGCCGCGTCGCTTGGGTTTTTGGGTACCTATTGCATTTAATCTCATCTTTGTGTTCAGATATACAATAATTGGATCAGTAACTCTTTGTGTTCATAAAAAGTTATGATCACACAAATACACATCTATGTTCCATCTTAATGTTTTTTTTTTTTTTTTTTTTTTATTGGATAACTCGGCAAACGATCAGGCAGGCTACCTGATGGTAAGTAGTCATCGCCGCCCATGGACATCTGCAAAACTAAAGGAGTTGCAGATGCGTTGCCGAGCCTATTTAGGGAAAGGGAGGGAAAGGAGAAAAGGAGAAGGAAGGGGATTGGGGGAGGAATTGGGCCTCCGGCCCTCTCGCTCACCGAACGAAGCGCAGTAACGAAACGCTACTACTCGGACGTCGGTCTTCTGCGAGAGTGTGGTACTTCCCCGGTCGAGTCGGCCCATTCATGCTGCGAACAGCGTGGCCCTACAACAACAAAAATGTATCAAGATTACCTCGACTCCTATTCAATTGTTTGAAGACCACAAAAGTGTCAGCGATCAATTAATTCGGTTTATTGAGAACAGTGCCAACACCGCACTGAAATGAGACAAAGCTATTGGAAATAATTATCTGTTGTAAGAGAAAATAAAGCGTTTCTTATAGTCCTTACAAAGATGGAGCGAATAGACAAATATTGGGACAAAATAAGATACGTTGCTAGAACAATAATACGCTCAGAATAAGTGTGTAATGAATGATAAATATTGTTACATGTATACATATTGTCACGCCTGTCTCCCATGGGGGTAGGCAGACACTATAGATTTCCACTTGCTACGATCCTGGCACACTACTTTCCTGGCACACTACTTATATTGTTATATGTGTGATGTGTTAATTGGTATTTAAGTTTAAGTTTTTAGTACACCACGGACTATCCCTCCCCCCTTATTTTTATCACATTTCTTTCTGTCCAAAGGTTGTCTGGATCAAAGGTTGTCTGGATGATATCGCTTTTAGCAATAAGACCGCCATTGTACCCTTAGCTTAATTATTTCCATAAAAATGTTGCTTCTTATTAATGGTGTACAATAAAGTTTATTCTATTCTAAATATAAACGTAAAAGTTAACGTAAATGTAAAGCTAATAGAGCCTACTCTAAGACCGCCCATGTACGAGTGTTATCAGATCAGCTGGACTGAGGTGGGCTTATTAATTACCTAATTATCAGGCTCATAGAAAACTACTTCATCCTTTTAGGTTTGGTTCCTATACTTGTTGAACAACTACATAAGATCAAATCATTACCAGTTCAAGTTCAATATCGTAATTTAATTTTTCGCAAATGCCAAATACCTACGACCCCTAATTACTAACACTAAATCAGGTGCAAACAAGAAAAATACGAAAGCGGAACTCAAACGACCCACTTGACTCTCAACAGATTTAAAAAAAAGAAAAATTTGCCAAACCAGCCGCATAGAATAAGAAGTAATAAGCAGTTTTCTTTCGCGCCAAAATTGTCTTCCATAATAGCGCCGGCGGGAAGATAGCGTTCCCGCCATAAAAAGAGATAAACGACCGTTCTCTCTATTATTTTTGCTCTTTAACAAAGGCAATGTGTGCACCTGCTGTTGTCTCTTTCTTGCACGCGATGTCTCCTTTATCGCTGTCTCTAACGCGAGTGAAAACCAAAAATTTGTCCCAGCACCCACCCCCAGCGCTAATGTTCGCGGAGTGGCGAAGGAAAGCGGCCACTTCTGCCTCCTTTATAATTTACTTGAAAACCTAATACGTGTCAATTAAAATTTTATTAAAACCAGAAATTGAACGCACTTGAGTGTGTATGTTGAGGTTATATTAATATTTTAATAATGTCGATGCTCTATTATAAGAATATTTATGCTCCTTCCAAGAATATATTTTAACTACATTAAACGAAAGTAGGCATAAGATTTAATGCTATAAGTACACTTTGATGTATTAACCAGATTGTTGATTATTTAGAAAGACACAAATTAAAAGACGTGTAGGTAGTGTGAATAATATTTATCAACTTGCTATTTTCAGATGTTAATAATTAAAATATGTACTAGATAGTGGGTCTAAATCACTCATATTACCTAAATACTTACACCAGAATAAGTCTTTTTATGTAATATTTTTTTTTATTTGTAATTGGTATGAACGTATTACATGTATAACTTAGGGCCTTATTCCACCATGTCTGTTGGCGCTACCCACCGAAAAGGTAAATTCAAAAGCAAAATATTTTTTTTGTGAAATTAACTGCCAAGTACCTAGTTTTATTTATCGATATAACATACCTACTTGATACCTACGTCTGGAACAGACCCTTAGTGTAACAGAAGTTAATTAACGAAAAAAACATAATTTAATTTGACAATTTACTTTTCGTAAACTATCTATCTTCAAAACTAGAATTTTCCATTCACTCATAAAAACAAATCCTGCAAATGATCCAAAGCAAAGAGTAGATGAGAATATAGAAAAATAAACAATATCTTTGTCTGATTACATAATTAAATCTGTCCGATCTGAGGTTTGCTCTTTGTGTTCCTCTTTGGACTCGCATGATAGTCGCATTACTAACAGCCAGCACCCAATACCCATTAACCTAACATAATACGACCTCAAAAATCAAATTCTCCTGAACATAAAACTGTGAATAGACTACAAAAAATTTATTACTTCGCTGTGTGAGTGCGTCGCATTGTGTCGCGAAGTGGCTTTGTGTTGCCATTCTCTGTCAACAATGGCGCCCTGTTTTGGCGGGAGAAAAAGGCGGGAGCGCCGTTATCAGCGGCGGCCATTATGGCGGCTTATCAGCGACACTTCCTGCAAGACTTCGCCCCTTTTTCTTTTACGGTCACGTCTGGCTCAGGTGAAGATAGTGGTTTCAGTTTCAGTTTTTTCTGTGTCATTTTTAATGGTGTTGTTTATGTTGAATTAGGTATTGGTTAGAAGCAGTGATAGCCTTGTGATATTAGACCATTAGTCTGCCAAGTCGAAAGTCGAGTTCTTGCCACGTTGGTGCGCAATTCTGACTTTTCGTAATCATTCGATAAAGAGATTAATTATTATTTGTTTAAAATTGTGAAGGGAAATATATACCATCACGCCTGGGGAATGCAGGCGTGATGGTATGTAGTTTCCTCCACCGAAGGGTTAGGCAGAGGTGTCTTGTCCAGTGATGGAAAATGCCGTGAGGAAACCTGCATGGTTGAGAGATTTTCTCGATGGCATGTGAAGTCTGCCAACCCGCAGTAGGCTAGCGTGGTAGAAGTAACACATTACGGATACAATGCAAAATCGTTTAGTTCTTAGGGACCCGGACCCTTCTCAATTTGCTGAATTCAATCAAAATATTTGACTTCAAAAGACTTCAGAAGAGTGTCAGTTCAATAGTCATTTCAATAGCCTAACAGGGCACTTACATTAATGCACTAATTGTAGCAATGTACAACACTGAAGACTTGAAAGACGACAGAAGTGATGTAGACCGCACTGCCCGAGTAAGAATTTTTATAACCACACATTGAAAAACAAACTTGTACTTATTACCCACTAGAATACGCACTTAGGTATATCTACTGTGAGTTGTAAACAAAATATTAAATATACCAACTAAAAACCTCGGATACGTAACATAAACTGAAAACCTATAAATATTTGATTATTCAAAAAAAGTATGAATAAAGTTCATCGCCCCAACCAATAAAATATCACCTTATTCGCTTTCTGGGGCTTTACCGATCCCTAAATGCTCACTAAATACACCATTCGGGTTGTCAAAATGTAATATAAAAGTGCTTTCAATAAATAAGATAATTTAGGGGGTGCGGTAGGGGGAGCGGTGTGAAGGGGGCACTGAATGAGCTAATTAAGGCACCAAACGAAAGAAAACGCGAAGAAAAGCTGAGAAAACTCGAGGAAAACAAGAATATTCCGGGCAATGAAAAGGGACGGACTTGGGTGCGGCTAGTTTGTAGCAAAACATTTTTTTCAGCGCTTATGTTCGCATCTTGTAGCATTCATATTTGTAGGGTGATTAAGCTCCTATTCACTGTTTGATCAAATATTTCGCTTGTTGCAAATATCATACGTATAAGTATACACAATAATTTTGATAATAAAAATACCGATAAGCTGAAACTGAGCGTTAGATAATCCTTTGGAAGAATCTCTCCGTATTTATAATGTAACGTTTTTCGTCCAAATATAATAAATACAAATACATACTGCTTTGACTTTTAAATCAATTCAATGCAAACGTGTCCAGCAGTATGAGTCGATGGTATAATTTTGTTTAGTGGACTGCTTGATAGCAATTTAATTTTAATTCACTGACGCCCATACCTGTCGCTGATTCATCATCATCATCAACCCATTACATTGTCCCACTGCTGGGCACGGGTCTCCTCTCAGTACGAGAGGGATTAGGCTATAGTCCGCCACGCTAGCCTACTGCGGGTTGGCAGACTTCACACGCCGTCAAGAAAATCTCTCAGGCATGCAGGTTTCCTCACGATGTTTTCCTTCACCGTTTTAAGCGCGGGATAATTAATTATTAATACGCACATGACTTCGAAAAGTCAGAGGTGCGTGCCTTGGATTCGAACTCGAGACCTTTGACTTGGCAGTCCAATGGTCATATCACTAGGCTATCACTGCACTACGCTGCACACTACCTGTCGCTGATTACCAATATAATATTTTGTATTGTGTGTATAATATGACACTCAACGAGTTAATTATTTTTAATATTTAGCTATATTATAGCTGGTGAACTGCTCAATCCTTTCCACTTCCGAAATAATACCTTGGTTATATCGTAACGTGTCATTTCCATGAAATGCAATAGCAATCCCTACTAATATTATAAATGCAAAAGTGTGTATGTTATTATGTGTGTCCCGTTTTCATGTCAAAACGGCTCACCCGACTATGATTAATTTTAGCATAGAAACAGATTAGACCTTGATGAAGGAAGGCTACCTTAGTTCAGGGGCCGTATTACCACGTATAATTGCCATTATTTTTACGTTGTGAAAGAGGGACGCCACTATTTAACCTATAGAGCGGCATCCCTCTCTCACAACCTAAAAATGATGGCATTAATACGTGGTAATACGGCCCCAGAAAGAGTTCTTTGAGATGCGAGTGGAACCACGGGCAACAGCTGGTATTATTAAATTGTAAAGTGGAAAAGTCTACGAAATTTAATTTAAAATATATATTATTTATTTAGATAAAGGTTGAGGGTACTTACCTGCAGTCTGCACACCAAGGCCATCGCGTAGTGTTGGTCACCGAAAACAGCACAGCATTTTCAGTATCTTAAACACAACGCCACAACTGCTCATTAATTTGACATTCGCTAATGACAAACTTGAACAGTACCCACACTCACAACACGCACGCACAATAAGACACTAGAATATTGTGAGTAGTATCACCAGCACGAAGGCCGATTATTTACACTAAATACAACGGACAAATATACAAACAGCACGCCACCATTATATTATACTCACAAAATAACCTTACTCCTTTCTCATACTATACCTACCCCTACCATAACGTACAACCTAGGACTCTTTAAGTCACGAGTGAATAAGTCCTTAATAGGCAAGCGGCTTCCAGAATCGAACGCATTATCCGGAAAGATGGTTGCCGAACGCAATATGGACTATGAAAAAAAACTCGTGGAGGCTCTTATTTCACAACAACTCTTTATCAAATTGCTGTTTGTTCATCCACAATTTGCTTGTCCACAATTTGTTCACATTAACACTATACAAATATAAGTATTTCAAACTTAAGTAACACCACCGAAACTAGGCTGTATGGTGGACACTCAGTCACTTCCATTTTCAAGTTTTTTCTTGACAGACGCGTCCCGCGCTACCCTCATAGGTATTTTTTTTTTAATATTTTGCATGGACCCTCATTGGTCGATTGTCTTTTGTCATAGACAAAGAACTTATGCGCGTAATGGTGCGCAGATTATACAAGTATGCCACATTATGCCAAAAAAAACAACGAGGTAATATTTTTTTTTAGTACTGATTTAAGCCTAGGGTTAAGAATAATCGTACCTACACATAATCTGTTGATCTATTTTTTTTATTATCTACGCGAGACCAAAGTAAAATTATATTATTCCTTTCTGCGTCGTAGCTGTCTATGATGGTCTACGAGCTACGTAAGTTGCTACGAGCTACGAGATTTGTGTAATGCTATTGAAAATTTTGGACTACATGGAATGGGTGTACCTAGTAGCATGGCGGGTGTAATTAAGAAAAAAAGCAGATTTTTATCCACTAAAGTCCACACAAATAATCTATTTCAACATAAAAATTTTACGCCTACGCGGACTTACCTACGTTATTTTTTCTCTTTTGCCCAAGTCCGTCCCTCTATCAAGAAAGCGTCCGTGTCCTCGACTCTGAATGGTCCGCTAACAAACTCTTTCACAAAAACACAATAATTACTTTAAGCCGAATAAAAAGTGCTTTCTTCGGCGCGGACAAGGCCCCTAATTTCACCTTGCCACCTCGCCTGACTTGCTTTGGACCTTGCCTACAAAGAAGGTTTTATTTCCTTTTATTTATGAAGCGATTTTTTTTGGATAAAGATTTTGACGTGCATTTTTAAGGATGTAGATTTTTCCGGTTCCTTTTTCGTCACAATGGATAAATTACGTAAGCGTACAACTTAAAACACGAACATAAAAAGAGAATTTTGATTTCATTAGAGCAGTAAATAAAATTAACTTGCCTTTTTCCTGTGGAGGAGCATCTTTCATAGACTCTTTCTATGAAAGATGCTCCTGAAGTATAGATATTGTTACATTTAGGCTTGCAACTTATAATAATCAATACTTGCAGATATATTTACTAAGGTTAGCCTGTGATTTCTTGTAAGGGCCAAGATGTTGTGTTTGAAGCGTCGGTAGCCTAATGGCTGGGCGTCGGACTTGCGATCATATGGTTGCCGGTTCGAATCCCACCCATTGCACTACCGCCGTGAACCCACTCGTAACACAAGCATTTAGCTTAGCACGAGGGGTTAACAAGAATACTAGTAATGTGTGACCCACATTGCTAGTAAGCTTTTTCTTAAAAAATAATAATAATAAAATTTAGTGTCCTAATTATGTGTAATAATTATTTCACCTCTTAAGAGTGGCATTCTAATTATTACCTACTAGCTTTCCGCCCACGGCTTCGCCCGCGTGTTTTCTCATACAAACTTTCATCCCCTATTTTATCCCCTTGGGGGTAGAATTAATCAAAATCCTTTCTTAGCGGATACCTACGTCATAACATCTACCTGCATGCCAAATTTCAGCCCGATCCGTCCAATGGTTTGGGCTGTGCGTTGATAGATCACTATGTCAGTCAGTCAGTCCTCCTCCTCCCAGTCAACCTTTGAGTTATATATATTTAGATTAAACCTATTAACTCTAAAAAGAGTAGTAATCATATTAGAATAAAATAACTACTAATAATAAGAATAAGGGAAGCTTTAATTATTTATAACATACCTAAGACACTTATTTACCTTATCTTTGCACAGCGGCGTATGCAAGTGAAATATACTCATCTTGGCGGTAACCAGTAAATTATGATTTAATTCATTAAACAACTCGTTACAAACGCGTATTAAGCTATTAACCGCTGCTCAAAGTTTACAAGATGGTGGCACACAGATGTCAATGTTGAGCGTGGTTTGTGCTAGATGAGATCTGCGAGGATGGGTTTTCATTAGTTTATCCACAGCCTGACTTCACCCACTGCTAATTATAGGCCACCGCACAGAGATTTTTCAGTTACGTACGCGAAAATCTGTGAAGCTTTTAGGTTGCATATTCTCGCGCACGTAGTTTGACGTTCAATAAAGTGTACAAGTTGTAGGTTAGAGAGAGAGGAACAGATTCAGATCATAATATGAGAGGATCAAACGTTAAACGATGTTGATACCTACTGAAAAAAAATGGATAAATATTAAAATCAAGTACGTTTTCGTGTTAAACATTAACTACACTTAAGTAACTAGCAAGCAATTACCGTTTTGGGGTAAATAGAATTACGCCGGTCCGAATAAAATCTGACTCCGACACATCCAGCACAATTCCTTACAACAGGGATCTGTGTACCGCGGAATTTCACGCCAACCCGCGAGTGTTGCGCGTTCCAAATCACCGCTCAATCTAAATTATTGTGCAAGTTACCAACTAATCTTGTGCAAGTTACGAAATCTTAATCAAAACTGCGCAAGCGGTTAAGTTTTTCAATAAAACACGCTTATCTCCCGCTGCGATGCAACCAAACAATTAATTACTTACAGTGAAGAAAATTTACAAGTTAGTAATAATATAAATAGGTACTTAATTAAATTTAACAATCAGTACCTAAATCTCATTATCTCAAAATACCTATTCATACAAATAGCTAAATCGCCAATAAAGGCAAATGGTACTACAATGGTTACCTATATTGAGAGAGTAGATATTTTAAAAAAACATGAAAATTCTTGTCGATGGATTACTTCATCGGAAGGTTATGTCCAGTGTCCACGGAGAAGAGCCTTTTTGTAAAAAGTAAATTCTCCATGGTTATGTCGGACTCGTACCAACTAATAACTTGCCTTCCCTCGCTTTTATAGTTACAGCTATAGGATGAGTAACATTCGCCACAACTATAGCAGGCTGTAATTATATCTACGCCTCTTTGTATTTTTAATTCTTCTTCTAATATTTTCAAGCGGCGGTAGCCTAATGGCTAGGGCATCGGACTTGCGATCATGTGGTTGCCGGTTCGAAACCCACCCATTGCACTACCGACGTGAACCCACTCGTAACACAAGCATTTAGCTTAGTACGAGGGGTTAACAAGGATACTAGTAATGTGCAAACCACATTGCTAGTAAGCTTTTTTTAAAAAAAAACAAAATACCAACAAGCCTGTATTCCCCGAAGGATTGGTTGAGATGTACGGAATGTATTTGGTCCCATATAACAGGGGGCGAGCCTATTTCCATTTATGGGCACATATCCAAACTCAGAGCTGCTACTGCGAACTTCATATAAAAACTAAATAACACTTTGCTCGACCTGGAATTCAAACCCAAGACCACCAGACTAATGAGACAGTCGTAGAAAATTACCTACATTATCTGTTTTGGCTGCAAATGATGCAGAAACAAATTCTATTAGTCATTAGTTTTGACAGCTTTTCATATTACAACTTTCGACTAATCGCATTCCGATACCCACAGCATTTCTCGAGGCAATCAATTAGATATTATCAATATTCAATCTCCTGGCATGTCGGTGCAGCTAATTAACGCTAGCTTAGACGCGATGTTAAGCACCACTGATAAAAGTTTGCAAATCAAGCGAGAATATAATTAGCTGTTGAAGGAGTTTAGGGGGAAACTGATTGACTAGTACGATTGAAGACAAGGGAACTTTTAATTCCGCTAACAAAATGAAAGAGGTTTTTCTTAATCGATAGGAAATTTTTCTTTATTGAGGGTTCTATATGCACAAGGTACAGTCGCCAGCAGGTCAAGGTATACAAAACTGTCAAATTTCTCCAAATGATTTTAAACCTTAAATTGCTGAAGATAAAGTTCAAAATCAACTGAGAAAATTTGACATTTTTGTGGTATCTTGATGTGCTGGCCACCGTACATACTTAGGTACACTCACGCCTTTTTCCCACAGAGGTAGGCAGAACCTATAGACCGCCACTTGCTACGATTTTTGTATGCCTACCTCTTTCTTTCTTTCTTTCTTCAATTTAGAATTTCATACACAGGCGCCGGTTGCGAGTAGGTACAACGCACCTGACCTCTTTGGAGGATCTCGCTGATAAGATCAGTGTATGTCCTTCTAGGGTGACCTCTCCCGACGCTACCTCTGACATTCGCTTTTTAAGTTCCGTTTGTTAATCGTCTTTTTATTGATTCTCGCAACATGCACTGACCACCTTAGCATATTTTGCTTTCAATTCGTGTCACTGCATCATCTTGCATATGCGTCACATAAACTTCGACTTCATTTTTTTTTTTTTTGTAGGTAGTTTATCGCAAATTTTAACTCAGTTTTGAATAAGTTATAGTTGATGTCGCAATTCTTACTGTTATGATCGTAGAAAGTGTAATAAACGAATCATTTTCGAAAAAACTAAAAAAATGCATTTGGGGCCCAAGCAGAAACGATCCGCTATAAGGAATACAAAAAATCTATAAATTCACAGGCTAACGATGGAACATATACAGGGATAAGTAAAACAAAAAGTCAATAAAAAAAGGTTTATTAAATTTTTTCAACAGTTAATAAATTACAAAAAAAAATCCGCAACAAAATATACAAATAATTTAGCTCTTTATTTTCGCTTATATATCTGTGGTGTTAAGGTAAAAGGGGATAAGTCATAAATATTGAAAAACGAGTTATTTGCATAATTCGACACTAAACAGTAATACCTATTAAGGTAAAATGGAGTTGAGTCAGTATTTGTGTAACAATTTCGTAAAATTCAAATTGCAAATCGAGTCTAGTCAGAATCAAAAAATTACTAAAAAAGTAAAAAGAGTTAAGTTTACTCATCTCATTACTGCGTACATAATATTTTTTCATTGTGTTATGCAAAATGAGATAAGTCGGCTCATCCCTGAATGCGTATCGTCGTATTCCGTCAGTTGCATTTTGCGCGCGGAGTTGACGTGTTTTGACCTGCATCCAAAAATCATAATTTTGTGTTTCTAGTGTTTATGAGTGTGGAAATCCCTAAAAATGAACAGAATTAATAAGATAATGACATTGGCTCTAAATGAAAGTTCTACTGAACGTAAGTATGATTGTTTTATTACAAATTTTACCGTTCTAACCTTTAAATTAAATTAATACCTATTACGTTGATTAACGACTGATATTTCGTTCGCTGTCGTTTGTTAAAACTACTCAACTACGTCTAGGTACTTATGGTTTTGTATACCTATACGAGATAATATTTAGTTAATAACAGAATCATCGTATTGTACGGTAGGTAACAAAGTATCATGGACTGCGGCGCGGCGAGTAGGTACCTACTCGCGCTCGAATGCGCTGCGAATAATGTAGGTATATGTTCAGAATTTGGTAAATTTTACAGATTTACAAGGATTTGTATCAGAAGACAATGTAAGTAGTTCGTCGGTGAATGTGTCTGTAGTAAGCAGTGAGTTAACTGAAGAGCAATTACAGATTGCCCAAACATTAGAAGACGTGTTACTGAGTCCTTCTGACCTAGGATTCCCATCGCAAGAAAATTTTCCAATTGGTTGGTATTTTAAAATTAAAACTATATAAGAATTTAGTTTATTAGTACCTACCTGGAACTCAGACTAGAGCTCAGATCAAATAAAAAGTTAAGATGGAACTTTGCGAACAAGGAAGTGAGGCCGCCTAAAACTACGCCTTGCCGTGTACAACACACAATTACACGCACACATGTATTAGTTAACTACGCGTACTATCTTGTCGGTCGAGCTTTCGATAGCTCGATAGCTCGACTGACAAGATAAGGCGTAGTTCCGGTATACGTGTGTGCATGTTATTGTGTGTTGTACACGGCAAGGCGTAGTTTTAGCCAGCCTCACTTCTTTATTCGCAAAGTTCACTTTTTATTTGATCTGAGGACTAGAGCAGGTATTAAGGTTTCATTCTTAAAAAAGTAAAGATTTTCTTTTAATGATGGGTACCTAGGTTATGGGTACCTATGTAAAAAAAGTATGTACGGTCCAAGACCAGATTTTTAAACCTTTTGCCCTAGTTAAAAGGTTGAAAAGTGGTCTGCCGGGAATGTTGTCGAGTGTACATACCTAAATACGAATTAATTAATAAATTCATATCTTTTTTCAGTTCATGAAACATTTGAGAATGAAATTATTCCACGGATGACCCCAGAGCCAACCGAACCGATAGATTACAGCTCAGATGATAGCGTGCGTGATAGAACATTCGCTCCTGAAAGGGATAGTAGTAGTTCTTTATCTGAGTCTTCTTCTTCTGAGGATGTTGCACCACTTCAAGAAAATGACAACCATGATGTTGAAGTCACTGTTGAAGAAAATAGTCTACGGAGGAAACGTAAGGGAACAAACATACGAAAAATAATTCACGATAAAAGAAACAAAGGATTGACTTATAGAACACAAACAGGTAAAATAGTTCAGTCAAGACAAGTCACCTCTTTACCTCTTTGCCGTAAAAAATGTTCAGAAAAAATTTGTTCAGAAAATCAGAAAGCACTTTTTGATGAATTCTGGGCTTTGGGTGATTACAACAAACGTTCGGCGTATTTGTCATCGTTAATTTTAGATATACCTAAAAAGACCCAACGCATACGTAATACATCAGGCGAACCTAAACCAAGGAGTACGAATCATATATATAACTTAAAAGTAAATGGTACTCTGATTGAAGTTTGTAAGGGTTGTTTTTTGAAAACTTTTGGAGTTTCTAATAAATGTGTCGAGGTGGTAATAAAGAAAAAATCTTTTAGAGTATCAGGAATTTCAAGCCCTGATAAACGTGGATCACATATACCGTCTAATAAAATAGGGGATGAAACAATACAGATTATAAAAAATCATATAAATTCTTATCCATTATACGAATCGCATTACAGCCGAAGTCATACTAACAAAAAATATTTACCAACAGGTCTCTCACTGATATTAATGTATCAAATGTACAAAGAAAAAGTGACCAATCCCGTATCATACACGTATTTTGGAAATGTGTTTCGTACAATGGGTCTATCTTTTAAGAAACCCTCTTTGGATACCTGCAATACCTGTGACGCATACAAGATGAAGATTAAACTAGCGCTTCCACAAGATTCTGAAACTTTAAAGAGGGAACTTGATATCCACCAACTTGAAGCTGACTCAGCTTATTCAATGAAAAAAAAAGACAAAGAAGAGTCCAGCGATGTTAAAAGAGTTTATTGTTTTGATCTGCAGCAATGTCTCCCAACCCCCTTTTTAAAAACTAATATTGTTTTTTACAAACGGCTTCTATGGACGTTCAATTTGACTATTTACGATTGCTATAGCAAAAAAAGCTTTTGCTACATGTGGAGCGAAGCTGATGGAGGACGTGGAGCTAACCAAATAGCATCTTGCCTGTATAATTTCTTATTATCATTGCCACCCTCTGTAAATGCAGTAACCTTCTATTCCGATACGTGTGGCGGGCAAAATAAAAATAGCCACGTTGCTGCTATGTTTTTATGTATAAGCAAACTGAGACCAGATTTGCTGATAGATCATAAGTTTTTAGTGCCCGGGCATACGCATATGGAATGTGATTCTGTCCACGCCCAAATCGAACGTAAGAAAAAAAGAACTGACATGGCTATACATGTACCGAGAGATTGGTATAATCTTGTAAGAATGACGAGTTCAAACATTTCCGTCATAATAATGACAAACGATATGTTTTTGAACTTCGCAAAATTGTTTAAAGGGCCTTTGCAGCTTCGAAAAATAGATTCATCTGGTGAGAAATTCATATGGCATGATGTGAAATGGTTTAGATTTAGTGGTGAATACGAACCAGGTCTAATTAAATTTAAAACAAAATTAGACAATTCAACCGAGTTTAAGGACATTTCTTTCTGTCGAAGGGGTAAAGCAAATGAATCTTTAAATCCTGAAAAATGTTATGAGCGTCAAGTACCCATAAGTCAGGAAAAAAAGAATGACCTGCTAAGTATTCTTCACTTAATTGACAATAGTTGCCATGATTTCTATAATAAATTACAAACAAATACAAACACAAGTGACATAGATCCCGATATTGAGGATTTCAACGAGGGTTAAGTTTCTCAGTATTTTCTTATTAGTTATTCTATTAAAAAAATATAAAAAAAACTATGAATAATAAACAAAACAAAAAAAAAATAAACATTACATAAAGCGACGAGTCAAAAATATGATTAAATTCAATATTTTTCTTGTTATGGAAAAACGAGACATGTCAATTTTTTTAATTAATAATAAATAAAAATATGTTTTCAAATTACGATAGATAAGAGGCAATATTGTTATATGAAAATAATAACAAATTTATAGTATGTATCTTTTATATTTTTGATTAAATACATTTATCATTAGAATCCATAGAGCGTTTTCTTTATTCGCCCATGGTGAAAAGTTGTGTTTATAGACTTATCCCCTTTTGCTTTGACACCACAGATATTACCTAGCACCTACTTGAATACTAGCTTACTAGTTAACATTATTATACAAGTTTACACCAACCAAGGTTATTTTAAAGTACCTAACACAGTTTTTTTTAAACTAAACACAAGCTTAAATCTGTATTTTTATGGATATTATCGTATTACAGTTTGATCGAAATAACTGAGCTTGTATGTTATGTGTAGAAAATACGAAGGGAGGTACGATAAGCCTCAAGCTCTAAGCTCTAAGACTGGTAGACATTTTAACGTTTATAAAACGCTTAAGCACGAAATTTAAAATAAAAAAATTACCCTTATATATTAAGTTGGCGCCGACATATACGTTTATTGACGTAGCTGGAAGCAGACTTAACACCTTAACCTAGGCAGCTATTAAAAAACTAAACAGCACGTGATTTTTAAGGCTAAACCTTCAGCCTTGAAAAAAATTAATTTCGCGCCCAAGGTTGAACGTTTGGCCTTAAAAGCTTATTTAAGTTGTAGGTTTTGACGAAATAACTGTGCGTGTCTTAAGTTAGTCCTTAGGAACAGCCGCGAGGGTAAAATTAATTACATGTTTTTTGTTTCGCAAAAATATCGAAATTAGTGAGGACATCACTGGACTGCCTCATTACTCTAGTCGTTCCAATCGCGACTGCTACGCTAGAGGTCCTGTGATGAATTCCCCGGTCGAGCAAAGTGTTATTAGGTTATTCTATTAAATTCTCAATAGCAGCTCGGAATTTGAGTTTGGGCCCGGTTATTTGCAATAGACTTGCCCCCTATTACGTGGGACTTAATCATACCGGCGAACGTGGGTGTATATTAGTACAGCTTTACATAACACTTTGGGGAAAACAGGCGTGATGGTATGGTATGTTATGTATCACGGACGTAGCCCGTTACATTTTTATTATGTTGAAATAAGAGTGATTTTTTAACATTTCATTTTATCCATATTTTTGAAGTTTTATTTTCTTGAAACCCCCGCTATATTAAAACTTCACAACCCCCGTGTTACATATTTTATTTTAGTAAGGAAAATAATCACGGAAGCGAAATATTTACGACCACAATCTTTACATCAAGTTTTAATATTAAAATTGACAACTGCGCAAGCACTTGCGTACAACTTTGTACCAGACACGCACAGTTATTCCGTCCCAAATGTAACTACAGCCCTCTGAAGTTAGCCGTTTACGACCAGCTGCGCGGGCGCGCACGGCTACACATCAAGCTATACAAATCCAGCATCAACTGACCTCGCATTGTAAACGCTTTCCGCATAATGCGAGACCAGGATATATTGGATTTGTATAGCTTGATGTGTAGCCAAGTGAACAGACCTATAAAAACGTGTTATAGTGCAAAAGTAGGTAACTAGTTATTACAAAACTAATTACGTAGTACATGTCTTTTGAGATCGCAATGACCAAAAGGCTTAAATTAATAATTTATTTATTAACACGTTACTTTTTTTAGGCCAGCGTCACTCTTTGCTTCTGCTGCAAACTTGATATCATCTTCTGTTCCGGCGTCAAACTGTCGCCGCGGAATCTTTTGTAGCTAAAAAATACCAATAATTTTATTAATATTACCTATATATTATTTCGTCAGTGGAAAGCTATACCGTCGGGAAATTTACTTTTGAAATATGAAAGCTTATTTTTTTATAAAAAAAGTCATAGATATTTTTGTTCTTAAAGTTAACTTAAAAATTAATTCATTAAAAACGGACAGAGTATCCGCTCTCAATCACTTCAACTCTTTCACTAAGCATATTATTTTTACCAGCGATCTCTGATTGGATCAGACTAGAATTTCTGATTTGATAGCTTTTTGGAGGGCAAAAGATTAACATTCCGTATTATTGATTCCGATCTGTTATTATCTTTGACATCATACTGCATTATTCTCACATTGATACTAAATCGTAAACGGATGAAAAACATTGTAAACATTTTTATTTAAAAGACACGATAAATTTATAAGTAAATATTAAAAGTACCCGTAATAATGGTCAAATAGAAATAAAATATCTGCTTTGTATTGTATTTGTACTGCATTACCGTCATATTTTATACAATTTACACAAAACGTCCGTGAAATTCGAAAAACAAATCCGTGAAAACCACATGAAAATCTGTTCAGTAATTTCGAGTTTATCACGGAGAGAGACTGACGCGGCGGAGGACTTTGTTTTTTTAATACCAAATTAAATAAAACTTACATCATATCATAGAAAAGTCTTTGTTGTATGGAGAGCGAGGGCTTGGTCTCCGCTAAGGCACTTTCTATGTCTTCCTGCAACACCACCACCGACTCCATAGTTTTGTCCTCATTCGCCATCTAGTGAGAATACCAATTCATTTCATTAACATGTTGGTATTTTTATCTTTGCCCGAAAATATTGTTGTGGTAGGGCCACGCTGTTCGCAGCATGAATGGGCCGGCTTGACCGGGGAAGTACCACACTCTCGCAGAAGACCGACGTCCGAGTACGTTTCGTTACTGCGCTTCGTTCGGTGAGCGAGAGGGCCGGAGGCCCAATTCCTCCCCCAATCCCCTTCCTTCTCCTTTTCTCCTTCTCCTCCCTTTCCCTAAATAGGCTAGGCAACGCATCTGCAACTCCTTTGGTTTTGCAGATGTCCATGGGCGGCGATGACTACTTACCATCGGGTAGCTCGCCTGCTCGTTTGCCGAGTTATCCCATAAAAAAATAAAAAAATATGAATGTTTTGTTGTTTATGATAATTCGATGTTATAACATTTTCATTGCGAACTGCATCTTTGTTATAGTTCATAACTACTTTATTTTAGAGATACTTAACTTATACTACACATGGCTACGGTCCAACAAAGCCAATTTAAGCAAATTTCGCATTGTATAGGCTTTTCGTACAATAAGAGATCAGCGTATACTGGATTTGTATAGCTCAACGTGTAGCCTTGCGTACTAACTACAATCTTTTAACACACTCGGTACAAACTTACCAAGAACGTAAAATAATGGTTAATTTGACTTAAGAGCCAATAGCATTAATTCATTTTCTTATGCAAAGCAGATTAAAAAACAAGACATACAGTTTTAGGATCTAATTTTCTGTTTTCAAAATTTAAGACAAATTTCAAAAGCACATCAGTTTCAGTGGCGTTATCTATTAAGATTTATTTTAACTATTTTTTCTTTCCTCGTTACGAGATCCCCATTTTACAGAAAGTACTTTTGAATTGTTAAAAACTAATAAGGCAGTTGGCACATTCGGAGCATATCGTCCGTATCGGGAAAGTTTGCCTCCTGAAAGAAAAAGTTCCATCTCTTACCAGCTGTTTCTCGAGCCTCGTGAGCTGTGCAGTGACTAGTATGGACTTGAGATCCGCTGGCGAGTACCCCTCGGTCTGTTCAGCCAACTCCTGGAGGTCTACAGCGTCATCAACGATGACACTCTTGGTTAAAGTCCTGAGAACTTCGTAGCGACCACGCTGTGGGAGAAAACAGATGGATACTTTTTGATGTCCCACTATTGGGCATAGGCCTCCCCTAACTACGTCCAGGATTTTCTTTCCTGGGCTTCTTTATAACACGATGGCAGAAAGCGATCGAGATCATCTCGATAACGTCTCCTCGGCCGAAGGGCGTCTACTCAATATTATTCGTAGACGAGGTAATCAAATAAGTGTGAACCAAACACAATCCTCGTATCTTTGTCTATGAGAAAACAGCTTGGGACGAAAACTTCTTCGCCACCCACTAGGCAGAAAAGCGTTGTCCAGGAAACCCCAAAACCTCTTTGGTTCTAAGATGTGATAAACACACGCCCACATACTTAAATGACGGCTACAGCGGTTATTTTTTAATAACCCGCGAAAGATTTCAAAGCTGGGGGATACAAACATGTACTGAATTCATAGTAAAGCGGTTGTGTGCCGATATCCCTTCCACTGCCTACTTCAGGTACTAACTTGGTCAGGCAGTGCGCAGTAAACATGTCGCTGAAGCCGTCCGGCCCTCAGCAGCGCGGGGTCCACGAGGTCGGGGCGTGACGTAGCCACCAGTACAGGCCCCCGCGCGCCCCCCTCCGCGCCGTCCAGCCGAGCTAACAGCTGGTTCACTACTCTGTCTGTTACACCCGTCGAGTCATGACCGCGTCTGATCAGAAATGTGGTACAGTCACCATTAAATATATCGGAGCAAACAGACCGTTCATAATTATCTGAGCAACAAGGGAAATTAAACTTTATCGCAATGGGATTAAAGACATGTCAGAATGACAGCTGCCCTGTGTAGTGTTCATTCTAAAACGTCCTTTGTGTTGCTGAGATATGGTTTAATTTCCCTAGTTGCTCAGATAATTATGAACAGTCTGTTCGCTCTGATATATTTCATGGTGACTGTACATAGTCAAAATATTGACGATTAGGTACAATAAAGCATAAAAATATGGATGATGCTAATGTGAATTAGTTATAGACTGTCACACACAAGAAAAAAAAATATTGAGTTTTCCTATGAAATTCTCAGTAGCAACTACGAATTTGGATTGAAGTTCGATTAGTGGCAATAAGCACATTCCTTATTGCGTAGGACTGATGAATATACCAGTAAGAATGATGACTACAGGTATACATCAGCAGTACACCTCTGCTAAACCCTTCAAAGTTATAAGCTTGTTGATATGTTGTGTTACATAAGTAACTAACGAAGGATATATGCATTGATAATAAATACCATAGCAGTACTACTAACGGTAATCAATACTTTCATATGTATACTAAAATACAAATCCAGACTTATATTACAAATGCGCAATTATCTCTGTCTGTTGGTTTATTACTTATTCACTAGTGAACCGATTTCGATAAAATGTAACAAGGATATACAATACAATCTTGGCTGAACCTAAGCTCAATTTGCCTCGACATTTTTTAGGAAACTATGAACACCACGGGCGAAAGGTAATAATGACAATACTTGGTTAAAACGGTGCATACAAATTATGAAGCGTGTGGACACTTACAATAGTAACTTACTTGGGCGCGAGACTGTCGAACTCATCGAAGAACAATATGCAAGGCCGCTTCATGTCCGCCCTGGTTGTAGAAAAAACAGACATAAAGCCTTCCGATTAGAGTAGATTTTGCTAATTAACAATTATATAATAATGAACTGGTTATGTCTCGCGGTTGATAGGTACTCGTTCATCTAGTAATTCACAA
Source organism: Subacronicta megacephala (assembly GCA_958496365.1). Taxonomy (NCBI): domain Eukaryota; kingdom Metazoa; phylum Arthropoda; class Insecta; order Lepidoptera; family Noctuidae; genus Subacronicta; species Subacronicta megacephala. The sequence goes on along the minus strand of OY292515.1, from coordinate 1,480,693 downwards.
TCGCGTGGTACTCTAAAACCTTTCTTACCGGATGCCTGTGTGCCTAAACTTACACAATAGTTTGTTTTTACTGAATCTGTCTGACGGATCTACGTCGACTACGACGGCACACAAAACTGAAAACTAGAAGCTAAGTCTAGAAAGCTGAAAATGGTTACGTAAGTATGTTTATTTTATAACTAGCGACCATCTTCTCAGAAAGGATTTTTGAAAATTTCAAGCTTAAGGGATGCAAATGGGAGGGTAACTTTGCATGGAAATATTTGTCCTTGAGAGTATATAAACGTTTCCGAATCCAAAAAATAGTATTTTGGAATTCTTGTCTGTTTGCAACAACCCCTAGTTGGCGCAAAAACTGCTTATAAACTACTCTTAGAAAGCATATGCTCGAACCAAAAACCGGTACATTTTATCTCAATAAGTTGAACAGATTCTCAGATACAGCTTAACCTCTCTGTTGTGTGCAGATCCATAGAACAAAGGGATCATCACAGTTGGTTTATGATTAAATTCTTTCTATTTGTCTATGGGAGTACAAACGAAAGCTGATTACCTAATAGTGCCATCATTTCAATATTCTGCTTAAATAAAAATCTATTACAAGCCATCTTGAAGTTTTATTATTATACTACTTATTATATTTTAGCATTAAATAATGCGAAATGTTCGCAAAGATATGAATTTTCTAATGAAAACCTTGAACCTGCGTCCCTCTGGTTTCGCTTTACCAACTAAGTTTCCGAGACTACTGCCTGTTATGTCGAATTTCTCTTCCATATTTTATTATAGGTTTTATTATTATTTTCAGCAATAAATTCAGGCACTTACTTGTCAAATATATCCCTGACGGCCTTCTCACTCTGTCCTATGTACTTGGAGAGCAGCTCGGGCCCCTTGACGGTGATGATGTTCATGTTGGTGAGGCGAGCGAGGCAAGAACCGATGTGGGACTTGCCCGTCCCCGGCGGGCCGTACAGCAGGATGCCGCACGACTGAGACGGGAACAGCGCTGGGTACTGGTGGCAGAAAATAATAATTAGGTTGGCACACAGATCAAATAAAAAGTAAAGATGGAACTTTGCGAACAAAGAAGTGAGGCCGAATAAAACTACGCCTTGCCGTGTACAAAAAATAACACGCACACACGTATACCAAAACTACGCCTTATCTTGTCAGTCAAGCAGAGTGGAGCTATCGCTGCACGTTTATCAAAACGTTATTATTGTATCAAGTGCGTGTGTGCGTGTAATTGTGTTTGTAAACGACAAGGCGTAGTTTTAACCGGCCTCACTTCTTTGTTCGCAAAGTTCCATCTTAACTTGTTATTTGATCTGAGGGTTGGCACTGAAAATCAGCGCGGCGCTGTGTTGCAAGCATTTTGTAATGCAGAACAGCATAAAGCTGAGCGCCACCTTTTTTCCTTGCGGAGATGGGACGCACTATGTGCATACAATTTTTAATTTTAATAAGTGTTTTTTTTTATTATTTCATTTATAATAGTCTTGGACAGACACCATCAAATATATCGGAGCGAACAGACTGTTCATCTTAACTTTTTATCTGAGCAAAAAGAGGAATTTAGGAATCGAACTAATAATACAGCTCCAAAGCTACAGCACTCGACTCCAGGGATTCTCAAAGTTTCGTTGAAGCTTTATCTCAATAGGATAAAATACATATCAGAATGACAGCTGCCGTGTGTAATGTTCATTCTAAAACATTCTTTGTATCACTGAGATATGGTTTAATTTCTCTAGTTGCTCAAATAATTATGAACAGTCTGTATGCTTCGATATACATATTTGATGGTGACTGTACTTACGTATTTAAGTCTCATCTTGTTTTGCAGGAAATAAATAGTTTTTCTTTCTTTCTTTCTTTCTAATTCAGACCAACAGTACTATACAGGGTGCCGATTTAATCTGAACGCATACTTATCAGAGCCGAGAGAATCGAAAATAAAAATTACTTGTATGAATCGGAGTGAATAAATGTGCGATGTTCTATGAAACATCGGTAGAATCGTCGGAAGAATGGATTCTGGCAAAATTTACCATTAACACTATAATTCGTTGATAATGATGAAAAACTCCTGTATTATCCTATTCTTCGAAGGGTTAAGCAGTAGGTACATAAATGTACACCCACATTTCGCCGATATGTTTAGGTCCCACGTAATAGGGAGCGAGCCTATTGCTATGAACTGGGCACAAATCCAGACTCTGAGCTGCTACTGAGTCCTGGGAATCGAACCCAGGACCTCCAGCGTAGCAGTACCCGAGGACCACTGACCTAATGAGCCAGTAAAAATTATATTATGGTCTGAAATCAACGATCTATTATTCAAATGTGGTCTATTTCATCTTGTTACGTCGCCTGGAAGCCGAGTTTAAGGAAATCTTTTTGGGACACGACTGGCGTCCCAAAAAAAAACAACATACAGACGAATTGAGAACCTCCTCCTTTTTGAAGACGGTTGAAAACTGACGGCCAGCTAAAACTACCTTAAAATAAAGAAGCGTATTCTTACCATGATAGGCCAGAATATACACTCGGTGAGTTCTTGCTTGACATCCTCCAGTCCACCGACGGGACCCCAGATGTCGAACTCGTTGGCTTTCTCCTCGTCCTTCGTCACGTCTTCCACCAGGCGAGGCTTGGGCGAATCTGGGTTGGCATCTATAAAGGATTTGTCTTATACCTTTATCTGTGAATGTCTCCGATTTTTTTTTATTCATTATAGGCCTACGCTTGACCGCCAGTTCACCTGATGGTAAGCGATACTGCGATCTACGATGGAGCGCGCTTGCCTAGGAGAAACCGATCCACTCGTGATTTACAGACCCCCAGATTATAGTCACCGGGAAGACTCATTCGACATTTCAGCCGTACGCATGATAAAAGTGGACTTGAAGTGTTTCCTTTTGGATGTCCACCATGAAATGATGTCGCTTTTTTGTGATCAAAATAGGGTACTTATTTTAGAACCATAATATATGACACTTCCCCCCTCCCTTTTTTTTAGGCTGCAGCCTAAATATATCAAAGTAAAGATCAAAATAGTCATGTTCCGCCTATTCGACATAATATCATCATCATCATATCAGTCAAATGAGGTTCACTGCTGAAAGAAGGCCTCCCCCATAGATTTCCACAACGACCGGTTATATGCTGCCTGCATCCAACGACTTCCAGCGACCTTTACCAGGTCGTCTGTCCATCTTGTTGGAGGTCGTCCCACACTGCATTTTTTTTATGGAATAACTCGGCTAACGAACAGCTGGGCTACCTGATGGTAAGTAGCTTCGCCGCCCATGGACATCTGCAATACCAAAGGGGTTGCAGATGCGTTGCTGACCCTATTTAAGGAAAAGAGAGAGGAGAAGGAAGGGGACAGAGGGAGGAATTGGGCTTCCGGCGTTTCACACTCACCGTACGAAAGGAAACAGTATGCATACTGCTACTTGACGTCGATATACTGTTGGAGCGTAGTATACTTCCCCAGTCATGCTAACCCATTCATGCTGGCATGGCTACATCTACATGATGTAGACATGCCAGCGAGGCACTATTACTTCTAAACTAGTTTCCGGCACATGCGACGTACATAAAAGTACTTAAAATAACGATAATTATGTAAATATACAGTTTGTTCGAAATAAGTAAGCCGATCGGAAGTTGTCTGCAAGTGGTTTAGAAGTGGTAAATTTTATTAGAAAGAGCCGGTGTAAAGATAATGAGAGTCGTTTATGTTTCACATTTCTATATATATTATTTTGTTTACTAATTTCGATATTTATGTATTAAAACACTTAATTAAACGATTTTATCACCGCGGTAGTTCGGAACGGCTAACTTCCGATCGGCTTACTTATTTCGAACAAACTGTACCTACTTTTTTTCTTAACAGCTTTGAAGATTTTCTTATTCAGATAGTCGGCGATGTCTCTGACGGTGGACCCGGCGGTATCCATAGCCAATTTGATGACGTCATCGTCTTCCACTTCAAACTCCTGACGGATTTTATCGTTTAGGAAGTGTTTGAAAAGCTCTTCTCTTTCACCCTAAAAACGAGAATTTAGGTAAAATTTGTCATCGATATTTTATACTTTAGATATTTTGTACTAGATTGCGGTGGTGTGCTTACTGACGACTTCAGAGAAGAAAGGCCGAAGCAAACAGTCTCTTTTAGTAACTCGCGTGGAGGAATACACCCTAATCCCTCTCGTACTGAGATGAGACCCGTCCCAGCAGTAACATAAACATAACATACCATCACGCCTCTACGAGTTACGCAGAGGTTTACTAATGTACACCCAGATTTCGCCGGTATGTTTAGGTCCCATGTAATAGGGGGCGAGCCTATTGCCATTAACCGGGCACAAATCCAGACTCCGAGCTGCTACTGAGAATTTCATAGAAAAACGACCTGGGGATTGAACCCAAGACCTCTAGCGTAGCAGTCGCGTTTAAGACCACTAAAGTAATGAGGCAGTAAGTAGTGGGACAATATAATGGGTTGATGAAGATGAAGGGGAAGTGCAGGGTCTATACATCCCTGGAGTTCGCTAAAACAAAAAACATAGAAAAGCATAGTTTAATTTACCTTTTCCAGTTCTGGTATATCAAAGTGCGCGGTGAAAAGAGGTTTCCCGCTGAATTGTCTCAGCGTAGGATGAAGAGCTTTCATGCTGAGTGACGTCATCAGCACGCACACCCCCGAACACGTCTGTAGGAGGTGTTTAATTACTACTGCTAATCTGGAAAACCAATTCTCATGTAAAGGACCACACTTTTGGCAAATTGGCGTTTTATTTTTAGCTTTCGTTGAATAATATAGATTGCCTCTTTAGTCTAGTGGTCCTAAGCGCGACTGCTACGCTAGAGGTCCTGAGTTCGAGTAATCCCCACCTCGAGCAAAGTATTATTGAGTATTTCTATGAAATTCTCAGTAGCAGCTTTGGAGTCTGAATTTGTGCCCGGTTAATGGCAATAGGCTCGCCCCCTATTACATGGGACCTAAAACATACCGGCGAAGTGTTGGTGTATATTTGTACACCTCTGTCTAGCCGTTCGCGGAATACTGGCGGGATGGTATGTAAAAAAAAATCACATAAAAGGCGGATCGTTTCATCTTAGGCGCCAAATTCAAGTTGTTTTTTTTTTTGTATTTCGCGAATTGTCCGTCTAACACATAGGATCATTACAGTAAGAACTGCGACATCAACCATAACTTATTCACTACTGAGTACCAAACATTTCGCTTCAAAATAGAGGATGCGGCCAAAATTGTCAATTTACACATCTACTGCTAAAACATTTGTTTCAAAAGCTGAACTTTTAAGGGATGAGATTAATTAATCAATTGATCTTGTCTCATTAAGCTCCTGTTAGCCATCTTAGATCCGCTTGTGAAGATGGTCAGTCTGAGAGTATCCTTCACTATATGATACTTATGAGAAATACATTCTTTAAACCTATATTTACCAAGCAGCCTCCACATAAAGATCACGTTTGCTTTTGTTAACGAGTGCCAGAGGCCCAATTCCTCCCTCAATCCCCTTCCTTCTCCTTTCCCTCCCTTTTCCACAGGTACAGGTACAGCAACGCGCGTAACCGCTTACCATCAGGTGAGTATACCTGAGTGCCACCATAGTTGTATACAAAAAAAACAATCTGCATCTTACCTTTGATAATAAGCTATATCTTGGGGCGAGGCACCTTCCATATTGGGAGGCACCAATGAGTCCACGTCATCACATATCAGAACCGCTGGGCTATGCTCCTGACACATCAGTATAGCCTTGCCCAGGATTTCAGGAATGTCCTTACGACCCCTGAGTGAACGACAGTGTAGAATGTGAGACCAAACTGTCAACTCTTTTTGAATTATGTGGCATAGTGAAGACTTTCCAGTGCCACTTAATCCTGTGGAAAGGAATAGTAAGGAGGTTGTAGTTCACTTTAAATATCCACTACACAAATTCTCTGAGAGATGTCTGTCTTTAAAAAAGTATTTTCTAACATGAGAATAAATTCAAAATAGTGGTAGTAATACCATAATAATGGTACTCCATTTATTTTTAAAGCTATTTAATCAATAAACTTCTAATGAAATAACTAACCTGTAACTAAAACATTACTCTTGATCTCTGAAGCACCTTTAAAAGTCGCCTCTCTATGGATCTCAAAATACACATGCGCCAAAACTTTCTCAATCAACAACTCCATAGATTTCATTGTTCTACAATAATTTTTATAATCATAATCATGCTTCGAGACAAGTACCTTTGGACATACCATATCACCTTCAGTCAAGCACTTAGCTGATATAGTACAATTTCTAAAAGATTCGGAATTCAGCATAGTGAATTTTAATCTGTCTGGTTTTAATTTAAATTGTAAAAAGCCAGTACTGATTTCCATATTCTGTTTGATTAGTCCATTGTTAATGAGAAACTTTTTACCAGAATGTGTGTAACTTATGACACAGTTCTTGAACCTTTCTACAACATCCATTTCTGTTTGTGTTTGCTCTGAGTATGTCACAATATCTATATGATCTGGTTGGTCTATACTATCACCAATCAGAGTAAAAATAATTCTCATTCCATTCTCAATATTAATTATGGCATTTAAAGACTTAGGTATAAGTACTGTTGGTATATTTTTGTTGTAAACTTCTCTGCACAAGCTTCTGTAGATCACAGAGTCTATTGGAACTATTTCAACACAGACATCATTGATTGCAATATTATTATTTTCACTATCATCATCAGCCTCATTTAGAATTGACGGTATATTGGTCATTGTAGACAGAATTACAGTTAGATCTCTATATTTTTCATCAATAAAGTCTTCATGGATGAATACAGTGTATGGGTGTATCAAATTCCTTTTTCCGTCACTGTCAATGGGAATGGCTCTAAGGACCATTTTTTTCTGCACATTTAAATATGGAGCCAGCATTCCTTTGTTAATGGTGCCAATATTTTTAAAGTGCTCCTTCTCTTTGGGTGTATTGGTACTGGAGATGCTGGGGTAATTGTGTAGGCTGTTAAAAGCATCTATTTTGACAATGATCTGACTGTGGTTGACGAGAATCCCTGTCTGTTTCGGTGTGAAGACAATGGGAAGTGATGCTGATATCCAGACAACTGTCTTTTGATTTGCTACAACTAGCTTTAACTGATCTAATATACGCATTTGTAGTAGTTCCACATTGTGTTCCTGAAAATGGTAATTTATACAATTATCATGATTATCTCCAATATTAGGATTTCCTAATTTTCAATCCTAGTGCACCTCTCTTGGAATAAAATATCATTTTTTAAGGCATTATTTATCCATACTATAGCTAGAATATAGCATGTCATTATCATAACAACATAACATACCATCACACCTGTATTCCCCAAAGAGTTAGGCACAGGTGTACTAATTTACACCCCTACTTTGCCGGTATGTTTAGGTCCCATGTAATAGGGGGAGAGCCTAGTTCATGTACTTCATTAAATTTATAATAGGCATCATGCCTATATAACTAGAGAGAAGATAATATGTACTATTTAATGTAAGTAACTAGTACGACTGTAATTAGATTGATATGCTTCTAGCTTACCAAGATCTCTTGATCATCAGGACTGTCAGTTTCTACATACAGTTCATCCAGCACCTTCAGATCAGCATATGGAGACACAAACACATCAGCCCCCTCATCCAACCCCACCATTCTGGCATAAATGGGGTTACAAGCAATATGACCCTCCGAGACTCCATTGTGAAACACCACCCATAGCAAGATTTGCTTGTCTTTGTAGAGTACTTGAACAAACTGTGTCTGTGAATGATGAGGTATAAAAAAGTATAATGAGTGGATAGGTACAAGAATATTTTTGAAACACAGTTAATTATTTTAATGTAATCCTTCAAAATCGATGTTAATCCACATTTCCACTGACGACAAAACATTTTGCAGACATCTATTTAACTCTATCCAACTCTCAAAGAATGAGTGGGATAGATAGCTGTTTACAACATGTTTTGTTGTCAGTGGAAACACCATGTAAGAGATACAATGCAAAAACTATTGTTCCAGTCTCCAGTGGCCAGTAAGTGTGTATTAAATATGTTTTAAGAATTAATCAGTGTTTGGACTAGTCTCTTATTCGAGACTACAGGCCATAAAGAGACCTAAAACAGCATACAATCATGACTGGTAAATAAATCTTTACCTTTGGGACAAAATGTAAATGTATACACGGCTACACATGAAGCTATACAAAACCAATTCAGACTGACCTCCCATTGTAAACGTATTCCGCACAATTCAAGCCCAGCCTTTACTGGTTTTGTATAGCTTGTTGTGTAGCCGTGCGTACATGTTTTTTATGTACATTTTTAATTAATATTGAGAAAGGTGATCCTCTCTTACCAGAAATGTACGCTACCTTTGAACCTCGTAGTATAAAAATAAATAATTAGAGACATGAAAGTAAAAGTAAACAACATTCTAACCTCAATTAATGTTATTTATACGAACTTAGTACATTTTTAAATCATCTGAAACAGTCGTGGTGCTATTATCTGATTACTACATTGCCAAAATTATTACCTGTTCGTTATTCGTGCTGTACTTTGGACTTATATAGGCAAAGCAAGTTTTTTCATGGGTATACGTTACTTTCAGTTTTACACCACCCAACATTTTAGACGCAGGCACTATACTATCATCAGCTGTTAGTATTTAAAGAAACAATCCTTTTGTTATCACTTTATAACATTATTATTTTTATCACAAAACCATAACACAACAAAGTTGAGAGTACAATACTACAATCAGTAGAGTACAATGACCACGACTTATCAATTTCAACAAGGTTTAAATTTTAAGCATTTAGATTACAGTTAGGCTTCAGTTTCTTGTTGAAAAGTATGTATGCTCATCGAATTTAATAAAAAACAATAACTCCGAAAATATTAAAATATACATGATATTATTATAACAAATATTGATTTACGGTTACCTAAATCACTACCTTTCAATCCTTTCATAAATTATATCATTTAATTCAATTAATGCTGAAAGTTCTAAGAATGCAATATGGAGCGCTGTTTGATATTTTGACATTAACGTTCCATTTGTTTCAGTTCTTACATAGACTTGGAGAATGACCGCTACGCTATAAAGTCATAGATTCTAATGTAGACCTGAAAAAAGTATGTATTGCTTTTAAAATATATCCTCGGCAGTCACTGCTACGGCAAAAATATACGCAAAAATACTAATGATAAAAAATATTAGTCCCTATTTACTTTTGAACACAAACATTTGAATAATTTTGCTTTTAATGTCTACAGGTTTTGGTACACTTTAAATCATTTATCTGTGATCTAGTACCTACACAACACAAGTATCGTACAAAACGGAACGTAGATTTGCATCCTCCCTCTCCATTGGTTTACCGTTGGACCAATAAAAATTCAAAGCAGTTCAACGGTTTTTGAAGACGTTTCATCAGTCCGGTGTCTTGTTGAATTTTATCAAATTTAGATAAAAATTTATCATTTTGAAATTAATATACGACCGTGCAGCTTCTCAAGTAACCAAAATTCAATCACAACGGCCACCGCCGTCTAATAAATGTGAGTACAAAATAAACGTTAGATAACCGTTTGACGCTGTCTCGATGTTCGCTTGTTTTGCCTCCATTTTCAGTCGTTAGACGTGATTTTGAAACGCTTGTTTACGTTTACATCATAATTCTCCCATTTGGAATCGTTTGATAATATTTAGATCGTGTTAATTTTACCACGTTGATCAGTGCACGTGATAATTGTAGGATTGTTTCAGTACCTCTATAATGGCGCCAACAAGGTTGGCACCGAAGCCAATCGGCGTCAATGAGAACTTGAATGGTATACTGGGGCATGGGATTACGACAAGGAGTAAGCAGTTGGCTTCTCTGAAGACGCACAAGGACAGTTTGAAAGTTCCAAATAAGAGGAAAGCTGATAGTCCTTTGAAAGATGTTACGGCAAAGAGGGCGGCCTTTGGGGACATCACAAACGCTTTCAACAAGACAAGCGCCCTGCAGGATAAGGACAAAGTCATGGGGCTGAAAAAAGTTACTGTTGAAAGTAAAATGCTCCCAACTGTAAAGGTTTTTAATTTTACTAATATTTTTATTAGAGGGTACTTTTGTGCACTTAAAATAAATTACATGGGTTTACAAGTTGGTGTTAAGTATTTATATTTCATGTGGTTTACGTTTCAATAGTAATAACAATTAACTTTGCAATCATTATTACAGGTCAATGAACTTTCCCTCCAAATTTTTTGTTCTGCTTAACATGCTATTTTATATAGGTACTGATTAGCAAATTAATCCCAAATCATAGTTTAGAAGCAAGTAGGAAGATAGCTTCTTCCATGTATTGTGTAAAATTTATAAATTCAGCCAATTGGGCCAAGGTCAACTGAATGTGCAGATGATAAGAATGTCTTAACTTTATTATTAGATCTAAACTTTTTATTTACAATACATGATTACTTCCTGCAATAAGTACTTATTTAGCACTAAACATAAATCAAATAATCCAGACTTATATCAAATTAAATACATCATTGTGTGGTTTTTTCAGTACAAACATATTGCTCTTGAGTGCAGTTTTAAATAAAGCAGGTACTTGAAAACTATTTTCTCTCAATGTTAACCATTATTTAATCTTTTAGAATATCAAACCACAGACAACTACTTTAAATGGTAAGACCTCCAAAGCAAAGACACTGCAGAGAGTAGCCACAAATGCCATTGATGCAGTTCAGAAGCACTTTGCCAAGGACCCTCCCAAGCCAATCGCTACCCGAGCACAGAATGGCATCCTGAAACATGTGGAACAGAAGAAAGAAAAGAGTATCAGTCAGAATCAAAGCCAAAACTCTGCTAAGTCTGCCAGGAGTGATGTATCTGAGCCGTCACTGTACATGACTGCATTAGAAACCACGTTAGTTTTCAGGTTTTTTTTTACTTTTATTTTTAAAGCAGTAATCTAGGTTGGTCTGGGCTCCAGAACAGTCTCCAAGCCATCAAGGGGCTCTTACGGTTTGGCTCATTTTAAAAAGTTAAAAAATGATTTCCTCTTTATAGGCCCTATACAGGCTAGGAGCCCTGGGCTGGTGCCCCTTATGCCCTTATAAAAAAAGAACTGGATGTGATATGAATTGTTTGGGGATCAATTATGTAGTCACTATTATTGTTGACTTCAACTTTCAACTGTGTTGGTAGGATTACTTATCTTCTTTAGCCCTATTGAGGATTAAAATTCAGTATTGCTTTAGTTATAAGTGTTTTATGTTGTTATCCCATGGTAACAGCCTTGTAATATGTATAGGACTCTACAGCAAAAACTTGTAATCAAAATTTTCCTCAATTTCAATTTTGTATGATATCTTTATCAGCTTATTCTTTGTCTTTGTAGATAGTCATTAGTACTTAGTAGATAATATGTAGTTTATTCTCATCTTAAACAGACTCCTTGATCTCAATAAAATTACCATATAAATGGGTCATTCTATTGAGGTCAAGGAACTTCAGTCAAACAAATTGATTCAAATTGATTTTGTCTTCAATATAATATTATGTGACTGTTAGACATAGTAACTTTAAGTAGGTGCAGAAATTTCATCACACTTTAACAAGAATAAATTTATGATTTCTTTAAAAATTGCTGACTGAATAAAGTAGCATTGAAAACAGCCATACTGCTGCATAAGTTGATTAAATGTGTCACCAGAACGGCGCGCGCGCACATAATTCATATTTTATGTGAGAAAAAACATCCCTTGCAATACTGAATCTGCTACTCCAGCAGGCATATTTCCATTAGTCTTAGTGATCTCTTCACTCAGCCTTAAATCTTACACGAAACCCACCTTCACACTTGTATCAGCTGATTGTGGTAGTCAGGGCTATTTACATTATTTGTCATCAATATCTATGTTGGGGTCAGAGGTCAGCTTCCAGTCTAAGTCTAAGTCAGCTGCACCTTTAATTCTCCATTTTTAGTGGTTCCTTTATCTTTAGCAGCCCTTCAGAAACCTCAAAGGAGGAGTACAAGACTATAAGTGAGAAGCTGGACAAGGTGAACCTTGATGACACAGTCCGATCCCTGGACGAAGAGACGGAGGAGCCTCACAAGCCGCCTACTGATGTGGCAGACTTCGACGTGGAGAACTGGAATGACCCGTTCCAGGTGTCACATTATGCTATGGATATATTCAACTATTTGAAGAGTAGAGAGGTGAGTACAGTATCAGTGTCTATAAAATTATAAGTTGTATTGTGTGTTTTATTTAAAAGCAATATCAAAATTTTCTCCTTATAATTTTAAAATGGAATTTTTCATTGCAATAATAATGGAGGACATGTGTCCTCCATTATTATTGCTACAGTTTTTTTATGAGGGGTATGATTTAAGGGATACATGTCATGCCATAGCACTCAGATTTTGAACACATGTCATGCATATTTTCGTATTTCGCGAAAATTTTAACTACTTACTAAAATCTCACCACAACAGTCCTAAATCAATGTTTATTTCTGGGAAAATTGTATCTTTGACTAACTTCGCCCTGCAGTGTTCCTGTTTTGATTTTTTTTCTAATCCTGTGTTTATTACCTTCAAGGACTGTTTATTACCTCGTCAAAACAATCGGTTATCTGCTCAGTATTTCATGAAACCTGAAGTCTAAACAAAAGTTGAAGTCACGTAATATATGTGCTTTGTCATTTATGTGTATGTTGTACAACAACATTTGTACAACTAACTATAATTTTGTTAGGTATAGAAATATAAAGAAGGATATACCTAATAGACAAACCTCACGTTAAGCAGCCGCGCTTAACACCACGTATACTACACATGTATTCACATCAGCTTGATATTACGATTTTTAAACAACATGCAACTGACAGGTTTACTTCCATATTTTAGCGCCTGTTCCCCATAGACGACTACCTGCAAAGGATGAAAGGGATTACTTCGTGGATGCGGGCACTCCTGGTGGACTGGATGGTGGAGGTCCAGGAGAGCTTCGAGCTCAACCACGAGACTCTATACCTGGCCGTGAAGCTGGTAGACCTGTTCCTGACCAGGTCCACAAAGACGCAGGCTGAGAGAGACCAACTGACGAAGGAGGAATTGCAATTGCTCGGAGCTTCTGCACTTTTCATTGCTTCTAAATTTGACGTAAGTATATATTTTTATTTTCAGCAATGATTATCCCACTGCAGACCAAAGGCCTTGCTTTCCTCCTTCATTCTTCCTGGTTGAGAGCTTACTGCATCCACCCTTTGCCATATAAGTGAACATAAAATAAAAATCATAATTGTTTCCTTTGTACAAGTATATTATGCAGTCTGTTCTGTTGTATTGATAGCATTCAAATGGCTACATGAATTCTATCAATTTTGATACTGCAAAGTCCACCCGTGACCATGGATGCTGGAAAGGATCAATATAACGCGATAAAATCCATAAAAAGTAGATTTATTTCACTGCAAAGTTGTGTTCACAAGTTGCAATAATCACACTGTATGGTAATATTACTGACTACTGACTATATGGTATTATGAGAGGCCATAGGCAACATTGGGCATTTGTCGGCCTTTCCAGAGAGTTGGGGTGGTTTGAATGAACTCAACATTTTCCCACCCACACGCAAAATACGCGTTTAGTCGTGGAAAAAAGCCTGCTATATACCATGACCATACCATATAACTAAACAGTTGATCTGAGAACTTGGTAAGAACCTTAGTGAATTAGTGTATAGCTGCAAATGGCATACTATACACCCGTAAACGATCATGCATTTAATCACAATATTTTTTTACAAAGATTATTAAGTTATTTTAATAGTGAAGGAAAAATAAAGTCGCCTCAAAGACGTAAATTAAAAATGTGAAGGCAAATTTCGACATGGCGGGTGGGGGTCGCGGTGGCTTAGCGGTCATAGCGTCTGGTGTACTTAACCAGAAGACGCAGGTTCGAATCCTGCCCGCGGTCGTATTTTTCTTTCACTATTAAAATAACACGATGTTTTTATCAGGAGCGCATCCCCCCACTGGTAGACGACTTCCTGTACATCTGCGACGGTGCTTACACACTGAGCCAGCTTCTCAAGATGGAGATGAACATCCTGCGCGTTGTAGACTTTGACCTTGGCGTCCCGCTGTCCTACAGATTCCTCAGGAGATACGCCAGGGTGAGTCATGTTTCTATCTATCAGTTTCTTAACACACCTAACTCAATATAAGCTGCTTGTTGGAAAATCGCTAAAACGTGTCGTTATTTACAACTGGGCTGACTTTTTGGCCTCCTTGAAAATAGCTTTATAATATTTAATAATTAATTATGTATTGTAAGAATAGTTGATTAAGTAATTATTGATACTAAAATTGATAATTTCAACGCACTCCTCTCTTCTACTAAATTATTGATGCCTTGCTGTGCCCGACGGGGTCCATAATTACTTATCTTCAACTATACCTGTTAATATTTACATTATGGAATGCAATAAAGTATTGAGTATTGTTTTTCGCGGACTTAACCGTAATTGGTCAGTCTATTATGAAGCGTGCGATATGTAATAAGTACTACTTGAGTCGTTCTTCTCACTGCTGAGGGTCGTGACCTCAGTGTGAAAGTAAAAAGTTAAAAATCCTTTTTTTATGGAACACGCAGTGCGCTCGAGTGTCGATGCCGACGTTGACGCTGGCGCGGTTCGTGCTGGAGCAGTGCCTGCTAGAGTACAACCTGCTGGAGCACTCGGACAGCAAGATGGCCGCCGCCGCACTCTACCTCGCGCTGCGGATGAAGTCCATAGGACACTGGACGCCCACGCTACAGTATTATACAGGTAGGACTGGATGGAATAAGCATCATATTCCATTGCACATGTATGATTATTGTAGACCATTCTATCGGCGAAGTTAATAGAAAAAATTGCCGCTCATAAGTATTGTACTAATAAGTCTGGCATAACAAATATATATATTTATATACGACCTTATTGGTGAGATCCTTCAGAAAGGTCAGGTGCATAGTACCTGCAACCGGCGCATGTGTATGACAAGATGTATGAATGTGGACGAAGCAAAAGAAGTATGCAAGAATCGTAGCAGATGGCGTTCTGTAGTTTCTGCCTACCCCTATGGGAAAAAGGCGTGAGTGTATGTATGTATGGATGTATATATATTTTTAGAAGACATCAATATTGTAACATTGTATGTGGTCGTCGGTGCGACAAATAGCATAGAAGCTTCGTATGGTGCACTATTGAGGTAACTCGTATACCTATCTAAGTAAGTTTTTGTGTAACAGGATACACCGTCAAGGACATCCTTCCCATCGCAATCGCACAAAACGCGACACTACACAAGAAGCCAAAATCCGCTATCAGCACAGTTAGAAATAAGTATTCCCACACAATCTTCTTCGAAGTAGCCAAGGTACCTCTGATCGAGGACGCGGCGCTCTCCAGCTGAGGCAAGCCTAGTGGCGCTTTACATGCTGTACAGACTATACTAAGGTGGGTCCAAATTTTCTAATTGATACATTTGTAAAGTTGTGTGTACATTATTTGGAGGCTAGAGGACGAAAGATGTCTGACTCAAGTTGCACTGTAAATAAAATTCATACTTTTTCTGTCAGTATTTATGTAATTATTTTTTGTTGTTGTTTAATTTTCTAGCTTCGATATTAATTTTCTTCTTAATTGTTAGCATAACTTTTCGCTTATGATTTAAATGTATTTTCTTGGTATATCTGGAAAATCTATGAATGCTTTCCCAGTAAAATGGCATATGAATTAATGGAGTTAAATAGTCCGTGATTTTGTTATTATCGTATCTCTCTTATTAAACGTATTCACGTTTTATTTAATTATCATAAAATTTATGATAAGACGTAATTTTAACAGAGATAGAGATCTTGCGTCAGACTGAACTCGGTCCGCGCTGCCGTAGACTAAGAAATCGCAATCGATGACTCGTGTTACTTAATTATTTGTTATGTGTTGTCCAATTTAATATGTGTCAAAGTTAATGTTGCGTGTAGCTCGTTCACGACATTAATAATAAGAATCGGGCCCGTTGCCCTTGAACGAGTTATGAAGGGACAGCCATCTAAAAAGACCAATAATAATATGTAAGGTGCCACAAGGCTCATTAGTGCTACGTTATTTGTAAGTAGTTGTGACTAAACTAGACAATTTGCCTCGGGATAACCAACCCGAGTGGCTAAACACTGCCATTAAATGAACGTGTAGGTAGTAAAAGTTAGATCAATTAAGAGTTTGATATTTGTGTTAAGTACACGAATTGTTAAGCTTTATAGACTATGGTCTGAGTTGTTTATGCGAAGTTTATTTACTTTCGGTAAATTAATGTAATAAAGACTGAAATGTTGACATGATCGAATGGAGCGTCAGGCTTACCTGACTTATATTTTTTGTCAAATATGTGCCATATACTGCTATGGCAATCAAAACTCGGAACAGATGACTTGAGGATAAAGCCTCAATAAATAACACCAGTCGAACGAAACTAAGTTTCCACAACAAAAGCGTTTGAATATATTGAATAAAAGACAAACCAAAATCTCATCATGTCCTGTCTGACCTCAATAGAATATTTACCAAAAATCAATGCCTAAAATCCACATTCCAATATTGTTTCACTTCCGCCTCGCTGCTTATATTTTAATTAGAATAACGCTGTCTTCCTATAGTAAATTATAGGTGTTAATCGGCTTAATGTATTGAAAAGTATATTTATCGGAAATATACAAATTTATTAACACTTTGATAAGTATTTCCCGGGACTGAGATTTTAATTTCTCAACGCGTAGCTAATAAAATCGTCAAAGTGTATAATTTGTATGAGAGCGCTTTCGCTTTATGATAAATATTCTATGCTTAGGATTATTTTACGACTAAGATTTTTAGAATCTTTAGTAATCGTATGCCTTGACTATACAGCCGTGACCATAAGTGTTCGTCAAAAATCTCAAATCAATAACAATGAATTATTTTAATTGAACATTTATGATCTCGTCGGTACTGCGTAGGTTCAACCAGCGCCGGATGTGTAAACGTTTTTATACATATTATTATGTATTCTTGGCAAGCTTTGCTAATACTCTTTTAATTATAAACTATTATTAATGGATTTTGTAATGTTTTAATATAATTAATTTACATAGTAATTATTGTGAGATTATTCGCATCATTTGTCATATGTTTTGTAATTTATCACATTTTAAAGAGTACAAAATATTGGAATGTTATAATAATGTTGTTCGTTTAATAATAAGTTTTAGAATAATTGTCACTTTGAAAACTGTTTTCTTCTTGATAACATTTGTCGTCGAATTATACAAGGTTAATGTAAACTGACGTGTAAATAAAAGTGATTTTGGTTTGGTACTACGATTTTTGATTTTAATACTTGTAATTATTTCATCTTTACTAAAGACGGATACGCGCATCAGCCAAAAAAATGACTACTCATGGTGATACTTAAAATGTGTTTCTAAAATAAAACTAAGTAAATTATTTATAATGTGATTTAATCACACTTGAAAACAAAATGGTTTTTCCAGCAGTCAAACCCGACGTCTTGACTTATACATACAAAAAATTACGAAACAATACCTACTTATATTAATAGGTACACACGCTTGGGACAAGATGTCGTGGGCATAAACGTTGGACTAACTTATATACACAGCACAAACTATATTAATAAAATGCATGTACGGATCACGACTGCGACCGTGAGGTATTCCAAAAAAAAATTTGATTTACTTCCGACGACATTTTAAATCATAAAAAAATGTCTAAAATATTTATCACAATACATATTTTTCTGGTGCCAAGACGGCTCATCAATTTAGAATATTATTTACAATTGAGATGAAATTATAAAAAAAATACAACATTAAGTTCTTCGTAACAGATCACATTATGAATACAATGTAGATACGATCTGTAGATGCTACAGGAATTGTTTACCGATTTTGTTTGCTACGTCCTCAACGATGGTGGCATTATTAAACTGGTAGATAGTTTTTTTATGAGGCAACTTTTTTTTATAACACACCAATTTGTGGTCGGAATCAGTTCCATCCATTCACTCACTTTACTTGTCTGGGGATGGATGGCACAATATTTCTAGTGGTAAATTTAACAATACACACGAAAAGTAAATAGTAATACCTAAAATATTGATTTATTAGCTTTATACAATTTATCTGCAATCCTTTTACTTGATTCAAAAATCAAGCTTAACAAACTGCTACTGGTATTTATGATGATTTACACATTTTTTTATTAATTTTTTTTTTTGAAACTGGGACTATGCCTCCATCGCTGCGGATGAACAATAAATACGTGTTACAGTTTCCATAACCTCCCATACCAAGTTTATAACAATTCCCATATAAATAAGCCATGTTGTAGAAATTAGGTATAGCTAAAATATACATAGATCACATTTCCTAAGATAGCAAAACATTGGATAAGGCATTTAAAAGTAGCCATACACGCTAATATTATTTGTAAATATTGCACATTGAACGGGCATGACTATGCACGGCCCAAATTTATTAATGTTTTCTGTACCAGCTTTATGGACAGTTGCTCGAATATTTATGTATTAGTCTCCATTCAACCAGCAGTAGGCTAGCGTGGTGAATTATAGCCTAATCCCTCTCGTTCTGAGAGGAGACCCGTGCCCAGCAGTGGGACAATGTAATGGCTTGATGATGATGAAGGCAGGAGTTCGTTTGTGATAGGTCCAAGCTAACACAGTTTATGCATCGGAGATAAAATATAAGAAAATATTCATTATAAGATTTACTATGTCGATGAAACGCGGCGTCGCATTTTGACTACCTTTGCCTGTGAGACCGCAAGTTTAAATGCTAATGCTATTATATAATGTTAAAATCGTTATTGAATAGCTTTTTTTCGAGAGAATCTGTAAGTCCTAAGGTCATTCAGTGAATTTAGTTTCATTTCACTCATGAAATTAAACTTCATTCTGTCCTGATTTGGACTGTCATATGCCGCCGATGCCGACGCAGAATACAGATGCAAAATACATACATATTATATACACATACTACAGCAAAATACTGGACAAGTAACACCTCTAGCAATCGAAATTCCATAACGTGTATGGCTACCATGGTCAGTACTAGACTTGCCTTAAGAGCAGATATAAAAAAGTGACTGCTAAATCCTCCACTTTGTCAGTAACTATTACTGTTTTGGTTAAACTTAACTTAGGATCGGCGGATAATTTAATCATTATTCATACGACTTGCACGGATCCAATAAACTGGTTAACGTTTTAAAGTTACAACTGGGTACGCTCTTGAGAAATTGTACTAATTTCCAAATGGACTTGGACACTCACGACGAGACTCACTCGAAGTCGCTGAAGTGGCAATGGGCAAGTTACCAAGTTACGTTTCTCGGAGAACCGATCACTCTTGAAGCAAACGAGTTCTTGGGTAGACCACGTCTAGGCAAACGTAGTGCAAGATGTCTGGCTGTCAGGTGGGGTGACGATTTGTGAAAGGCGTTTGGCAGTGGTCTTCACTAAAATACCCAAGTCCAGCAGTAGACGAATACGGGATAATTATAATGATTTCTCATTCCTCCACTAAAATAACTTTATTATTTTAGCATGGAAAATGCTTAAAAAATACAAAAAGATTCTCTTTGTATAGCCTGGCTAGCTAAAATAGCCATTTTTAATGAATTATAATATGATCCAAGGAAACACGACTACACATCGTGCAATAATTTGCAAGTATAAGCTCTATCATTGTACAAAAAGAGCAGCTTATACTACAAATGTATGGCGTTATTGTAGACGTTAATCTGTGAAAATAGTCTAGGAGTCGTTGATAAATATTACTGGATCCGTGCTAGCCACTACACTCGAGTCAGTGAATTTCCAATCACAACACAGAAGATGGATCAAGTTACAAAACCTGTTTCGTATTTCTTACCAAGTGTAAAATCAGAACGCAACTTATTGCCGCAAACGCGAACATTAAATACCAATGACTATAAACAAAACTACACTTAGATATCGCTCCTGCAATAATACCTACACGCTTTCGAGTGGTCACTAGACTAACTTATCGATATAAATTATATACATTACGCGTTCTATACAAGTGAACGCATCTAATTATATTTACAATAAAGTTTTGGATGCTTTGGCTAACAATAGGGCACTCGCTTAAACTCGCACCACACGGCACTTGTCTCGTTGCTAGAAAATATGCTAAGATGATTGATGCTGTAATAAATACACACATAAATCAATGACGCAGACAATTATTAACTTAAAATTAAATCGTTTTGTCATTGACCCCAGTATCAAGACAAAATTCTAAGTATAGTTAGGTGTTTCTATATGAACTTGCAACACAAGTGTCGTATGATGTTAGCTTTACAGTTAATTCCTATAAAACTACGTTATTAATTTCAAGTTCGTTAGGAACCAACGTGGTAGGCTACTGTATCTGAACAAATACACGAATTTGAACCCTATGAATAGTAATACTGGGTTTATAATCGCTTGCTATACTTTAACACACATTACACAAAATATGCTTCAGTATCGTAAAGCCATTAAAACCCGTAATTTAAGAATGGTGAGTTGATAACTTTTGCATAAACGGTACCTATTCGCGACAAATACAAAGTCTTAAATGGTATTTTTGTAAAAGCTACTATTCTAAATGCTATTAAATATCAATGTCCAAATAATAAAAGATTGGACTGATCCAAAGAGGTGGCAAGAGATATTCATAATAAAACCTATTTACGCAAAAGCCTCAACTGGTATTTCTTGAATATACACTATTAGCTAGGATTGGATGATTTGTGGTTCTCCTGCACATCAGTGGTGTCGTGTGAGCACTCGTTCATGGGCTGGGCCCGGGGCGAGACTGGCCTGAAGGTGCACTCGAGGGAGTCCGAGTCCGGAGTGCCCGGCGTGGACGGGGTGAGTCTGTCGGAGGTGCACATACGTTTGGAGAGGGGCGAGTCGCTCTCGTCGTAGCGCCGCTTGCCGGGCAGCATGTTGGGCCGGCTCACGGGGCTGAAGCTCGACGCCCTGATGGCGATGGGGGACAGGCTCCGCCGCGTCGTGTACTTCCGCGTCGGGGACGGCGACACGACTGGTGAAAACCTGGAAGTTATGGTAATGATCAGCGATTGTTCATTCATAGTGTTTTTTTATTCAGAAAGCTGTCTATTCGTCCGTACTCTTCTTTTTTGCTCCATCTTTCTCCATTTCTGTCTAGTTCTTTGAAAAAAAAATGCTCATACGAGGTAAGATTTGATTGTTTGTTTGTGTATTTGCATTGAATAGGGTCTGACCGTACTGGACCCTCAGATCAAATAAAAAGTTAAGTTGGAACTTTGCGAACAAAGAAGTGAGGCCGGATAAAACTACGCCTTGCCGTGTACAAACAACACGTAAACCGAAACCGAACTTACCTGAACAGAAACTACGACAAATAGCTCGACGACAAGATAAGGCGTAGTTTCGGTATACGTGTGAACGTGTAATTGTGTTTGTACACGGCAAGGCGTAGTTTTAGCTGGCCTCAACTTCTTTGTTCGCAAAGTTCTAACTTAACTTTTTATTTGATTTGAGACTGGACCGATTTGAAAAATTCTTTCACCGATAGAAAGCTACATTATTCCCAAGTGACATAGGCTATACATTATCCCATAAAATTACAAAAAAGAGTACTTCACACGGGCGAAGCCGCGAGCGGAAAACTAGTAACTATTAACTAAATAAACTGTTACTACATATCACAAGGCTCTATGCTAGGTGTAGGTTAACAATCAATATCATACTTCGGTTATCTATACTAAGTGAAACGACATCGAGCTATCTGACATTGACATAGAGAAAACATTCCGTATAATGGATAAGCAGTACATTGTATCGATATAATCTATGAAAGCGGTTAGGTGGGGCTTACGTAGCATATCGAAATATTTCGTATAAAATTGATTTCTCACGTACGGAATGACATATAAAATATTCCCGCCTGTCTTCTCAGGGTTAGTAGGCAGAGATACTGATGTTTACCGGTGTATTTTTTTGTAAGTCCAGGTGCGAGATTATTCGCAGTTAACCAGGCACTTATCTAACTTCAAACTGCGGCTGAATTCAAAGAAAAACCCACTAACACCGACTTGGAAATCGAACTCTTGATTGCCTCACGCTCTACAGCCGCGCTTGGGACTAGATTAGTCGAACAACTTTTTGTTTGTAGTGCGGAATAGTATGGACCGTCTGCCATCTGTGAAGGTGGCAACGTTTTTTTTTTTTCATGGGAAAACCAAAGGAGTTGCAGATGCGTTGCCAAGCCTATTTAACGAAAATGGAGGAGAAAGAAAGAAGGAAGGGGACTGAGGTAGGAAACGGGCCTCCGGCCCTCCACACTCACCGTACGCAACGCAACAGTATGCATACTGCTACTTCACGTCGATATTCCGTGGGGAGGGTACTACTTCCCCGGTCGTGCGGACACATTCATGCTCGACACTACTACTACTATGTATACAGGACTTAAACAGTCTAAAAACCGCACTTCCCTATAGCCACGATTGTGACGATCTGTGATCCGGCATTCGCAGGACTCCTTCAAAGTGATCGCATTACTCACCTAGGTATCCTAGTAGGTGAGTTGGCGAGCCCCGTTACGAGCGTGAGGTCCTCACAGGACTGTCCCATCTGCATGGCTGTGTGTATCTCCCTCTCATGTGCTACTTCGCGAGTGTTGCTGACGTCAGCGCACTCCTCTGCACGAAGCTGGTCGACTCGCGGCGCCATGCGCGCCCACGAGTTCTATGCAACAATAGATGATTCGTTATGGAGACAGTTTATAATAAAAGCAGATGCAAATGTTAATAGTTTATTATGGAGTTTTTTTTTATATGACAACTTGGACTTCGGAAACTTCGAAGTAAGTCATTATATGCATTAAGCAACTCAATATCGTAACAGTCCAATTTGCGCCCATCTTCCAAAAAATAATTGTGTGATAAACAAATAATGTGAAGATATATACAACACCATAATCATCAGTCCTATCTCTTCCTACGAAAACCAAGCAAAGAAAACTAATAGTATAGCCCATTTACCCTAATGACGGCAAAATTTAGGTTAACCCATTGCATTGTCCCACAGCTGGGCACGGGTATCACATCGGATCAAGAGGGATTATACTATAGTCCACTTCGCTAGCCTACTACAGGTTAACAGACTTTGCACGCTTTTCTCTCAGGCATGTAGGTTTCCCAACGCAACCTTAACCATTGCCGTAACGCTCAGCATCTTTTTATGCAAACAGTTATGGAAAGGTCGGTTGCCCTGGCGTCGGTGGCAGAGCCCTACAATATCCCAGATCATCCCCGCTGGTTCGGGGACACTACTGGCTCTGTTGCCATTTACTGGGGTGGAGGAGTGGGAGACCCCTCCTGCTCCTTACTTGAAAGAGGACCGGGATTCATCGCTGTAAAGTGGGGAACTCTAGCAGTAGTAGGGTGTTACGTTTCACCTAATATCACCCTTGCTGAATACGGGGCATACCTGGACGGAGTAGCAAACTGCATGCGTGGGACTTGTTTCCCTCGTCCAGTACTTGTTTTGGGTGACTTTAATGCTCACTCTAGAGCGTGGGGAAACAGACGGGATAGCCCAAGGGGACGGACGCTACAAGAATGGGCGGCTGGACTTGATCTTTGCCTTCTGAATCAGGGATCTGTTGCAACGTGTGTCCGATGGCAAGGAGAATCAATCGTTGATTTGTCATGGGCGAGTCATACTGCAGCCCGCTTAGTGTCAGGATGGCGAGTGGCAGAGGAGGTAGTTACCTTATCCGACCACCGCCATATCGTTTTCCAGGTAGCTCTTCGTCCTGCAGATAGTTCTAACCGTCTGAACCGAGACCTGCAACGGCGCTGGTCCCTCAAACAGCTCGACCGAGATTTACTCATCGCAGCTGCCTTCGTCGCTTCGTGGTCGGAGCCAAACTTTGAAAGAGTTCTACCCGATCCAGAGGTCGAAGCAGGCTGGTTTAGGGAGACTATGACCTCAGTTTGTGACACTTCGATGCCCAGGGTTAGATGCGCCAAGAATAGGTCCGTGTACTGGTGGTCGGAAGACATTGCCCAGCTGCGTGTGGTATGCTTGAGGTCTCGACGCCGGTATACACGTGCCCGGCGCAGACGCCGAGCTACAGCCGAGGAGATAAACACAGCTTATGTGGAATACCGAACAGCTACAAAGGCGCTCCAAAACGCCATTGCAGAGGCTAAGTCTCGATCATGGAGCGAGCTTCTCGATGGTTTGGACAGGGATCCGTGGGGGAAACCATATAAAGTCGTGATGGGGAAACTGCGTCCATGGGTCCCCCCACTAACGGAAACCCTAGACCCAGACTTATTGGCCAGAATTGTTACCACTCTCTTTCCAACAGTTCGGGAACATCGCCCAATGGCCTCAATAACCGAAGCAGTGGAGTGGTCTAACGAATATGAGGTGTCGGAGGGAGAGCTGAACCGAGCTGTTAGCCGCCTTAGAACCCGCAACACAGCGCCAGGCCCTGACGGGATCCCAGGTCGGGCATGGGTTTTAGCTTTATCTGCTCTTGGGGGAAGGCTGAGGCGCCTATTCAGTAGCTGCCTACGCCATAGTGTTTTTCCGTCCAGCTGGAAAGAAGCTGTACTGATTTTACTGAAGAAGGAAGGCAGGAACGCAGAAGCTCCCTCTGGGTATCGCCCCATATGCCTGCTTGATGAAGTCTCCAAGCTATTTGAGAGAATTATTGCAGCGCGTCTCAATAACCATCTGACGCGGGTTGGCCCAGACCTA
Source organism: Subacronicta megacephala (assembly GCA_958496365.1). Classification (NCBI taxonomy): domain Eukaryota; kingdom Metazoa; phylum Arthropoda; class Insecta; order Lepidoptera; family Noctuidae; genus Subacronicta; species Subacronicta megacephala. Next base: position 1,455,707 of record OY292515.1, on the reverse strand, counting down.
GCCGACAGTCAGTATGGCTTCCGGCAGCAGCGTTCTACGGTGGATGCCATCCTACGCGTTCGTTTGTTGTCTGAGCAGGCATTGTCCCAGGGTAAAGTGGCACTAGCGATAAGTCTCGATATTGTTAACGCCTTCAACTCTCTGCCTTGGGGTGCAATCCGGAGGGCACTTGCATACCATTGCGTCCCGCCCTACCTGCAGAGCATACTCGGGGCTTATCTTCAGGATAGACACATCCGATATGTGGGTATGGACGGCTGTGTGCATCGTAAGGAGATGACTTGTGGGGTTCCACAGGGGTCGGTACTTGGCCCGCTCTTGTGGAACCTTGCTTACAATGCAGTTCTGCGTGTGGATCTTCCCGCTGGCGTAAGTTTAGTCTGTTATGCAGACGACACTTTAGTTCTGGCCAGCGGCGATACGTTCCATCAGACCGTTCTGCTTGCTGAGTTTGCATTGGCAAAGGTCGTGGCTGCTATTAACGGGCTAGGACTGCAAATAGCACCACATAAAACCGAGGCGTTATGGTTACATAAACTGCCCCGAGGAAGAGAACCACCCAGTTTGACGGTTCGCGTTGGTGATGCGCAAGTTCTGGTAGGCCGGTTTATGAAGTACCTCGGTCTCACTTTGGATAGCCGATGGAGCTTTGAAGAGCATTTTAACCGCCTAGTTCCACGGATTGAGAGGGTAGTAGGTGCTCTGCACGGTCTATTGCCCAATCTTGGAGGACCTAGGGAAGAAGTACGCCGCCTCTACGCGGGTGTCGTGAGGTCTGTGGCCCTCTATGGGGCACCTGTCTGGTCACACCGGCTGTCCGGCGTCCGGCGATGCAGAGCTAAATTCTACAGTCTGCAGCGCAAAGTGGCTATCCGGATCGCACGTGGTTACCGAACAATATCCTTCGAGGCGGCAACTCTTCTGGCGCGTTTTCCGCCGCTAGACATTCTTGCGGACATGGATGCGAGAGTCTATAACGGCATCCGCGCCATCCGCCTCAGCAACGGGAGCGCGCCCCCACAGGTGTTCGAAGTGCTACGACGGCAGGAGAAACAATACGCTCTCGAAAGGTGGCGCGAACAACTTGAAGGCCCACATTACGCACACAAGCGCGTAGTTGAAGCGATTTTACCATCTTTCGCGGCTTGGTTAAAAAGGGGTGAGCGGGTCACTTTCCGGCTTACTCAGGTATTCACTGGGCATGGGTGTTTCGGAGAATATCTGAACAGGATCGGACGTGAGGCTACGGCAAACTGCCACCATTGTGGGGGTAACCAGGATTCCGCACAGCACACGCTCGCTGAGTGCCCTGCATGGGAGTCGGAGCGGCGACTCCTTGTCGATCGGGTTGGACAGGATTTGTCTCTGCCAAATGTCGTTGCAGCTATGCTGGCAGAGACAGAAACGTGGAGGGCCGTTGCCTCTTTCTGCGAGACTGTCATGCTCCAGAAGGAGTCAGCGGAGCGCATTCGTGAGAGAGCCGACCCCGCTCGAAGGCGAAGGCGCCGGAGAGGCAATCGCCGTGGTGCCCAGCCTAACTAGGGCTAAACGTCGAATCCCTGTGAGACCACTCGCAGATGATATTTTTTAGGTTGCGGGCGCTTAGAGAAAATCTCAGCGTCCGTGTACCGGGGGGATCGCAGCATAAAACTGCTGCAATTTTGTGACGTGCTGAGAGCAAGGCACTGGAGGGCCACCGGTGCGTTCTTTGGAGATCTCGGAGCCCCCCTCCTCTTTGTGCTATGGATGGCCGTGTGTTTTTAGTCGGTAGGAGTCCGACATAATCCTCCGCTTTTTCTTTTGAGAGGCGGAGGACATCCATGAGGATTTTCACACGGAAAAAAAAAAAAAAAAAAAAAAAAAGGTTTCCCACGATGTTTTCCTTAACCGTTTTAAGGAGTGATCAACATGAAAAGGCCTTGGATTCAAAATCGATAAGGTTTCGATTGGCAGTTCACTGGTCATATCGCAGCACATTTGAACGTAAGAATATCATTAAAGGGCGACTGTCTATTAAGCCCTTTTACTATCACAAGGGTGTAAATACAGTTAAAATCAAATATAATATTTACGGCTACGTTCACTGGTGAGGTAGCAGGTCCGAATGTACCGCTATGCCTGCGTGTCCGCGTCAGGTTGTTGTTGGAGAACATGCTGAAGATCGACGTGTTCCTGAAACAATTGCATTAATACGTTACATTTACACTCCATATTTTCTCTTCTTTAAAGTATTGAAAAACAAAATAAAGTCCAGTAAAGAAGATCACGGCAAAGGCTGCGAAAATGAAGATAACTGCAGCGATTAAGCTGTTAACATTTTAAAAATCTAAGTTCCCGTTATTTTAAAACGCTCATTAGTTAAAACACGGTTTGTCTTTTTTTATTTTAATTAATGTCGGGGTCTTGCCTACGTCTTGCGTACGTAAATCGCTATGACACTGAATCATATTAATAAGATTTATGATATATTTTTAGTCATTCTGCAATAAGGACCTTAATCTTTTCCTAATAAGCGTCACAACGGTTACTGCCTACTTGCCTAATACCTAGATGGAACCCGTTCGTGGTAATTTTGTGCACTCCTGCACGCAACCACCGCGCTCTGCAAGCGAATTGGTATCAATTGAGAACGAGTAGCAACGCACTCAATTAGATTATAAAGTACTGAACAGAACTTGAATGTAGGGGACCATGCCGTGGGGAGACAGCATAACAATATCGGAAGGAGTGTATAGAATGGCACGTTTAATTCTGTGGGAAGATTGTGCTTATGGATATAGGATCCTTTAGAACAAATGCCTTCGAAGACAAATAAAAGGATGAGGAACTTTAGAGTGGGCGAAGCGATCAAATCCTGTTTTTTAGAATACATTGGGAGCTTGATTCGCTATAGTTTAGCTCGTCACAACAGTCGAAAGGACCACTGTTTGTTGTACGTAGATCGCACAAGCGTGCATTCAAACTAAAACTTAACTATAGGGAGTTGCTGTTGGATATATCGCAAGATAATAGTATCTTTTCCAAGATTAAAGCGAAAAGGTATCGTTAATTTACCTAGAACTCCGAAGCGATAGAAGATCGATGTGCTTATTTGGCGAGTGCCTTATCCATGACTCAATTTCATTTTATATCCCATCCAGTTTCTGCAGATAAATTGAATGACGTGCGCTTTGGAATTCTTTATTACCCTTTCGGGCAGAATGAAGCATAAAAGAACTCTTTTCTGGAGGAACTCCAAATGTTCTACAAAGTATTTAACGACCTTTGTGTCGCCGTCGCCTTCATTGCTCAGGGTTCATTATTCCAGCATTGGGACTAAAATATTGTGGGACCAATTTTGTAATTTACAGAATGCTGGGGTAAGCGGCACATTAAATAGTAACGCTTCCAGGTGGTTTTAAAAACTACCTGCTACTGAGTGAATTTATCTGAAAACTATGTCAATTCGTCAATTACTAGTCTTTATTCTCCCAATGAGAATCTAATGACGGTCGAAAGAAGCCTTCAAACGCATCCAGCCAAATATTCAAAAGATCTTTACAACTGGAGTGCATTCGATGAGGATGCAGATTGAGGACCGATTAATTATTGTTAGGCGACTGCGGAGAGGCGCATGTACAGTGGGTTATAGCTGTTACCTGACCCACCGAGACCCCGCCGTCCCATCTAGGGTGGGTCAGGTAACACCTATAACCCACTGTACGTACACCAACAGTGAATAATAATGAATTGATAGGTAAACCACTAACGGAATGTTGTATGAAAAACTCTGGGAAACCACTCAGCATTAGCTTAACATTTCCTCAAATAGTTCACAAAAGCAAACTAGATCTGAATAAACAGCACGACACATAGTTGCTTATAAAACACGTATATTCCCATACCATAACATTACGAGGATCGTCGTGAGACAATAATAACAAGGACAGTGTTGCGTGCCGCAATAACAATTACTGTGTTTATTATACTATTTCGTTTCAACCATATTATTGTTGGGTATGTTATCAGTCACGATCCTCGAATGACAGGCATAGTTACATGTAATCACGATTGATTCTGAGGGCTACAATCAATGCATCAAATCACGTTTATTATATTAAAGTGCGTTCGAAATAACTGAACTTGTCTGAAGTTCGCCGTTCCGAATTTCCGCACAGGTACAGTTTGTTCGAAATAAGTAAGCCGATCGGAAGTTATCTGTAAGTGATAAATTTTATTAGAAAGAGACGGTTTAAAGATAATTAGAGTCGTATATGTTTCACATTTCTAATTATTTTGTTTACTGATTTCGATATTTATGTATTAAAACACTTAATTAAACGATTTTATCACCACGGTTGTTCGGAACGGCTAACTTCCGATCGGCTTACTTATTTCGAACAAACTGTAGATCGCTTAATCCGTCAAGCGCCAAATACAAAATCAAAACAATGCAAAATCTATTTTTTTGTTCTCATGAGACCACTACGTGCTTCAGTGAATTAATTATGTGTTTTCAACCGGATTCAAAAAGGAGGAGGTTCTCAATTCGTCTTTATATATAAAAATTTAAATTAGTAAAGAAAATAATCACAAACGCGTAACATATACGCAATTGTCTTTACTTGACCATTGCTAAACCATTTGCTGACAACTTCAGACGTGCAGTTATTTAAAAAAAAACAGTTTTTTATGTGGCATAATACCGAACTCGCTTCGCGTGATACTTGAAGGGTACCGCGTAATATCAGGATGCTTGGAATGGACGCGATTGAGTGTTGCCAACAACACGAGACGACAAATGCTAAGACTCATGTGGCCAGTGGCATTACATTCAATAACCAATAGTATTATTAACCAGAACACATTAATCTTAGCACCCTACTCTCGCTTATGTAATGAATCTACAGGGTGCGGCGAACTTATGTGAATAGTGCATACCCTTCCTACAACAATTCGCTTTAGCGACCCACTTTAAACGTGGGAGGTAAATGCATAAGCACGTGTGTTAGATACGTCGTGACAAACACGAGACATGTAGTGTTGGAGAAGTAGGGAGCTGTTGAGCCCGTTAGGGGGAAAAGGAAAAAAAGTATATATAGAGAGAGAAAGAGAAAAATAGTATTTATTTATTTGTAAGGAGGAAGAACACAAAAGGGAATCCGTCCTCGAGATTTGTATTGCCTAGAGGTGTCCCTACATGACTTAATAATTGTTTAATTCAAAACTAGCTCTAACAATTTTTTACTGAAAATCTAACTGTAGAAATTTGAAATTTTTTTCATCAATAGAAAGCTACATTATTCCTGAGTAACATAGGCTATATATTATCCCGTAAAATGAAAAGAAACGTATAGTCCACGCGGGAGAAGCCGCTGTCCGAAACCTATAGTTTATACAATAAAATAAAATTGCTTGTTACAATGTAGAAACTAGATAGTTGATATTATATTATATCTTATGTTACCATCAACTCATTAACTACCCCACTGATGGGCTCATAGAGCAGTTAGGCTATTGTCGACAATGCTAGCCTACTGCAGGTTGGCCATTTCCTTGCTATATGCCCTTCACCATTTCATGCAAGTGTGAATTAATTATTCATATGCACATGACGAAAAGTCAGGTGCATGCCTTGTATACGAACACAAGACCCTAAACCCAGCAGTCTAATGGTTAACATGTAATTACAGAAAAGCTACAAATAATAACATTGAACAATAGAATAAGTGATCAAAAATGACTTAAAAAATTCTTAGTTATAAATTTTACTGTTAAGTACCTAAATCTACCTGAGATGTAAATAAGTATTTAACCACACAACCATACAACCATTACAATAGAATGATAGAACAATTTAGATTCTATATCTAAATTGTGACAATTAAAAAAGTTTTACTTTAAACATTTATAGTTGGACAAATAGCTATTAAAAAGATAAATACATGAAACACATACACTCACACCTTTTTTCAAGAGGGGTTGGTAGAAAATATTGACTGCCACTTACATAACTCTTTTGCTTCTTCTATACATTCTTTTATACAGATGTGCTGGCTACCACGCACCTAGCCTTTTCAGAGGAACTTGCCGATAAGATCAGTGTATCTCCCTCTCCCGACACTGCCATTTGCCTTATAAATTCCATTTGTTAATCATCTTTCATTCATTAATTTACATAAATACTTTTATCTTCATATTTATGTAAATAAAACAGCATCTTATCCATTGCAAATGAATATTAATACAGTGAATAACTATATTCACTTTACAAAGTTCAACAATTAAACAAAAACTTATAATTTATCAGAAAATGAAAAAAATATCAAAGGAAATATATTCAGATAGCCTGTACATTAATAACAGACATTCATAGAATAAATAATGAGTATATATTAATACTGGTAATAATGACTAAAAACTATACAATTGAAATTTTAAACACACTTATCATGATTGGTTGTGGTTTTGTAGATTAGAAGGCAAAAGATACAATAACTAATTGTATCCATTCTTCAAATAAAACAGACAATTTTATTTTTATTACCCCATTGAGAAATAAATAATACATTCTTGAAAATATAAGAGTCAATAAGATATTAATTTATACACGTAACTGTTTAGTTGTTACACAAAGTATTGGTGAGATGATAATATATTTAAATTAATGTGTTGTATAGAATACTAACTTATATGAGTAACTTGTAAGTATTTGTTAATCATTGTAGTGTTAAGTTCCCACAAGTATAATATTGCGTTTGGTAGATATTGTATACTGATCAAGTTGAGGCTGTTTTATCAAAACATATTATTTTTAACAATTTACCTATTATCTTAACTGTAAATACAGTGTAATCAGTATATTTTCTAATTTACACCTGATAGCAGTAATGTTATACACATGAAGCAATTAAAATATAAGACCATGTAATAAAACCATATATACCAAAACATGGAACTATATCAAGTTGATAGCTCAGCACTAACTGCAGTACTTACACATTGTCAATACACCACAAACTATACACTGAAAATGACGCCAAGCTACTGCACATCAACCATAACAATATACAACCAACCAGTAATGATAATATTATAGTATACACCGTGAATAATGCACAAACATCGCTAAATACGGGCACAGCACCCACTGGCGACCTCAGCAGCTGTCAAAAATAGTTAGGCAGCGTAGCAACAACCATTATCATTATGCCGTATGAGGCGTGTTCAATACATCAAACTTTACCTGGGCGCTACGTTCGTCGTGGGCGATGTGGCTGTCGTAGAGGCTGCCTCATTGATTAACGGTGCGCTGCTGCACCTTTTTAATATGTTAGGAGCATCCACATCCATTATCTTAATGCCACCATTCGTTCACTGACGTACTATGTAGTTATATGCATCGGGATTGCCGAAAAGATTAGCTCTCTACTGTTTATATAACACTGTAAGTGCACTTACAAATAGTCTAATAAACAAAACACTCTACTGTTACAACTACATACATGTTATTAATTACGCGTAAATGAAACGATAACACAAAATAAAATGAAAATACGCTACTCGGAAAGCTAAAAAGTGGCTCGAAGCTGACCTGTCAAATCGCCGCAATAGAGGAGCGTTCAGATTTATTTTTCATAATATTTTCAAAAGATTTTATGGTGAATTTAGATTTTAATCTTTATGAAATATGATTTAGTTACAAAATACTTTTCTTTGTTACAATAAGAAAGTCTTAATACGAAAATACTTATAATTTCAAACCTTATATGAAATCTATATTTTTTTATAATTTTCTTAATTTCTGATCAATTACGAATGCACCTGAACTAATGTCAACAACAATTATCACTGACATTCCGTTTATGCCAGAAATTCAGTAAAATAATCAACATCATCAGTTGATAATAATAAATTACTTGATTTATATGTTTTATCGAATAGTTTTTTTTTTATTTTATTTTATTAGTGTATTATCAACTATAATATTTAAGCGCAAAAAGATATAATTATGTTCATATTTTCTTAAAACGGAATGTCAATAAATTGTTTTGAAATTGAAGATTGACTTGACTTTTCAAATGAAATTGTCAGGTTGACTTGAATTTTATTTATCACTTTTCTTTCAGTTTTGGACTTTTGTTTGTTGAGAATGGGTTTTGAGATGGGAATAAAAAATATGTTTTAATTACAAACAGAAAAACATTTTTTTTAAGAATGTATTTAAGACGGAGGTTAGAAAGCAAACGACTCAGTTTTCAAAAGCCCAATCTAGAAAAATAAGTGTGTCCTCAGAAATTAATAAGACATATTAAAAATGTACTTATTTTTTTCAGTACGACTATCAAATATGTCATATCGGCATTCTTAGGAGCTGTGATCTACTGCGAATGTTTCATCTACATAGTACAACGGCAGTACTGGACGAAGTTGGAATGTAGTGAACTCGACTCGTCTTGCACTAAGATATTGTTTATAGCAGACCCTCAAATACAAGGGGATCTTGCTGCCGCGCCTCCTTTAAATGACTTGTTTATTTGGGATAGTGACCGGTTTGTATAAAAAAGTTACAATACTTAGGTATATACCTACCATAACACCTTAATATTTTGTCATTCATGTCTCTTATCTATTAGTAAAAGATAATCGTTGAATGTATATCTTGCTTATCTGAGTGCACAAGCTGGAAAAAAAAGAAAATGGCACTTCAATAATTTATTCTTTATTTAAAAGTGCCTGTAATATAACATAGCTAAAACATTTATTTATAACATGTTAAAATGTCAATATAAATGATCTCAGTAAAAGTAAGGGATATACAATCTTTAATTAAATGTATACTTGTATTACTATAAAAATACAAATTTTAATATAAAGTAGAAATTAAGCATACAGTTTATTAAGGTAATACAAAATATTTTTTTAAAACATTGGTTTGAACTATTGGTAGTGTAAATGTTTGTTCTACTTACATACAAAGTTATGAAAAATTTGCGGTCAAAGTTGTTCCTGATTCCAGTTACCTCAAGTTAACATTCAATTCGGTGGTGGAGTACTTCAAGCCAGACGTATTGGTGTACCTGGGTGACCTCATGGACGAGGGTTCCATAGCCACCATGCCACAGTTTTATAACTATGTCAAGAGACTCTCTGAGATATTTGACTGGGATTATCCAGCGGTGGTAAGAAATTCTATTTGTTTTATTACACAAACAAATATACTAAGGTATTGTACTTGGAGGCTCTGAAATCCTACCTGGGATACCATGAGCCAATACTAAAATACTGGGTACAAGAAGACTAATAAATAAAATAAGACAACCTTTCTATTTTATACTAATTTACAAACTAATTTACAAATCATTTGCTTCCGTAAACATAACTTAAATAAGTTATCTGCTTCTGCCACATTGTCTAAGCCATCGGTAACAAAAAGAATCCAGCAGCAGCATCGCAGTTTGCTTATACTGCTTTGCCAGCCAGCCGATCTCATTGTAGGATTATTATAAAGTAACAACACACCTGTAATGAGGATTTGAGGTTAAAGTTCGCCAGTATGTTTAAGTCACGTAATAGAGAGTGAGCCTATTGCTATTATCGAGGCACAAACCGAGACTCTGAACTTCTGCTATAAACAAAAATAACACTTTACTCAACATGGGAACCCAAGATCTCTAGCGTAGCAGTTCTGCTTAGGACATAGACAAATGATTTTAAATAATAATTTTTCAGGAAGTCTGGATACCAGGAGACAATGACATCGGTGGTGAGAATGAGCCCATACGTCACAATAAGATAGAGGAATTTGAGAAAGTTTTCTCCCAGCCGTCCATAGTGACATTCTCTAACATTTCAATATATAAGGTGAATGCTATAACATACACATTACCACCAAAAAATGATGTGATAAAAGGCACGGAGAATAACTTTAAAATAGTTGTATCACATTATCCTGTTACTATTAGAGGAATGTTCAGTAAAAAGGTAAGATTTTTTCTTTTGTACATAAAAAAAATACAAATAATATGTGAAATTTGTTTGCCGTTCGGAACTGCCGTGCTGGTATAATCACTTTTACGTGTATCTTTAAACACTTCTGTATAATATAAAAAATTACCACTGCAAACCCACTTACAGACAACTTCAGATAAGTGTAGTTATTTTGATCCAACTGTAACAATATTTATTTGATGCAGGCAATTTTAGAAAAAACCTTTAAGGGGTTTGGTCTTGCCTTGCGAAAAACCAAATAAATTTGGCGACATAAGGCGACACGACCCGCCTTAAATCTTTTAATATTATGTCTTCAGGTGGTTGATGCGATCCATCCGAATATATTCTTTTGCGCACACGACCATGAGTCTAAATATGTGAAGCAAACCAAGGACCGCATTCATAGGGTGACCACATGGTTCAATACACCAAAGACTATCCTGAGTATATCATTTGCTGAAGACTCCTTGTATGAAATCTATGTCCCAACATGCTCATATAGAATGGGCACCAGTAACATTGGGTATGGCGCAGCAGTTTTTGGTAAGTAAATTACGCATTTTGAATCGAAAACGAATCAGGCACAATGGCCACGAAATTATTTTGTTGTATAAATCCGAGTTGGGTGGATTAAAGGTTACATTTTGCAATTTTCGTTTTTGACGAAACAATCCTAAAGTCTGACTGGACAACAGTATGTTTTGCAAAGTCAGCTGATTCACTAGCTAGCCTAGCTAGATTTTACTTATTGCAGAATAATATAATAATTTTAATTTATATAAGACCAATCAATAATTCTTATAAATAATGTCATTTCACCTCTTTTTATTTTATTCCAGAAAACAACAACCAAAAAATGAGGTACACGGTTTTTTGGTCACCAACAAGGTTCCCCTATTTAATTATATATCTAGTTATTTTGGTAATTTTACTGATGTATAGCATAGTATTTTGTGCAGCTAGACTTCTACACAGAAAGGGTAAACCAAGGGTAATCCAACCCAACAAGGGTAAAACCACAAGTGTTGAAGTGCCCCTGCTCTTGGAAAGGATTTAAAAATGGCGCTGGTGGATTAAAACCACAATTACAGCAGTGCGGAAGGCACAAATTCGCAATACATATTTTGCACCTTGTGCCAAAAAAATGTTAAATATTTAAATTTGCACGTGTTCCATCATTAAAATATCAAATTGTGTCCACTCACAGGCACATACCGGCCTAATATAAAACGTCTATAATAGACAATGTCCATATTATTAAGACGTCCAGTCTATTTCAATCCTTAGAAATGTTACACCTCACTATAGAGGTTTTAATTTATTTTGTAGTGATTTATAGTATGTTTCTCAGTCAGTGTCTTTCTTGGGGCTAGAAGCTAGACTGGACAAGTGATTAAAAGATATGACATCGAATCGAAAAGGCGCAACGTGCCTCTTGTTACATGAATTTGTGCTTTTTGCTATGAATACTCGTACACTCGCGCGATTTAATTCTTCCATAACGATAAATACATTAACCAATGGAATTGAATTGAACAAAAACATTTGAAAGTGACAGTTAAGTTACCCAGGATGGAAATTATTGTATGACAAAATGCTTTGAGCATAAAATGGTTCGGAAGTTATTACAAAATCGTTAATTTTTAAAGCTTTAATCTAATATCATAATTTAATTAGGAATTTGTTACACAATAGTTATAGTTATTTTTTCCATAAATATGGTAGTTTGGCTGATGCAATATATTTTAATAATAAGTGTAGGTGGCGAGGCTATTATAACCAATTCAATTTCACCTGCCACTCAGCCATCGAAACTTAACTACTATGACCAGCACCGGTTTAAAAAAAAAATGTGTCAAATTAATGGTATAAAACGATCTACAATATGTATAATATAGTAGGTCATACTAAGCCATATGATATCAATAAACAACAGGAACTTTGACATGACAGATTACATACATACATTAATAATAATTCATCATGCACTTTAGATAATTTTAAAAGGATTTAATTTTTATAGTCGTAATTACCATGAACAAAAATGGCCATTCCTCTTTTACAAGCGGTCAAAGATGCCTCGCATTTACATTAAAAATATTGGTTAACCATACAGAGTAATTTTTAGGTTTGGGTTAAGTGGGTTATTAATTCAAAGACTGTCATAGATACTTTTAATATATTTTGTAAAATTATAACTTTTTGTGTACAAATATACATATAATCAACAATTTGGAATGTGAGTAGTTTATAATAATTTTACAATAGTAAATTTTATAATTATTGTTATAAAATATTATTACATATATAATTCCAGCATTTATAGCATTTATCACATTTATAGAATTATTTCTTATGATTATTATTATTTAAAAGTATAAAATTATTCTTGTTACTTTTTTACATTTAAAGGTATGTACAATGTACATCCAATAGTTTAAGGTAAACTATGTACAGTTATCCCCAATCTTTTAGACCGATTTTTTTTCGGCAAACAAACAGGTGAGCCTCCGGCTAGTTAGTATTAATGAAAAGGTAGGGGAAGGTGAAAAGGAGAAGGAAGAATTGAGGGAGGAATTGGTCATCGTATGAAACGCATGTACCTATGCATACTGCTACTTCACTTCGATATTCTGTGGGATGCTGGTACATAGATATGCCAGCGATACACTACTTCTACTGATTTAATGTATTGTGGTCAGTACTATGCGCAAGACGGCAGTTGCGCTCACTTCAGCTCGGTCAAAAAGATTAAATATTACTATACTAAGCAACTACGAAAATATCCACTATTAAAAATTGCATTTAATTTAGGTAAAGTATTGGCCAAGCTAATTCTTATGTAATCAAATTTAAAAATGTATTTGATATTTATTTATACCCAATCTCGCAAAAGTAAACACCGTTTAGTTTTATTTACCAACAATAGAATGATGTTAGTAAGGTTTTTCGTTAATTATTATTTAAATAACTTTCTACCCAGCAGGTGCAACTGACAAACTTATGTATATGTTTCTTAGTTCAACCTTGGTATGAAGTTCAACAAACTTAGTTGATCTGGTATCAGCATCAGCATAGCCCCAAATAAGCTTGCCATTCACAAATAATTAAGTTATGATTTTTCTAATTATGACCTATATTACTGTTATATACTATAATATACAAATTTATAATTATATTGTGCAATTAATTGCAATATTATGAATGTTTATTAAATTTTATTTGTTCAATTATTATTGCTTTATTTTTTCCTCATTGTAAGTAATTTTATTGTGAATTATAATCCATAATATATTCATTATATTTTCAAACCTAAAACATTTAGATAAACAACCATCACTAATGTGAGAACCATATAAACATTTAATATAATAAATGCAATACTGCTAGGCATTATTAAAGTCCTAATTGATAAATTGATAGCACCTGTTAACAAGTTACATATTAAAAAATATAACAAACCATTACTGTTTATGTGTGACAAAATTATAGGAATTCTAAAACTACAGTCTTGTTCTCCAAATAATACTGTTGCAAAGTATAGTATTGCAGTCATTGTAGTCAATAGTGTATCTATATATATGCAGTATCCAGCGTTAGCCAATGTCCTGGATGTTGGACGAATAAAATCTACAACATAAGTCAAAGCCCACAACAATATTGTTCCATATAAAAGTTTTATTACAGTTAAATATTTTGTTGCATTTCTATTAAGTAATATTTGTTTTATATGAACACCAAATAGATAGATAGATACATAACCCATGGAAGAAGAAATTCCTTCTCGATTAGCTGATATTAGGGAACTTCTTGGACTGTCACTAAATACCCAGTCCTGAAGACCAACATATAAGGCAAATTCATGAATAACTAAAATTCCCGAACTTAGTAATAGGGCTTGGTCTGAAAAATATAGGACCATAGTTGAAATTATTTTACAAACAGCTATGGTGAAGAAAAAGTTCCAATGTACACCATACTCTGTAACATGTTCCTGGTAATCTAATTGTTTTATAGATACAAATCTTCCCACACCAAGAATTAATAATATTGATACGATTTTTATATTTCCTTTTAGAATTTCCTTTAAACTTTCGTTTCTGAAGTCTTTATGGACTAAACCGCTGACTATAACAAACAAACCAACTCCAGTGTCCATTAAACTGTAACCATATCTTTCCGTCTTTGCCAAATATCTTGGGAATGCTTGAAAATCAACAGCTAAGATACATAACCCAGTAATAAGATATGTAAGCCCTCTAAGACAAGATATGAGAGGCAATCTGTTTTTATAAAATACATTTTTTTGCATAAACTTCTTTGATACATTCTGGTAATAGAACAAACTATTGTATAACAGAATAATACTTATTATAAAGTTTAGCGCATTCATATATTCCGGTAGGATAGTATGAGCGATTATCATAGGTAACACCAACAAAAAATACTCGTAAACATATTGGAAGCACAATGAATACCTTTGCTTGATGGAAATGTAAATAGAACATTGTACAGTGAAAAATATGCAGGCAAATGTGTGACCCGCTGTAGAGCCATGGTTGTTTTGCATGAAGGATTCATGGTATTTCTTATATTCCGTCGCGTTCATCGTTTGCTTCAGCGACTTATATCGTCATAAGTTAAATAATAAGGTTCATGACACACACAAGTTCTATTTTACTCAGGCTGTAGCATTATTCTAGAAATTATAAATGTGGTAATGGCTCTGACGTTTTATTTTCTTGTATTGTATTTTTAAAGTTTATATATTTTTAACCTCAAAACAAAACCAAAACATTTCTACGTCAAACTCGAATCCATACCAATGTCACACTGACAGGAGTGACATAACAGGAACAGGACAGGCCAGTGCTGCCATCTCCGTTTGAGTGTTGGGTTGGGCGCTACTAGATCAAGAAAAGCGCTAAACAAGTATAATTGCAAAAAGCGCTGGATTATAATGCTATTTTTAAATTAGGAGTTGATTAGATACGTTCCACATAACAAACCTAGGGTTGTATTGTGGATATAGAACAACCACATTGTTGGTTGACCAAAAAATTGGTGCATGTATGTATAGTCCGTGTCAAACTTGATGGCGACTCAAAAGTTAACAACTGCGAGTTAAAATAAAATTGTAAAATAGCATTTAAGAGTTATATACTATTTATGTATAACATTCTTTAATTTCTAGAAATCTGAATGTAATTAAAATTGTCACAAAAACGTTTACCTACCTACCTATTAAAACTCATACTACTTAAATCATTTTCAGTCAAAACCTCAGAACAATAACTAAACTTAGCTCAAAACATTGAAATCCACACATCAAATTGACTGACTGTCTACCATCAAACGTCTATCATAGAAAATAGTGAGATGGGATACCAATACCAAAAGAATCTTATATAATACTACTTATAATAATCACAATGATTTTCCAGTACAATTTAACATAGCGATTCCGCACCATCTAGGCCGAATTTTCATGACAAAACTGTTCAAAAAGTTGCAACACGCACGAAAATACGTAGTGAGGAATCGCAAAGCTATAAGTTTAATCAAAAAGATATGTGGGAGCTTTGCCGTTAGCGGTTCTGTAATAATATTGGGAGGAGCTTGCATTGCCTACTTCTATATTTTATCTTTAGTTTTCCAGCATTCGTTAGCGCATTTCCTTGTCATTAATTTTAGTCAGTTGGGAATTTCCACTTGCTATCAGTATTATAACCTACTACAGTTTCTTTATTTAGTGTTACTTTTATTGTTCTCAAGCAAAAAGACTGATCTCCTGAACAGCTCTAAACGTAAGGTACGTGTCTACTAAATTGAAGGGTACGTACGATACTTTTATCTACTATTTCAAAATCCTATAACTTTGTACGTTCTATAATTTTAATTTTATCTTCCCCAAAAATAAAGACACTATTTCGTGGAAGATGAAATTATGAAATTCGTTAAGATACAGTCTTATTTCCAAATTATGTACCTTCATTCGATCCTCAATTATGGTCCTGTCAGCGGCAGCAGTTATAGATATCTACAAAATATTTGTTGCAATATTGTGCTCGATTCCTGGAGTCTGCCAACCCGCAGTAGCGTGGCGGACTATAGATTAATACCTCTCATTCTGAGAGGAGTCCCGTACCCAGCAGGTTGATGATGATTGTACCTACTTGCTGATTAGTAGTAACCTATATTGAAGAGGGGTAAAGAATCGGGATCGTACGTATTTATGAAGAACTTGTGGCTGTTACGTTTAATTGAAACATTACAATACTTACACTCACGCCTTTTTCCCACAGGGGCAGAAAGAAACGATAGACCGTCACTTGCTACGACTCTTGCATACTTACCTGTTACGCTTCTTCCACATTCATACATCTTTTCATACATACCTACGCGTCGGTTGCGAGTACTGCGCACCTAACCATTTTGGAGGACCTCGCCAATAAGATCGGTGTATGTCCTTCTAGGGCTAACATGCAACTTTGATCGTAACTTATGGACAGTACAGATTTAGATATAAATCAGATCTGCCTTACTAAATATTCTATTTTATTCCAGAACAACTCTGATGAAGCGTTGATTAAACTGGACTTCAGACAACGCGTGTCTATTTTAATAGTTAACTGTTTGTGGTTTTTCCTAGAGAAGATAAAAGCGACATGTTTATCCATTTTTAAAATCGTTATGCGGATCATACAGTTCCGTAAGTCGTACATTTGTATAAGTATAAAGTGGCTCTTTTTATTCTAATTGCTCCTGTGGTGGGGAAATATCATAATAGATAAGAACTTAGGTACAACTGGAAAATACGTACTTCCATACTTATATTATTAATGAGAAAGTAACACTGCCTCTGTGTATGTTTTCTTTTAAGTACCCTTTCACACTAGAACCTCGGAACAGATGTTGATATTGGTAAGGAGATAAAGTGCTTCCTGGCAGAATCGACGACATCACTGTTTGCGTTTTGGCATGCGAGTAAAACTGCAGGCATCAGATAGTAATAATGATCTAATCATAATCAAGGTCATGCTCAGTCAGTTCCGAGATCAAAGAATAGGCTCCAGTCTCTGATACAAGCTATTGATTTTAAAATAAGTACTCATCCACCTATTAAACATCTAAATATTTGAATGACCTTAACATTCTTTGCAGTGACGCCCTCGGATGACAAAACGATACTCTTGAAACCGAGTATTACATTCGATTGCAATTGTACTATGTACTCCAATAAGAGAAAAAACAAAATGTATTCCATTTGTCCAAACTTTGACTCTGACTTGTAAGGTAGAAAGAATGAATCATACTTCCATAAAAGTATAAAATATCGAGGAAATATCTTCGAGGAGTTAAAAATGAATCAAAAGAAAAGTAAATCTTCAGGAGGGAAGGAACCTAAGACCAAGGCTTCCCTTGCAACTTTCAGCACTGTACTGCCTAAGTATGATCAATTAGAGACAAAATCCCAAAGCGCAGACTGTGGCACGCAAAGCTGTAACAAGCCACGAAGTAAATTTAGTTGGAGACGTCTGTTGTCCTATTTGCCCTCATGGTTTAGGACTACAAATCCTGTCAGTCCAGTTTCCGGTGTAGAAACTGCTGGATCTTCAATACCAAGCCCTGCGAGTAAAGAATGCCATGCGCAAGCATGTACACCTGTTGCACATGTTGAAGCTGGTAATTGTTTAATTCTGTTACAGTGTACAATATAATAGATAACCAGGTTTTGCAAGATATGAGATGAATTAAGAGATGGAGCAAGTCCGGGCTAATAAATTACGAAATTGTATTAAATATAACCCTTATCTTTCGCCACTGAAATATGCGTGATGCGGTTGAGATTTAAGATATTCTCAAATCAGGGTTGGTGTCGGCGACTCCACTCACTGACGTCGTCCCTGATTTAGTATGTTTTCCCTGCACCTTTCACTGTAGTGTGTTTGTTATCAACAAAGCACTAGGTTCTTCTTTCGAATGCCTTGTGGGGACAAGGGAGTTAATATACTCAGATAATAACTGTCCAAGTATTAATATTCTTTAGTCATCCTTACCGCTACAGGAATTAAAATCAGTCTTAACAGGTATCTACTAAGATGCGGATACTTTTAATATTTTGTTATTTCACACTATTCGTATTGAAGATAAATACATGACTTAGAACGTTTTAACAACTCAGAATAATTATGTGTTTTGGCCAGTGGCGTAGTGTCCTAGGCAGGGGCGGCCCGCCTAACGGCATCCGTTCTTGCTGAAAAGTCCCTTTAAATTACTATAAATTTTGGTCTTTTAAATTGAAATACCTGAATAAGGGGGCGGCGAAATTTTTCTCCACCCCGGGCAGCTGATACCCACGCTACGCCACTGGTTTTGGTTTTATTATAATTAAAAGATTTCACAGGGCAACACCATATGCATCAAGCATGCATGGAGAAAAGGAGTTTAAAAAAACCGTCATACGAACGGATCTTAAGTAGTTTTAATTTTGACGAAGTAACTTCTGATCATAAAACCTGTTCTGAACGTTGCAAGCAAAAGGGATTGACGGCGCATGGAAAACATTCGTCTTCCACAGATTCTAGTAATAAAAAAAATAGTAAACCTATTCAAATTGGAGTTGCTGAAGTATCTTCACATAAAGGATCCCAAGCAAAGCATTCTTGCGCTTGTGATGACGAGTCAACACAACAACCACAGAAAGAACCGATAACAATTACTTCTACTACCAATTGCTGTAAACAATGCATGGGAAAACATCCCAGCACTAACAGTACTTGCCAAAAATCTCTGTTGGAACAAGCGTGGGCATATCTGCAATCATTAATTACTGCCCACAGAAGTTATTGTCAACGGTGCAACCAAAGGCAATCAAATGATAATGTAAAATCTAGAACATCCAATGACTCCAATACTTGCAAAGAAACACTGTTAGAACAGGCCGTGTCTTATCTTAAAAAAATAACATCAGACCACATGAATGCTTGTCCACGGTGCCAACAAAAACCATCTTGTGCTAACCCAAGTGATACAATTTCTTATTTGCAAACAATGTTGGAACAAGCGTGGTTATATATCAAAAAAATTAGTTCTGATCCTAAAACTTGTTGCCAACGTTGCAAACAAAGTGGCCGACGTGTTTGTTGTAAACATTCTACAACTAGAGAACAACCTCCCACTAGACGGCCTAGTAGTTGCAGCCGGAATCAAGGAATATTAAAATACCCATCTGGTACTTCTGGATGTCGTTGCAGTAGCAAAGTATCTTTAGCACAAGAACTCCCAGTGGTGCAGCCGTGTCCTGCAGAAAAGCCAAGACCACCTTGCCATAAAATTTGCCCAAAAAGATCTCCGCAACCGGTTCAGCCAATACCTCATCTGTGTAGATCTTCAGAAGAGAGAACGTACGATAAAAATTCTTGTTATATACCCTACTGTAAACAGAACTCCGAAACCTCCCAGCTAGTACTTACTGGGTCCCACCACAAATCTTGTTGCTTGTCTCAATTTGGTTTGGATCCTCAGAAGCCCACATGTACTGGAACAAAAAGGAAATCCTTTGAGTCGATTGATGAACCTATTGATTACAAAACATTGATTGCTCCGTACAACAAACATTCCACGGAAAGCATTATCAATCAAGAAATTTTAGAATATCGCAGCAGTGCGAAGTGTGATTATGGATCATGTGACAACAATAAGTCAAACAACAATGTAGGTTCCGGAATCAAGCAAGGTTTTAGTCTGTCCCAGGAACCTAACGACCACAAATTTTGCACCCACCCAAAGGACTGTAAACATTCAAAGCAACCTATTAATCAATCGTGCGATGATCATTGCTCGGGGGCTTGCAGTCAGTATAAACCTCCAGAGGAAGAGGAACAACCAAAAGATCTATCTTGTTCTGGAGGCTGCGCCAAGTGTAACCAATCGTACACTGCGACTGCACCTATGTACCAGGAACAACGCATGTCAGGAGCCGATTACGACGCCTATCTTGACGAGCAGTATGGGAAGATGGTAGAAAAACAATTGTTTGATAAAGAAACAACATGTGAAAATGGCTGCAGTTGCGTCACTTGTACCGATCAAATAACGCCTCCCAAAAACACAGGTATTTCAATTTCACAAGGGCAGTATACAGGCAAACTTATATTTTTGCTTTAAAATATTTACGAATAATAAATTTTTCCTTTGTTCTAGCACCAAACTCGGATCCTCACAATTACAGATATTATTATTAAGATTCCCTTGACAAAGGCATCTTGAGCTGTTAAGGATACCCGTGATTCCATCAGTAGCTTTATTTAAAAAATATTGGTGAATAGAATGGTAAGTGATGAAAGCCTTTTTGAAATCGTATTAATATAATTTAGTTATCACGCGCTTAAACGGAGAACGTACATAAGCGTGCATGCCTGAGAGATTTTCTGGACGGCGTGTGATGTCTGCCAGTCTGCAGTAGGCTATTGCGATAAACTATAGTTACTACTACTATAATATAGTTATAGGTAATCCCTCTCATTCTGAGAGAAGACTTGGGCCCAGCAGTGGGGCTATGTAATGGATAGATAATGAAGAAGTAATTAAAACTAAACGTAATTTTGATTTTTTATTACACTTATTTAGTTTACACAAAGACTAGCTTACGTACTAATTTGTGACTTATTGTAGAGAAACATAAATAAGTTTAATTAAAACTTAACCTTAAATATACAAATATGATGGTACGAATCAATCTAGGATCGATTGAGGAAATTAGATTGCAACCATAGCACCTCACAAGTGTTTACATCAGTTCGTAAAATTTCAGCGGTTCTTAATCAAAATGCGCAAATAGATAGGATCTAACTAATCTCCTTTAATTCTTGATTGAACTAAGAACCACTGAACAGAAATGGCTAATCCAATGAATTACAGATAATTGGCAAATATGAGATGGAGCTTACAGCCAACGCTCAATTGGCGTCTAAATAGAGAGGTGGCTTAGAAGTCGAAGTCGTAGGGACGTTGTGGACGTCTCTGGACCAACGGAATGTTGACTTCCTCAGCGGTGCGGAACACTTGCGGCGCCTGAGCGCGCTGTGCTGGTCGCGCCTGCTGCTGCGCTGGTGCAGGTCGGTGACGAAGAGCCTCCTCCTGATAAATATTTGAATTAAGACAACGTCAGAAGGATGGAGGATGAAAAATAAATGACCAATGCCTAAATGAGTTCAGTCGACCGTAAAAATTGTCTGTGGGCATTTCATAATACAAAAAGAAATCTAGAGCCTGAATATGAATATTGTCAATTAAACTACTTAAAACGTTTCTAATTATCAATTATTTTTTGTTTTATTTTTTTTCAATTTTGTTAAATTCAGGGACATTTGCTTTTTGTTGTCTACTTTCTATAATTAAGTACTAACTACTCATTATAATTTGAAAGCTTTTATTGAAACCTTATTAGGATTACTACCTATTATCCATAACCAATTCTTACCTCTTCCGCATCTTCCTCCTCGTATCTGTCGTCCCTGTACACCTCAGCGGGGTAATACCGGTCAGAGTATTTAAGGGACACGTTGGGTTTTCTCTGCACCTCCTCCTCGTTGATTGGCTTATACAAATACTCATTCACGAAGTGGTACTTTGAGGAAGTCTGGCAGATATTGTCGTGCGTTGGAGGCATGCAGATCAAGTGAACCTGGATAAGGATATTTTATTATCTGCAAGGCTTGTTTTACGTCGTGGCAGGAAATAATATGTTTTAGAACTTTTTAGTGAGCTCCTGAGTAGGTACAGTGTACTGTAACTTTGAGAGATTTGTAGGTCTGCTGTATAAGTCTGCCATGCCGATCATTTTTCTTGCCTTACCATGGACTTATGCTATAGAAACATTATTTAGTATACAAAATATATTGTATACGCTATGGGTAGCCCTACTTAACTGAAACACAGACCTTGGATTGGTCCACTTTAGATGTAATTTCGAAATTGGCAAAAGCTTCTTGGTTAATCTTACCTGGTGGAAAGAGAATCCATCAGGGCAGACCCATGAGTGCTTAACATTATCCTGGCAGTAGTGGAACACCTCGCAGTTGAGGTCTTCGTCCGCGTAGTAGCCGGTCTGCTTGCTCACACAGTTGAACTTGGACTGTTGGAGCAGCTGAGATAGACGGTCGGGTTCCTCCTTCTCTTCTTCCAGCTCTTCTTCAACTTCTTGGACTGGTTGCTGTTGTAGTTTTGCTGGGCGTTGCTCCTGGAATTAGAGAATTACTGTTAGATTTTGGTTTAAAAGCGCTGCGTTAAGATGTAGGTATTGTGGTATATAAAAAATCTAATTTGGTCAAAATATAATGAGACATTTTCTCTTTCATTGTAGTACACCGAATGATATTATTGCCACAATATGCAGCAATATCTGAAATGATATTTTAAAGGAAAACCTACTTTGCATCCATCAATCATTGTGTAGCTCAACCATTGAAATGATTTCTCATTGCACCGCTTACCTTCCTAGGGGGCCCTCTATTTTGTTGTACCCTGGGTTCTTCAATGTACTGCTGTGTAGGTCTGGGTTGCAGCACATACTGCTGTTGCTCTTGCTGCTCCTGCTGCCTGTAGCCCGCCAGTTCGGCCAGTGACGCTGTCGGTCGGAACCCGCTAGGCAACGCGTTGTATGCTGACGGTGTATACGCTCGCGGCCGCAGGTTGCGTGATTCCTGGAAATTAGAACTTTGATTTAGGAGGAATATTGATTAAAAAAAATATAATTGATTGCAAGAGATGCATTAAAAATAAGTCTATATTAACTAAGAAGATGAAGATGTGCAGTGATAGCCTTGTGATATGACCATTGGACTGCCAAGTCAAAGGTCTCCAGTTCGACTCCAAGGGACGCACCTCTGTCTTTTCGAAGTCATGTGCGTATTAATAATTAATTATCACGCGCTTAAACGGCGAAGGAAAACATCGTGAGGAAACCTGCATGCCTGAGAGACTTTCTTGACGGCATGTCTAGTCTACCAACCCGCATTAGGCTAGCGTGGTGGACTATAGCCTAATCCCTCTCGTTCTGAGAGAAGACCCGTGCCCAGACAATGTAATGGGTTGATGATGATGATGATGAACTAAGAAGATAGTCCAAACATGCAGTCACGATTGTATGCCTCCTCGAATAGTTATTTTTAAAATTAATATAGATACTTAGTTTATTTTTTTCATATAGGAAGTATGTTAATTCTTTGTGTGAGACCTATATCTCAAAGTACAGAAGTTTAAATATTTCCGATATTAAAGATCTTTGTAAGGCTTCAACATGAAAATAAGCGTGTGTTTGATAATGGCATGGATTTCCTATTTTAGAATATATGTATCACCAAAAAACAGACAAAGTTTCCGTGATTATTATTATCTGTAGGTATTTTGAAAGTGAAATAGTTGGAGTGCCACAAGGATCCACTCTCGGCACATTTGTATTCCTGGCCTATATAAACTAGTGTTCCTTCGTAATGGAGAACATCAATATATAATGGTCTTGTCTACTAATGAATATCCGTTCAGCGGCAAGTTTTACCGAAGCTCAATGAGAAATATAACTCCTTTCTAAGACTAACCATTGTGTATATTGTTTGGAGTAGGTACCATTAAAAAGTGTAAAACAAAAGACAGGTGACGATGCATTCACACGTGTCACGCATTAGTTGTTAATTTTTCCGGACAATTAAGTTTTTTCTTTCATCCAATTAACAAAAAAAAACTGGAAGTAAGCAAGCAGTTACATTACAACAAAATTACATAATTTACGTTATTATTACCGATGGATAATTTGTATTATAAACAGTTTCCATTGTTGACGACGCGTGCAAATTTCAATGTAGCAATAATATTGGCGAGAAAAAAAAAATGGCGACGAACAAGCGTGCAATCGTGCGGGACGACGGTAATGTGTTGTTATCGGGTATTATATCACTGTTACATGTAAGCAGATCCGGGAGAGAGGGCTTTTACTAGTTAATGAGTTCGTGTTATTAATTCCGTTAGAATGTTTAGCGGTTTAATTTGTACTGTAATATCATCGGCTATCGCCCTAAGCGGCGATAATGGTTTCCATATTGCAATATAGTTTGGTCCTTTGGTACATACGAGACCAATCATAATGTATTTTACAGAAAAGGACCTAACTGCAAGGTGCACTTTTTTTTGCAGGTACTTAAATACATATATATTATTAAGGCACGTACCTACAATTTTTTCCGAAATAAAAAGTGTAATCAAGAAGCGTTTGTTTATTGCATCGAATTCTTCACATTCCGCATATGCAGTCTTGGTATGTGTTTCTGAACGCATTTAAACGAATACAATATTTGTTTGAATGTGTAGTTTGCTATGTGGAAGTGGATGAGCTTTATAATAAAAATGGATCATTAAGTATATGTTTCTTTCCTGTACTCACCATGCTATAATTATATTGCCACATAAAAAAAAATACATTGAACAAATTATGTGGTGTATATGCTGTCTGAGTGATAGATTCATAAAATATTTAACAAGGGTAATAAAAATTGTAACATGTATAAGTTTAATTCTAGATATTGTAGACAAACCTCTCAAAAACATCGTACACTTTCCCGCCGAAAATAGAAAAAATGGCGACAGGTGTCATTGTGGAAAAAGGAAAAATTTAAGAAAAAAGTAAAGTATAGCTTTCGACTTTCACTCTCAACGGCCTTGCTAGACGGACATTGACACGAAATGGCGTACCTAGTTAGAAAAATTGCATCGTGTAACACGGCTGTCTTGTAACATTCGATTTCAGTCACGACTCTTGTTGATTTGTCGGAAAAACTAATTTTGTTGAGTTTTTATCTATGGCTGACTTGTTTTTATTGCTTTTATGTTTTTTTAATTGAGTTCAAATTTAATTGTATTTGGAACTAGTACATAATTGGGAGATTGGCATTTTTGGCCATATGTTTTTTTTATTTTTTAATCACGCTGCGATTAGAACCCTTAACGATGTGTAGTAATTTCAATTTCTTATCTCTCCTTTTCGTCGATTTATCGAAAGTAAGGTATGCTGGGCTAGTAGCTACTATTGCAACTGCATTTTGTGAGGTCATTATTTATATTTATGATTTTTATGTTACCATATGAAAGTTATAAAATAATTCGTAATCTGAAAAATACAGCCACACTTCTAAGCGCAAACTTTACTCGTGAGTCATTAGATTTTGTTACAGATCTTAAGATTGCAATGTAGATAAAGAAAGCGCCAGATGCAAGGCTAAATCGTGACTCAGAGATCCGTAAGTGTGCAAACTTACTGATTGATAGATAGATTTAAACAGCTCTTAATTACTATACGACTAACTCCTGCAGTGAATGTGATATTTCCGTTTTTTTTTTCAACAGACATTCGCTGTAAGTACCTACATCCGGAATTATGGAAGTAGATGCTGTGTGCGCTTTTAACGCTCCGGATGAAGTTACAAAAGAAGGTAGCGCGTTTAAGAATGTCCATACGGCAGCAATTATCATGCAGGGGGGAATCGGGGGCAGTTAGGCTCTCCTTATTATATAGAATTGACCAGTTGAATAATACTTGGTAGAAACTCGACTTCACTCCTGAAATTCATTTTGGAAAATCTAGCGGAACTGAAAGGTATTCTTTCAATACAAATAATTATATTAAGTATCGTATATTATATCCCAAGTTACAGTTAGTTACACCATGAATACTGTAGGTACCTAGAAAAGTCCGAATTTGTATTCTTCACAATAAAACATTACGTTTTGAATTATAATCTTGTGGTTAATGTTATTCTTTTAAAATACTTTTGTTCTCACCTCTTGATTCAGGGCTAGTTCGTCACCATCATCAACTTCGGCGTCAGGTATACTGTCGTCATCTTCAGCTGCAAACGCCACGCCGAGCAGAAGTAACGTCAGAAAATATCTCCACCTGGAACAAACAATAGTGAGTTGATAACTCTGATGATTCCAAAAATGTTTTTAACAAGTAGTTCTACGAAGAAAAACTCAGTTCGCTAAAAATCACTCACAAATTGGAAGACGTAGTTGATCCTCCACCTATTACCAAAGGTTTTTACATTTTTAGCAAGAAAAGTAAATAATGAAGGAAATGGTTATATATCTATCTATTGTAGGTTTCTTTTTTTTTTGTAATGAAACGCAAGAAACTAAAAACTATTTTGCCAACGTCGATTCAAGCGAGTTTCTTTTTTTTGCAAGTTAAATAATATGCTTGTGATTCCATTAAGGTGCACTGTCACTTCCTGTATCTATCAATCTAAGAGCTAGTTACAATCGCGCGACGCTACGTGTAGTCTGTCGGAAATTGAATTGAATTTCTCTTTCATTCAACATTAAAGTTAAATCTCTGTAAATATCAAGTGTAAAGCATGTTATAAGATAGTTGGTGTTACGTAATGGTAGCCATTTCACCAAAATGGACGCAGCGCTGCGCTCGCGCCGGGAGGGCAGTTGTGTAATGTGCGCCGATTTAATTCGATGACAGCGGAACTGGTTCACACACATTACTTAAACGATAATGTACCTTACGTACTTGTTTATAATTTACAGAAGATTTTATAACAACAAAGTAGGTAGGTAGGTACTTATAGACCAGTAAAGCTGCATCTATGCCGTGAGAATGTCCTAACTAATTCATGTTATGTATTGCTAAGAAATTCCAATACAATGTTCTAACAAACTCCAGGCTGCAATAAAATAAATAATTATTGAGTGAATTTGGCTTTAAGTATTTGTTGCTTACGCGATATTACTTGTAATTAAAAAAGGAAAATCGGAAGCTTGAACTTTAGGATGCACACAGTTAAGCAGTACGCAAGTTATAAATCTTTTTATGAGTACTAAGTTACTTTGAGTCAAATATCAAACTCTCGCATGTGTAATAAAAATAAAAACATCGAAACTAGTCTCTTTCAGGTTTATTGTTCGATCATATTCATCATTACATAAGTTTGTATCCAAGACGAGGAATTCCCTATAAATTCGGCTATAACCGGAAAAATAATCGTTGCTGCCCATACATGGAACATTATAAGTTCGAACCTTTAGTAGGTTGTCAGATAACTCATACGTAAAGTTAAAAGTTACATTACATTGGCGTAACTTTTGGGTGTGGTCCTTTGGCACTCAAGTGATGAAAGCTGTCCTGTGCTTAAATTTATTCGTTCTCATCAACACACTTGCAGGTAATAAAGTTACATAATTAGAGCTGACGTTTATTAAATCACTGGTATTGCGTGATTTGTTTGCGTGACTGCTGGGGTGAGTATTTATTGTAGTAAAACACTAATTTTGAAGATCTCGGATAAAAGGACCAGAAAATAATTAGAAGGCCGACTTACTCATTGAACCTATTATGTGGGTAACGTGATTGAGACAAGGAACAACAAAGATAGACTTCAAATATAAAACACAAGATGCACTGATGACTGACAAGTTATATGGTAATTATTTCCTAGTTAAAAAGTGATACTTATGTGAATTCGTTGCACTTACTAATTAAAGGTATTTTAATTTGTGGTGCAGAATGAAAGCCCTTTAATAGAAAACTTTCAGTTGGCATGGTGCAATGGATCAATTTCACAGATCAGACCGACATTCTCTTGGTAGTTTCACAAAATCATTAATGTATAAGTTTCCAAATAGGGAAATGAATAAATCTACGTTATCCATATCAGAATATGCATATGTAATGTCAGTATTTATTAGCAAAAACATTAAAATGCCTAAGAATTGACTCCATATGTACACACTTAGTTACCTTAGGAAAATCCAGACAATCTTATTATATGATAATGTAGGTAAACCGCAGAGTTTTTATAGTTTATTTTATAGGCAAATAACTAGAGTTAAATAACAGAAGGAAACAGTTTAACACAAACTAATAGACGAAATGAACTTTCGCATTTAACGGAAAGAACTTGACCTTTACTTTATGACAGAAACGTGTAACAAAAACAAATATTTTGTTTTATTTTACTTGTTTAATGGTTTATTTTGCGGCCAGTCTGTTTCAGATCATTTCCGTGATGGAAAATTTAAAGTAACTTTTATTATTAATGTTTCTTACACCCAGTAAATGCAGCTAATCCTGTTTCGATACCATTGCATCTCGGTGGTAACCACAAAGAGATATTGAATATAATTCTATACAGTCCTCTCACAGAATGAGTGCAATACCGGATTACCGGGGCCCCAAGTCTAGTAGACTTAATATCGTCCTTAAATAGTTATAGAATTGCTGATTTTTGGCAGTAATTTATGTCTACGAATTCATGAATTGAATTTAATGCAATTGGATGACCAAAAATTATGATGATATGCTTCCAAGTTTTCGAGGCATTTAGTAGCTTCACCATAAGGTTAGCATAGCATGGAGCAGACTGCAGAAGTACTCAAAGTTGAAGAAGCACCGTGGGGTTTTAAACCTTTTCATCGCCTTATCTCTTGGCGAAATTTTCTATGGCGAATGTCTTTGGAATATCTAGCTATTGCTGTAAAATAATAACGTACAATTTCCACATCCTTCTCATTTTGCTTTTACTAGGTAAACTGCAATATTTCTTTTTATTATCAATTAGTGTCCAAATTGCGTAGGAGCTATTGATGAAATTGTATGATCTTGCTAAATACTTTGTTCAAGAAAATACCTACCCGACTACAAGTTGAAAAATTACCTAGCCTATAGCGTGTTGCGACTGCGCATTATATTAGCTAATCATCAATATGTTTTATTACTTAGCTATAGCTTATAATGTCTGTATGTCAAGGGAAAATGGACAGGTTTAGAAATATTCACATTCTTATAATTTAGTTGTAAGGACGCAACCAGAATTTCTCATTTACTCGGAAGCCTGGATTATTGTATATAAGGACCAAGAATTTAGTCTTAAAAAAAAACATTTTTGAATTCATGTCAGTAACTGTAAGTAATATAAGTCGAGGAAAAAGTACCTACATATTAAATCACACAACCTGTCATGGAATTCGACCGCCTATCAATCAGTTTTTGTTCGCAAAAACTGTTACAAAACATCAAGTGAAAGTAACTAGAAAAACGTCTTTTATTATAAAATGAGTGTAACATACAACTGGGACTGCTTTCTCCATCAAAATCATCGAGTCGTGAAATGGAAACTTGCGTATTGGCAGTCGGTAGCCGTTTAGACCGCAGTGTTCGCAACAGGTGCTGGCAGTACAATGGGTAATACCTGCGATTTGGTCCGTGACGAGATTTGGCTAATGCACCTTGTGTTAACGACTTGGAATGCAGTGCAGTCTGAAGAATAAGCTCGTGTTATCGAACTTGTCTAAGAGCAATTTGTATACGAAAGGTAGGCAAGTAGAAATTTAAGTAAGAATGTACGTGAAAACTACACTAAAAATGAATAACCAATCTAACTAATCATTTAAGATGGGCAAATACCTAATTGCAGCAGTATACTGTTAATATGCGTTTTTTTTTTATTTAAGTTAGATTGACCTTGCCTACATAAGTTACTTAGGTTCATACTATAAAGGAGTGAACACACGCGATGACCGCTACGTATTGTAGTACACGTTCGATCATGGCCGTAGGAAGAGGGTGGGTTTCCTGGTTGGAACACCTCCTAAATGCTGACTGCGTACCCATTGGACCTCCAAGATTAGACCCTCTATCACAAAAGTACCCGTCTGACCACATTTTAAGTCCCTTTGGACCTTCTTTTAAATATAATAATCAATGTGCCCATTGGACCTCTTTTTAAGTACCCTTTGGACCTTCAACATTAAAACTAATAAAGACGAACCAGCTGGAGCTCTTTTTTAATACCCTTTGGACCTTAAAAAATATGTTTTTATTTAGGATTTGCTTATTTTAGTAAGAAAAGGTACAGTTGCGTTGAAAATTGTTCCTTTTAAAATGTGATATAAACATTTTTAATTAATATAGCATGCATTTTTATGGATACTATCTTAAAGATCTGTCAAATTAGAAAAATGCGTGATCTTCAAATTAGAAAAAAGCGTGATGAATATTTGATTTTATTTGTAACAGAACGTTGTGTTTGTTTTATATTTTTGATTAAAATTTTGATTTATATTATTTGTAGTGTTTTATTTTTGATAAGGTGTGTCACTTTTGTGCACGGTTGTATTTTAGATTTTCATACGAAAATATGTGAATGACGTCCAACAGAACACGTTGCTTAATAGAGGGTCTAATAGGCACTCAAGTATAGACAAAATCCAAGTTTGAAGGTCCAAACGGTACAAAGAGGTCCAAAGGGTAATCTTTGTAGACGAGGTCCAAACAAGGAGGTCCTACGGGTACGTCACCTAAATGCCTTAGCCAACCTACTATTCTTTGAGTCTTTTTTCGGCCGAAAAGAAAATTCCTGCCACGAAAAAGTTATGAAAAAACTACAAAAGTTTACGGATTTACCGTAAGAATATATTAAATATTAGGTGGAAAGTGTTAACAATTAGGTGCTTAAAAATGTAGTTGTGAACTCCATTCTTCCTTCCTTCGAGTTACGTAACAAGATACAATTGTCTACAGTTCTAAATGTTGTCACTCTTTACAGGCCACCTATTGTTAACCCAGTCTACAAGCGTGAAGTAATCATGCTCTATACTATTACTCGTATCCAACCATCGAAGGTCAGCAAAGCTTTGCCAAGCTTCGCTAATGCGCAGCCGCACGCTCGAGTTGTATTGTTTTCAAATAATCGTAGGGTTGTCAAATGTTTTAGAAACTAGATACACGCAAACAAGGTGCGCTTGTATCGAGCTAAGTTCGAAAAATAAATGTTTCGATATCAATGACTGGTGGTATTTTATGCTGAGTTAATAACTTTTCTACAAACTGATTAAGAGTTTGGCATTTTGCTGTTTAACGCAAATAAATGAGTATAGATAATATCAATTCGTTTGTAGGTATACTAATTAATAAGGACTAATGATTAAGTTTAATATTTATATTTAGCGTCTATTAAAGGTATCTGACAAACTATTCTTACTGTTTTTTTATTATAGATCAAGATTTTTGAGATTTTAAATTATTAGTACTACATACGCTTATAATAGACTGGCTCATTCGTCTAGTGGTCCTATCCTAAGCGCGAGTGCTACGCTAGAGGTTTTGGGTTCGAGTTCGATCCCCAGCAGCTCGAGAGAGATGGCGCTAGCCGTCACGTAAACATTGTGCTCCGCTACTGATTTCTTTTAAAATATAAAACTCAGTTATATAATCGCGATTTTATTATAACTGTACTTCTAATAGCGTGAAGAACCAGTGAAAATGTTATCTCAACCTAACTATCGCAAATAACAAAGTTATAAGTGTTATAAACCCGGGTGTAAACTATACCAAAAACCTGGCAGTGTTGTGATTATAGTGACATTTAACAATAGCAAATATCAGTGTTCTATGTGATTAACAAAATCCATATTAATATAATCATAAAAAAAAAACTCGCAGATAAGATTTGAAAACACAAATATTGTGTCCAAAGTCCAAGCAAATTCAAATTGATAACGGACTTCTTAAACCCATCTAGATAGGGAACAACAATTTCAACATTTAAACTACGCTCAGCATGTACGTTAGTTCAGAGTGATCGACTGCGGCGTTGTTGACTGTGAGATCGCATCCCACAACCTGCAATGCTTTTTGTGATGTTTTCTAGCATTGTAATTTAACGTTATGGTGTAGACAAACTGTGCATAGAACTTTATTATATATGTGAACGGCATCTATTTCTTTGTGTACACTTATTGAATTGGATATTGTCAACAAACTATATTAGCAAAATGTCAGATAACAATATAACATTTAGAGCCAGGAACATATTTAGAACCAAATCTCATGAATCTTTAAACGTATCTATACGTAATAACACTACACTGGACTCAAGCTTGAATGACTTTGATTTACATAGAAGAAGCCTAGACTTGTCAACAGGACCTGATGTAGATCTTATTGAGAGCATGAGACTTGAAATAGCTAACTTAAAACAAGAATTACAATCTGCTAACTGTGAAATAGATAATCTGATTTTGGAAAATAACCAGCTTAAGAACAATATATCAGCCCAGAATCATACAATTACGACCTTAAAGACAATCTGTGCAAGTCCAAAAGCTCAAAATCGTGTTCAACAACTCAACAATTACACAATAAAAAAATACACAAAATCTCTTTTAAAAAGCCCTAGTTATTCTGACAATAATTCTTCCTGCATGGCTACTCCGGTTCATACAAAGAGGGAGCTTAGTAAACTTGCAAATACTACTCGTATGACAAGTCAATGCAAGAATAAAGTTGAAGGCATGAAAATCCTTATCTTCGGTGGACAGCAATGTGTGGGCATGGCAGCAAATTTAATTAAATTAAGGAGTCACATGTCATCGACACAGTATTCAGTATTGGCATTCCTGAAACCTGGAGCTCAAACTGAAGATATCTTAAAAGCTTGTAACGTACAAGAAATTGCAGAAAAAGACAAAGTCATTCTTTCCGTCGGGGAACATGATAGCAACCCTACAAAGACTGTATCAGAACTGTATACTACACTTAAGTCATTGCAGAAATATCAAGTTTTTTTATTGAGTATATGCTCTAGTAAATATTTAAATGAATCGAAGCTGAATAATACTTTAAAAACATACTGTAACTTTTTCAAAAACTGTACTTTCGTAGATATATCTTGCTGCAATCAAACTTATAATTAGCCACTTGAAACTTGTAATGTAATAAATACTGCGATAAATCAAAATGACTATGATAATACATTTTTAAAGTATAACAAAATACGAGTGCCATGTTTAGTAAATTCTATAAACATTGAACATTCACGAAGCCGTACTCAAAAATCTAGCACGTGCAGCTACGCTAATTCAAAAACTCCATGCATTCAGGGCATCACTAATTTAAAAAAAGGCACTATACCATACTATTTCCCCCCAAAACGTGATTTTATTGATCAGATAACTAGTTGCACTAATCCTAAGAAAACACTTGCACAGCAATCATTGCTTAAGTATTTTACTATTAAGAAAAATAATAACAATCAACACAATTATCACCTGACTCTGACACAAACGCACTTAGCTAGCAGCAAAACCTTTTTTCGTCAATAGTCAACACAATACTTTATCTATTTTACACCAGAATATAGCTGGGGTTCTCAGTAAAAAGGAAGCACTAGAAATTACACTTGAAAACTTGTCCCACGATAGTAAATATATAGATGTCCTATGTCTCAGTGAAACGTTCTTAAAACAGGGAAACGAATCCAACATCACCCTCAAAGGCTTTCAGTTAGCTAGTTCTTTCTCCAGAAAGACACAAAAACGAGGTGGTGTTTGTATATTTTGTAGAAAGTATATTGAATTCCAGGAACTTATATTTTTGTCGAAATTAAGCACTGAACAAAATTTTGAAATATGTGGTATTGAAATTCCTCTGTATAATTGCTTGGTTATATGTCTATATCGGATACCAAATAGTAAAACTAATATTTTTCTTCAAAAGTTAGAAATATTACTGTACCAAATTAAGAATAAAACTAAGAAAAGACTAATTATTGCTGGTGACTTTAATATAAACTTATTAAAACCTTGTGAAGCATTAAATGAGTTAGTAAGGATTGTTGAAAATCATATTTTTTTTATTCATATAAACGAGCCAACCAGGCTAAACGCCTGTATTGATCAAATTTTGAGCAATATTTCTAATGCAAAGGGAAGCGTGTTACCATTAGGTCTATCTGACCATAACACAGGTCAATTACTTCAGGTCCCGATAGAAAATAAGGTTAAATTACCTGCATTTATACTCAGAACTAAGAGAGATTTTAGTAACAGTAATTTAAAATTATACTCAAATTGACTGAAAGCTCTCTCCTGGTCTGAAGTTCTCTCTGAAGAAAACACAAACTTAGCGTTCAACACCTTTCATGATAACTTAATCCTATTCTTTAATCTCTGTTTCCCGTTTCGCAAATTGAAGATTCGGCAAACAGGTAACAAAATAAGTTGGCTAACTAAAGGTTTAAAAAAAGCATCTGAAAGTAAACGGGCTTTGAGGTTTAAGTATTATAAATCGGGAGCATTATTTGATAAAATAAAATACAAAAAATACACTAAATTATTTAAAAAATGTGTTATAATGGCTCAAAAACTAAGTAATGAATCATTCATATGCAATGCAAAAAATATGTGTAAGGCTTCATGGCAAGTAATAACAAAAATTCTAACAATTCTAGGAACATCGAACAATTAATAATTAATGATAAATCTATTAACAACCCGGAAGATATTGCAAATATGTTTAATGACTACTTTATAACTTTGACTAACAATAGTGATGCTAATTGGAATTCTACTAGTTGTAATATCAATAATGACAAATTCAAGAATGGTGCTAGTATATTTTTGTTTCCGACGGATTCAGAAGAAGTAGACAGAGTCATAAAAAGTCTCAAAAATACAGCTTCAGTAGGATATGATAGCTTTCCTACTAAAATCTTAAAAACTTGCAGTTGTTATGTATCACCTATAATAGCTCATATCATCAATATATCTTTTCTGCAGGGTGAATTTCCAAATAGACTGAAAACTACTGTGGTTAAACCTATTCATAAAAAGGGAAATAAAAGTGAAGTAAATAACTATCGACCAATTGCTCTAATTCCTATTTTATCTAAAGTGTTTGAAAAAATTATGCATAAGCGATTAATGGCCTTTATTACAAAGTACAAAATTCTTTGCCCGGAACAACATGGATTCCAAAAGGGAAAGTCTACATCATTAGCTGCTTTTAAATTGGTAGACGAGATCGTGCAATGCGTTAATAGAAAGACAGAAATAACTACTATATTCTTTGATATGAGTCGTGCATTTGATTGTGTATCACATGGTAAATTACTACGTAAATGTGAAACCTACGGAATACGGGGACCTGCAAATGATTGGCTTAACAGTTACCTATGTCACAGAAAACAATACGTTGAAATACCTAATCTCAACGCAAATAACGAGGAGGTTATAGCTCAATCACAGACCAAAGTTAACAAAATAGGCGTACCCCAAGGCAGTATTCTGGGCCCACTATTATTTCTGTTGTACATCAATGACCTCCCTTCTATTACCAGACACCCGTGTATTCTATATGCAGATGACATTTCAGTAATTATTCCAAAAGAAACTAATTTACATTATGAAGAAGAAATTAATAAAACCATTGGTGATATAATAGGGTGGATGATTAATAATGACCTCAGTGTCAATATAGAGAAAACTAAATACATTCAATTTCATAACAAAGGTGCAAGTAAGAGTGAGCTAATTCTAAAACATGACGAACGACGTTTTACTGAAGTAACCGAAGCTTGCTTCTTAGGTGTAACACTTGACGCCAAATGTACCTGGAAACCCCATGTAGACAAACTAAGCAAAAAACTCAATCGTTTTGTCTATGCGCTTTGGCGGCTTACTAGTGTTACCAACAGACAAACAGCATTAAAGGCATATCATGCATTTGTGGCTTCTAATCTCAGATATGGGATTGTGCTTTGGGGAAACTCAGTTAAAATTAATACAGTTTTCATAACACAAAAACAATGTGTCAGAGCCATCTGTAATGTGGCTCCGTGGGAGAGCTGTAAACCCTTGTTCCGCAAGCTATCTTTACTCACTGTGCGTTGCATATACATTTATGAAATCTGTGTTCTTGTGAAAGCTAATCCTGAATTGTATACTTCCAAAAAATGTGTCTGTAGATTTAACACGCGATACCCTGATAAATTGGTTCTACCAGGTATAAGAACCGAAATGTGTAGTAGAAATAGTTATGCAATGTCGGTTCGAATATATAATCATCTCCCACAAGGCGTCAAGGATCTAACTATCTCTAAATTCAAAAAACAATTATTAAGGTGGCTTATTGAGAAATGCTTTTATTCCGTACAAGAATATCTAAACAGTAAAATATAAATAACAATTTCACTACTGACATTGTTCTTTTACCCTTCTGTTGGATTCTGTTTGATTGATAGTACTATATTCACATCAATAATGGTATAATATCTATTGACATTTGATCTTATGACATCTAATTTGATTTGTATACATTAACTTCTATTCAATTCTGTGACATTTATTTATTTGTAGGTATTAATTGACTATTATCAGAATTATTAAATTTTTAAAATTTACTGTTATGTATTTGGTACTATAGGAACTTGAATAATGTTATCTGAAAGTTTGTAAGCTGCGATTATACTTCGTTAATTGTGCTATGATCTTGAATATATGTAATGAATTAATGAATATAATATGAATTGTAATACAAATCGACAAATATTTGCATGCCGTATAATATGGTAAATGTGCTGAACTATTTATATTACCTTTATATCAACTATATGTACCCACATTTATGCAAATAAACTCATTTCATTTCATTTCATTTCATTTCCAGGTCGAGCAGTGTTATTGGGTTTTTCTATAAAAAAATCTCAATAGAAGTTCGGAGTCTGGATTTGTGCCCGGTTAATGGCAACCCTTCGGGGAATACAAGCGTGATGGTATGTATGTACGCTTATATTTTTTTCTCAAATAATGCGTTGCCAACCCTGAGTTCGGTGGAGTGGCTGCGCGGGCGCATATCGTGCGGCGTTAATTTCATTGTCAAGTATAGCGCAACGCTCCACGGAACCGTTTCGAAACTTTTAATTATTTTACGTTTCGTGACAATAAACACTGATCGAATCCGCAATTTTGGCAAATATTTTGTACGTTATGCAAATAAGCAATATTTGGAGCAATTTTTGTTGAATTGATCGTGAAAGTTGTTTGCAATTCAGTAATTTCGTCAAAACAAAAAAAAACAAACAAAATCTAAAACCTTGGAGACGGAACTAAACAATTGGATTAAGTTTTGGTTATTCATTGGTTAGTCATTGAAATCTGTTATATAATGTTATACCGCCTAAATTTTGCATATTTTCATTTGGACGTAGTTAAGCAAAAAGGACTCAATCCACACAATGGCCATGTTAAATATGCCACCGTACTACTGTTAATATCTCGTAATGTATTGCAAAATATATCATTATTTTGATAGATAAATAAAATATAAACTCTCCTGTCAATAATAAGGGTCAAAAATTAAAAAAAAGTAACTTTGTGTTAGAGAAATCACAGCTGAAACTTCAATCACTCAAAAGTGACATTGTGTGGATTGAGTCCTTTCTGCTTAACTACGTCCATTTATAACATAAAAAAAATCGATGAGATTATCAATAGCAGAACATTTAAAGATACGGTCTATAGAGAAGCCATTAAAAGTGCAATGACCTACTCTCAGCAGTGTTTAGTCTTACATTACCTACTTACAAATAGGTACTTACTGTGCGGAAAATTAACTCCACGAATTATCTCGAATACTAAAATAAAAATGATGCCATTTGCCTGGTTTCGCAATATAAATTGGTAGCTTTTAATAATATCTTGCGGAAATGCCTAGGTGTTACGCCACAAAGAAGTGACTCGCTCGCGTCATTTTCTTGTTTTAAGGCGTGTACACACTTGTGCAATCAACGAATGAAACTTGTAAAACTCGACAACATGATCCAATATATTGATTAAAGTAGATACTATGTTTTTTTTTATAATATATAAATAATAACCAGTTGAACTTTTGAACAACTCGCCTGCTTTGGGAACCTTTAAAAGTAAACTTATTCAACATGTACAATGATATATTGTCAACTACTTTTTAAAATAACTTGTTTACAATAATGTAATAATTATTTATTACTCTTTGAACAACAGCTGCTAAATTTTAACAATTAACTACTACACTGAGCTCATTAGAGCTCACCTACACAAATCATAATTAAA
Organism: Subacronicta megacephala; assembly: GCA_958496365.1. Classification (NCBI taxonomy): domain Eukaryota; kingdom Metazoa; phylum Arthropoda; class Insecta; order Lepidoptera; family Noctuidae; genus Subacronicta; species Subacronicta megacephala. The sequence goes on along the minus strand of OY292515.1, from coordinate 1,417,805 downwards.
ATCCATGTTAACAAATTAGCATTCAATTATATGTATACGTAGGGTACATAATAAAAATTAATATAAATTAGATGCAGATGATTTCTTTAATGTGTGAAAAGTTGAAATTAAAATAAGCTGCAAACCGGTCTATGGACTATATTATATGGACATTCACATTAAAAAAATATATTATTATACCTACCCCTATTTTATAGGGTCTACGACTCTATGTCAATAAGTACATAAACTAGGTAATGTTGGAATTTCAGATCGTTCGATGCCTCGAAGAATTTGTTTCATCTCAGTCATCAAACCAGAAGCTTGACAACCGATTCAAAGTCCGTGTTATTGGCTTGGCAAATTGTACAACTGCAATTTTCATAGTTTTCATGCTGTTAGCTGACCAGATTGATGATGATTGAGAATGACTTGACAAATTATATTTGACCCTAAGTTCGAATTCAGCTCAGTCACTGCTTATGATTATGTACGTTGATTAAATAGAAGCGCGATATTTTCACATCGCGTGTTGATATGACACAGTACGGATTTCACTTTCAATTGTGTAATAACCTCCTTGTTTAACACCTTATTTACCGTCACCAGAAGAAATACTGGCAGCTACACGCGGAAATATTATTCTGAAATCGAGTCATGATCTAAAGAGACTAGAACAAACCGACAGGGAAGATAATAAATTATATTATCTGTAGAAGTTTTTCTGATTATAATAGGGTTGTTTACGCGATACTTTGTCATAATATAAGAAATGTAAAAACAGTAAAACAGCTGAGAAATATTACGTCGTTACGTCGTCTATTGCGGTTTTAAGTCTATTGTAGGATACAATGTCAAGAAGGATACAACTAAAAATATCTTTATTTAAATTAAGTGGGTGTCTAGTTTATGAGTGGATAGAAACTAGAAAAGGCTATTTAAAAATATAATTTATTCTTTATATTTGAGAAAGAAAGTGGTATAACAAGATTCATTTCAATATTTTGGTACCTAACGTATTTTATTATGGAAAAATTAATACTAATTTAAATTATTTATGGGTATTTGCATAGCTACGCTAAGTACTTTCACAGCTAAGTATAATAATATTTAACGAACTTTCTTATTAAATTATTCAATTTATTTATTTTTTTCTTTCTTTTATTAGGTATGTGACACAGTTTCAACAACGCCAAAAAAAGTTTGTAGTATAACAGTAACGGTCAACCAATAAAATTATCAAGCAAGTAAAAATAAATAGGTACATTGCTGAAAAAAATATAATAGAAAGAATAGAATACAAAGAAGAAATTTCGAAATTCCACGAAATATGGAATTTAGGTTCCATCCAAGCTGTAGACTGTTGTAACCATACGGCAATATAATATAACACTATGACTACAACTTTTATTTTTGAAACTAGTTGAATAATTTAATTACACCCAATATTGACACTGAATTAATAAATCATAAAATATAAAATTGCTTGAGTATAATAAAAAATAATGTCATCCTATATTACCTTGATCAATTAACAGATGTACGTGGAATACGTCCTTAAAAAGCTAAATTTCAAATTCAAGTTGACCTCACACTGCATACGGTTTCAATAATGGGTCAACTTATACTGGAAATGTAAAGTGTAATGGGCGTACAACGACACAGGCACATTATGCAATAAACGCTAATTTAAACGTAATCACCAAAGATTAATCAAGTCTGTCTCGAAACGGCGACAGTCACAAAGCGGCCACTCGTACGCAGCATACAGAGCATAAGATCACCAGTAATCACGACGTATGATCCATTTAGAGCGCGTAATGCGTCGGCGCACCCATGAGTGTGAACTGTGAACGTTGCACGTGTGGCTGCTAAGGTTGTCCGTGTTTTTCTAAGTTATGTAATGATCGGTAAACTGCAATGTCCAAAAACTACTTATGTAAGATTTTACAAAGTGCAAAGTTATGATGATACAAAATTTAACATCCTTTTCCTAACGCCATGTTGATTTCAGTAAAAATTATGAACACAATATTATGTCGAATATTGGAATTTACTTAACGATGCTCATCAACTTACGCTATAAAGCCATTCCAATTGCCTTCCCTCTCTTGTCTACTCTCTCCAAACGAATGAGATGGCAATCAAAATACCAGAACCTCTAAAAATTTAAAATGTACCTGTCCTTTTTTTATTTTAACAAGGGGAAACCTTCGGTCTTCAGTTGGGGATACCAGAAAAAAAAATGTTGTCTCAATTTTATCAGAAGTCACTAACCGTTAACTAACGTGGACTTTACTTAACTTTAGTTACGGCAGCCCTAGAATTAGTTAACATTTACGATGTTGATGTAGGTATGATATTTGCATAATTACAGCTTAGTGCACGTGGGTCAAACATAAGATTGGGTATTTGTTTTATGTCGCCGTGTCTACAGTTTAGACTGAGATTGATGTAGGCTAATTATAAAATTAAATGTTGCTGGTATAAAAAATAAATACCTAAAATCGACTGAAAGTCCTAACTCTTTATAAGATCGAACGATAATGATGATGTTTATGTTGATCTCCGAAAAATAATTATTTTAATCATAATATGCTTAAGTTTGTTTTTGTGGATTTTAAAAATATGCAATTGTAGGTACTTAACTGTTTTTTGTTTTAAGAATACAAATATTATAAGAAAGGAGGGTACTCTATATTTATCTGTCGTGGCTTCAGCTAACGTAATGTTGGGTTAGCTCAGGAAAACTCACTTCCATCTTATCAGCATTTAGTTTAGCGAAAATAAATGCCGATGTTGTCAAGAATTATTTAAGTAAATGACTTTATAAGAATTTAAACAAAACCCCATCTGGCTGTGAAAATCCTATGTGGATTTTATTAATACTGAATTATATATTATCCCTGCATCACCCCAAGGTTGTTTTGGAGAAAATGCTAAGTGGCATTATGCCTGTCTTTGTATCAACGGTGCATAAAGTATTAATAAAATAAAATAATTATCTATCTTTTACATAATGAAACTGAATATTTATTTGTACATTAAAAATAAAAAACAAAATATGTTCACGTTAAAAGCCTGCGATTTGTAATATTCCCATATATTGTAATATATGGTACTTGCTCTTACCATATAAACCTATTACACAACCTACATACTTGCAACATGATCAATTAATGGACATTAGTTGCATTACTAGATGTACAATCGTATCATTTGCGTTACGACAGGCGACATAATGAAGATCTAGTTGAACCTGTTCGGTGACACAGTGTAGATTTGTGTGTCAGTGTCGTCACGACATCATACGAGCAGTGCCAGGGTTAACATTTGATGGGAAAATACAACTTGTTCCAAAGGGAAATAGTGTTGTAAGTATTTCCGCTGCTGAAATTGAAGCTAATGAAGAAATAAGGCCTTGAAGCCTAATTAGTAATTGATATAACTAAGTACTTATACATTGCTTTAATCTCTCTAATGAAGTATATTTGGAGCGGAAAATCAATACATTCAGCACAAAATTCCAACTAATAAAATGCAGGACATTTTGAAAGTTATTTTGATTAACTGATTCGTATTGATTGCTTACATGATTGCTTCATTCCTATATATATCCTTAGAGTATTTTAAAGACAGATTCTGAGAGATTTCTAAGAAACTTCAAGGGGATTGATTCAAGTACTTAAATGTTTTTTCCTTATAATTACACCAGCTCGCGTGACTCCACATCCGATATCCATATCCTCTTCTCTTGAGTTTTTTCGGAACAAACTTCCGAACGTTTTTCGCTATTCAGTTTCTCATCCTATTTCCTATTCGTAAATGCGTGAAGATTTCCTTCTCATTATCTTGGTAATTGAAGGTTAATGAGGTAATTTTATGTAGAAATCGGCGTGTCGTAAAGTAACATTGATAGATTTGGTGGGCACCCAATTTATCTGCCAGTGAAGGCTGATAAAACTGCGGAACTCACTGATTGCGGACTTGAACACCAGAAACAGCAATTACATAAACAGAATTAAACAATTGGTGGTTAAGGAAACAACGCTAATTTAAACAACGGGAAGCAACTCTGGTTAGTAGATATCTATATGCAAGAGTAACCTGTCCTTCCATTAGCTCTGTCTTTTTTTTTATTGCTGTATTGTGGCTGTAATGTCACTGCGACCGCAGTCGGTCTATTGTGATCGCCACTTTTTTAATTTAGAGTTCACCGCTAAACACCGCTAAACCCCAGTTTATAGCAGCCGCAGGGCTGCTATAAACTGCAGGATTTTCTTAGGGGTGAGCTCCCTTATTTCATCTCGGGTTAAGACGTGTTTCCCCAGATGTGCATTGCGCTTGTGTATCAGCGGTCCGCATTCCCCCAGAAGGTGAAGTGGCGATTCATCAGCCTCTTCACAGTATCTGCAGGTTCGCGTGTCGCTCAACCTTAGGTTGAACATGTGCTTGTTTAAGCAGCAATGTCCTGTTAAGGCTCTCGTGACAATGCGCAACTTATTCCTACTCAGTGATAGGAGAAGGTTTGTTTGCCTTTTGCTTTTATCAAAGCTTTAGAGTGGGCCATACCCGCCGATTCCGTCCAGAGCTTGATGGAGAGCTCTCAGTCTTACGTTCACTATTAAACAGAGGAAGTTTTTAACAATGACCGGTTATGCCAAACTCAATTTTATTCGACGCTTGAATCTATTTTATTTTGCAATCACCTTTTACTGCAACTTTAACATCCGTTTTTTGGTGGGCGGTAAAAATTAAAAAACATCATCATTGTTTTCTCCTAACCCTATATGCACTCAGAATGGTAGCCCATCCAAATGGACTAGGTGATAAGCTAGCGGACAGCAAGCTACTATTGTTAAACTTTGTCATTACTGTGGTTATAATAATCAGTTATAATCCGGACATCGATTACGTTTTAAACGATTAAAGACAGCACGCAACCGCGCTCACGCCAGGAAGTCAATATTTAATTACAAATTATTACGACACATCAGTTTGTTGCGAGCTAATTAATGAAAATGAAAGTCATGTATTTCTTTGGACGAGAATGTACGTACGTTTGTTTTGAATCGTATGCTCTCATTGCTAAGACGAAGCCTGCCCACTCAAAAATAAAAGCAGCAATGTTTGTGTTTGTCTGTGGTGGAAAGTGGTAACAATTATTATCCCAACATACCATAAAAATATTATGAAGTGGGTCTACCTATATTACATCATTACCTATTATTAAACTTATTTTCCGCGTCCAACTAAAGTGGGTACACAGAGTTGTATCATAGTGTACTGGCTGTATATTCATAGGCCATATAAACCGTAGTACCTTCGCATATAGTGGTGAACATTGAGGTATTAGGACAGTTTTTGCTTTGTCGGCATAATACCATCTCCAACCCGACTCTTATCAAGAGTATGAGATGATATCCATGCCGGAAGCTGAATTATCTGAAGAAAACAGCGTATTGCCTGCATGCCTTTCAATAGTGGCATATCATGATTCTTTACTTGGAATATTTTGGTGCCAGAACCACGCCATCTCTAGTGCAGTCGTTTACGTTCACTTCATTGTTTTTTTATAAAACGAGCCGAAAACACTGACCACGACAACGTAAACAACATTTAAATAATGCTCTTGAAACTGTAAAAACAATTCTAGATAAACAAACAAAGGTCAAGGTGTGATTTCCAGCGGTGATAATAAGTGTCTGTACAGTCAGCAATGAATGTTGCTGAACACGATGAAATCTTCAAAACGCTTAAACATATTTACTATCCAAAACTTACTGACCCGAGATGTGGTGGGTAGTAGGTACGTGTTTCTACATACTGGACCATCATTTTTTTCCTAAGTGAATCTATTGAAAAGTATTGGTGCTGTGTTGTTTTCAAAATTTGGCGGTCTTCAGCAACTTTCGTTGCTGACCGTACCTATAATGTTGAACTGGATGGAAAGAGTTGAATATCGGGCTCTGTGGCGTTTACTAGATGAGATGTAGACGTCTTTTGTCATCATCAGCCCGTGGATGAAAACGATGATGATGGTAGAGTAATGTTAAATGCGGATGTGCTGATGGACCCTAATTCCTATAATAGATCTAAATCTAAGTATCTTATCTCTAAGACTATTCTCAGAGACTTATCTGTACTTCTTCTCTCTCTCTTTCCTTTAGGCATATTGTATAAGCCTGACAGAAAATAAACCTAGATGTTAAAATCAGGATGACTGATATTTTCGCGTATCAGATACTTAGTTTTAATTCTTTATAAACGTGTAGATTGCTGACAACCATCACCAATTTCGTAGTACGGCACATTGCTTTCATAGCTCAATGGCGACGACGTTATGCAACCAGCAGTCTGTGTGAAAATGAAAACCGTCGGGTTTTTGCGACACAGTGAGCAGCCGGACCAGTCTAGATGGCGGAGATAAAATTAACGTGCGCGGCAAGCTTGTCCATAGACAAACAGTTCCGCAAACTAAAGATGATTTTGAAGTACTGAGCGGCATCATATTTTGTTGTAGAAATAATTTTGTGAGGTGCTTATAACGACTGCCGCTACAAACACTGTCGAATCTGCAAACCACACATTTTACAAAAGAGTAGTTTACTATTTAAGCTTTTATTTCCTTCGTCGCATAACGTGTGCAGTATTGATTTTGTACATGAAAAAATTCTTTAAAAATTAAGGGTATCTATATCTTATTTTAAATTAAGAAAAAAGTCAAAATCAAGTTTATGCAGTTGCGATAGTGGTTGTTGTGGCAGTCGAAAAGTGAATTATGAGGATGAAAATAGATAGAATTAAAAATAATAATAGTGGAATTGAAAATGACTTGATGATGATGTACCTAACTAAAAAAACTTTTCTAATAAAAAGTGCAATATCCACACGGTCAAAATGTATGGAACAGGTGATTTTTTAAAACATAACTGACGAAAAATATCAACGCAAGGGGGTCCAGAATCATGTACTGAATTCGTGGTAAGCGGATGTGCGTCGATGTCCCTTCCACTCTTTATACATACCTCAAAACCGTATAATTAACTACCTTCTAATTTGAAACCAACTAATTATATACTTAGGTAGTATTTTATATGATATATTCTGAACTGTTGTCTTGTTAGGCCTAAAAGTTATTTGCCTTTGCAAATGTTATTCAATTAGTCGTAAATGGTCCGAGCCGGATCGCTTTCATCACGACGACTTATCGATAAGAACAGCAGAGATCTCGATTTAAATCGTTGTGTAACACCGCTAAATCGTTTATCTGTAGAGGAACCACGCACAATATCTTCACGACAACTCATTGTTAAGTAAGCAGAGTAAATTGAACGTTAGGAGGTACAATAGACATAGGATTAACAATGTAGTGAGCCATACCGACGCAATGGGGACATCTGGATATCTTTGTTTGTACCGTTTTAGAATTCTATTTTTTGTCAAAAGGTCTATGTTGAAATCTCCGAATACTATTGCTCTTCTTCGTTGTTGTAGTTGTGAATCATATGTATCTAGGAACCTATCAAAGTTTGTATTACCTACATACCCTATATCTACTGTGTTGAACTATTAAACAAACCTTATAAGGACCTATTCATGGAGTTTTTATCAATAATGACAGAGGGTCGATGTCTTGGAAAAAGGACTTAAAGGAGAAATACCTACCTACGTGGAAAGCTGACTCCGTCTCCACGTTGGGCGTATAGCCAGGCAGAGAGAGAGAAAAAGAGAGATGGAGTTTATAGAAAAGTCGAGCTATGGGAAGGTCTTTCCCTATTTCCTTATTCACTTTATCGAAATCAGTCTAACTTATAATTATTATTTAGGTATCAATAGTATTAAAATACATAGGTAAAATAATGAGAAGAAATAAAAACTGAAAATATGGGAACAGATCTATTGCATATTTCAGTGTCGGAAAATGACGTACATTAACATTATAAAAGCTGGGATTAATGTGGAGAATATTGAGTATATATGGAATAGAAAATCAGTACAGATAACCATGAGAGACATAAACGCACGAATAAATACCTTACTTATACTTGTTTTTTAGACCGAAAACCGATACATACTTACTCTTCTTTTCGCAGGACTGTAATGTTTAACTTAATGTTACCTACATATTCAACTACGCAACAAAGATGTTACAAATTGTTTTATACTGGCAAGCCCATTAAGATGAGATTATAACAACAGAATTCAAACAGCATACAGCAGACACAATGGATGAACGTGGCCCATATAACACTAGTGTTAAGGGCCGTATTCACGATACGAATACTAAGTTTAAGCTTCAAATAAAACTACGATACAAGAATACGTAATAAACCGGTTGATATACTTTTTTGATGCATTGGTCCTTTGATCAAATTATACATTTTTATATTTTATTTGAACGTGGCTGAAATTTGCAATAATATATACATATATTAGATGCTACTTAAAAGCAAAAGGCGTACCTACCTTTGCAATAATTGTAGCAAGTTGCCACTTGCTTAATGGCTACCCCTGTAACATCATCATCAATCCATTTACTACTGCACAGATGGGCAGGAGTCTCATCTTAGAAGGAGAGGAATTAGGCTACAGTCCGTAGCTACTTGTACTCGTATAGTTCGCTTGTGTCATGTAGATTTACTGAATAATTCTTAAAAACAGTGACTAAGTATTTGACATAAATTGGACCGTCCTAGTTACATTATGCCCTTCAATTAGAAGCAGAAACTGTCATCTAGCATGACAAATTATTTTATAAATATAATTTTTAATACTTGAGTGAGACTCGTCTAGAGGCTAATCGCGTTATCCGCGCCTCAAGGCTGAAAACTTAATGTAACAATATTTATTTCATTTTATATATAAGAAATGACCCCTTGCTCCCTATTACACATACCGGCGAACTGTCGGCATACAATAGGACACCTCTGATCTTATCCTTTGGGGAAATAAGCCGGATGATACCTACGTTTTGTTTTTATGTAAGAAATGTATTTTCTAAAAACAACAGGTCATTACTTGGGACTTATGTTTAAGTATGTAAAATATAGAATTTTTTAGACTGCTTCACACGGCTAAACATTCTGCACTAATGATAACGACTCTGTCATCTCCAATTTTGGGCCCTTTACTCTTGGTAATTTACGGTTTGAATTTGACTGACAACCGTACCTTAAACGCAACTGACACACATTGCAGTGTACAACCACCTTTACACGGCGTAGGCTCAGCATACGAAACACATGCAAAGCTGAACTTGTTAACTGTTATGAGGGGTTGCGCAAGCGCTTTCTTCATTGAAAACATTACTTAAACTAAGGCCATTGACTTGTACATACATTGTGACGCAGTCCGCAGACATTATTAGCACAGTTTTGTTTAGCAGGGTGTGGAAATTAGCTTTTCTTTAAGGGCTTTTTGTATCTTATCTGATTTTTTTCTTGAGAGAAACTTAAATTTCTTAGGTTTTATTTTTAATTCTGGAGTTAGGGAAATCAAAGAATTACCGGATGACGTCATGGAAATGGTGTCACAATTTATTTAGTTATTTATGGTTACCTATCTACAAGGATTACACGGATATTGGATGGAATATTTTCTTGACATATCGATCGATACTCATATCGATTATACATACTTGCTTAGTATTTCCGTTCACCTAATTACAATGTTGTCGTACTTTTGTTTAATTGCCAAGCCCGCCTAAATATTCTTTTTTTTTATTTAGACGTTGGCAAACGAACAGACGTGCCATCTGATAGTTAGTGGACATCGCCCATGGACAACTGGACCTTCTGATGCGCTTGTACTTAACAGAAAACAAGAAGGAAGGAGTCCTTCAATAATTACGATGGTATGATTGAGTTTATGGATAAGTACCTAGTTTTTTTTTATTAACAAATGCGAAAGCCCTTTAGCCTTTTAAAGACATTGTCAATATAAAAACCCAATCAATCGAGATAGATAGTCTTGCGAACAAAATCGATTACAGCCAAGAGCTTCGAAATTTAAATGGTCACACTTTTTATTAAACTCCTTATTGAACTTGCCTTGAATCGTCAAGAACAGAACAACACTAGTAGGTATCTAATGTCACAGACTATGTCAATTTTGCAACATTTTCCCGCTAATTTGCTATGCCAAGTCAAGTACGTTGCTACCAGAAAAAAAATACAATTTGATGCAATATTGTTACAAAATTTATAAAATATTTAATAATAGGACAATAGAATTTTCGGAGAACTTGATCTTGCGATCAATGGCTGACCTACAAAGTTTGTTTAAAAGATAATTTATTCATTAGTTACGCTTTACTATCTCGACGATACCATTGATATTATCTCTTTCCTTACCTGTAAATAAGTAGGTAATAATCCTAATATAATTAGTAATGTATGTATGTATCTGTTTCTCATCTTAGCGCCTTTTTTGTAAATAAGAAAGTTGCTAGTAAATAAAATAGGTTAACGATTCTATAAAAGCAGATAGCCGCATTTCCAAAAATTTAAGCTATACTTAGTCGAGGTCTTTGTAGTTAAAAGAAAACTAGGTATGTACACACGAAACCTGGATCTTGTAGAGCAAAAGAAAACAGTCAATCAATTAAAAACAAAAAAAAGATTTTAGTGTTTTCCAAAGGTAAAATTGTTTGAAGAATCCTAAACTTGGAACAAACAAAATGCGAAAGCTCGGGACCGCTTTTGCATTTACTTACGTAAATAACATGAGAGATAAATCGCATCCGAGATGCATTTCGTATTATTCAAAATACGATTTGCTTTATTTTTCTCCAGAGTCAAATATATCTTTGCCTTTACTAAATTTAACGATGACTTTGCCAAAAAGATGCTCAGAGACGGGACATTTTCAAGTTTTACAAAAATATTTCCTTAATCGTTTTTTACGAATTCCAGTGTGCGTTTTGAACAGGATTATTTTTTTTTTCTTTTATCGACAAAGGGTTCGATTTTATGTGGACAATCCACGAAACCTTATTCCTTTTAGGAAGGCTGGTCATTGATTTATACCCGAATTTATTAAGTGCTGCCATAAACCCGTGCATTTTACACACTTTTACCATTAAGGCAATTTATAACTGTTATTTTTTTTCCTTTTAATATTAAATTAGGTAAGCTCATGCAATTTTTTTATTTAATCGCAAGTTATGTAAGGAGGCCCCTTTAATCTGCAGTGGCACCACAATGGCCCAATACAAGCTGCTGTGTACCCGGTAATATTTAAGGCAGTATAATGTTCCGTAGAGAATTTTGAATGCCGCTTGTTGCTATAGTACCTCACCGATATTGGTAGATGATTCCTTAAGTTAATAAAGGTTTTATATCCGGACTATGCATATGGCTATGTTATGCCTAATCCCTCTCGTTCTGATAGGAGACCCCTGCCCAGCAGTGGGACAATTTTATGGTTTGATGATGATGATATGATATGGCTAGCCCTAGCCTATGCATATGGCTAATGTTCAAGTCATACTATGTAAGTTCCTCCTAGTACGTAGTACCCAAGCAAAACTATAAAAAATGTCAGCCATCATATTTAGGGGTAACGGTATCTAAAGTTGCCTCGATATAACTCCCTGCCAGTACAGAGTATAGTCACTAGAATACATTTTATTCTTGTGGTAGGTAGAAGAAGAAGAAGGCCCTCTTTGTGGGAGGCCTACGTTCAGCAGGTGGACTGCCGTCCATAGGCTGATGACGATGATGATGATGATATAATTATGTATACGCCATTTTTACATGTATGTTTTTATAATTAGGTATGTGTTTTGCAGCAGCAACAATGAATAATGGACAATATATACATATTTTCGATCATTTTTTTTTAATTTACAGGTTGAAGTTTTTTGAGGAATTTGGGTGCTAATACTCAGAACTTAAAATGGTTATTATACTCTGAAATAGATAGGATAGTTTTTTTCCTCAAAACAGTTTTGTAATAGAATATTGTACCCTTGCATCAATTGAAGCTGGTGTTCCTTTTTCATGGACATACTGTATATACCTAGCCTTCGATAAGAAAAATCATCGCGCTACAGATGCACGTTCACTGATCTCTCCATTGAAAAGTAATTATTGTGACTTGTTATTTGTACCTAACTTAGTATTTCTCGGTACCGCTTTTTTGTAAATGTAAGTACTTACATGTGTATAAAAAATATCAATTACACTACAAGACTGTAACGCTATAAATATTTTTAATTTGACAACATTGCAACCCTTTCAAAATTAATTGCATTTTTAATGCAATGGTAGAAACTCATAAATCTTTATAATCACTGCGTGTACGAAATAATTATGAGTCATTGTTGTATCACGATAATGTAAGTATAATAGCTTATAAATTACGCTAACCATGTAGGTGAGCTATACAAAACATTAAGCTATAGCTATAGCTATAGGTACCAGTACTTACCGCCAATGCGACTAGAAAGCTAGCGATTTCTCATCATTACATAGAAATTAAGTGACATGGCATATTGAATCAATATGACTGAGTCTGATACCAGAAAGTTATCAAATATATGATCAAAACCTTTTGCTTCTACGTTACCAGCGGTGTTGATCCTTCTCACAGTATTTCAGTGGTTATGAAAAATTCTTTTTTCACAAAATATATAAAAAAAATATTTACCTCATTTCCATTGTTAAACACAATTAATAATTATCCGCAATAAAAATTTGCAACACCAAATGACTGCACGTCAAAAAAGGGCGCGAAACAGGCGAAACGCAACAATGGCGGGACGGGACTCGCGAGACTGTTCGACCGCTGTGCTTTCTCCGCGCTTTATAACTTGCAGGCCTTGCAGCCGACCGGTGGCACGGGGGGCCGAAGAAATGAAACTGTTTGGCAATTGTATGCGAAACTAACGAATTCTGTAAAATAGAATTAATTTCGCTTAGAAATAGTTCGGTTATTATTACGATTTGTTTCGGAAGCGTAAGTTGTTTATGAACTGTCTCGTGACGCTTAAACGCAATGTCTCTAATCGATTAATTTATCTACATAGAACCGTTCGGCAGATTTAATTTCTTAACCGAGATTATTTTTTAACTTTCGTGATTCATTCATTACCGGAGGTAACCTAATTCCATTCAATTCAAAAATTAGTGATGGTCTGCATTCCAAAAAAGAAAGAACCAGATAGGCTGGTGAATTTAGGGTACTTAAATCATCATCATATTGCTGTCAATTTATAGAAAAAGTACCTACCATCTTACCTAATGAGATAAACCTCTAAGGTCATTGCGTATCCTAGTCTTTCCTAAAGTCCAAAAATTGATGAGATCGCTGAGCTCTTCCAAATCTGTATCTACTGAAGACAGTCCCTGGGGATTTACTGAATAAAAATCATATTAAAGATAAATAGGATGCTGATGTTAATGATGATAATCCCAATACATTAGCACCTCAAACTAGTAAAACTGTGATTAGCACATACTTATTAGGTTTGCAGTTACCAACATTACTGTGAAGCAGTTGAATGCCTTCCACCACTCAATGTAGGTACTTAGATATCAGTGTAGATCTAGATACTTTTTATTTATTTACATATACAAATAAGCCTTTAATTTCACATAATGTCAACTCCATTACGGGTTATCACAACAGGCAAAAATATTCGTGTAGTATCCTGAAGGTAGCCACTTCTGGAAATTGATAAAGTCCAAGAGCGAGAGGTTTTGGTTTGGATAGAAAATTCTGTTATCGTTTGATCATTGTGTTGTTCTTGTCCCAATGCCCCCATATAAATGCAGCAGGTTATTATTCAACAAACTCGTACCTGCCAGTGTAGGTACATTACGTGGAATATTTTTTAACAGAATTTAAGTATCTGCGTAATTCATGGCACATACTACCAACGCGTTACGTCATTATTATTATCACATAATGTCTCCAAAAGTAAAGGTTTCTCCATCGATGGTATAAATCGCCTGGGTTCCTTTGAGTTCAGATGTCGCCGGCAACCGGTTCCAGATACGTTTCATTTTACGTCTTATATGACCAATCGACGAGAACGATAAGGTTAATGCACCAAAATCCATAATTTTTGGCTGAGTCAGTATAGAAATTCTCGGACGTAGGAAAACTTTCATCATATTTTACCAAAAAATTTTATAAATATTTTCGTATCTTTTAAAGAAAGTATTTTTTTTTATGTCACTTGGATTTTCTAGAGATTTTACGTAGGTACCTACACATATTTCGGAGCAACTGATGACACCCTCTTCCTCTCTCCTAATTCCTCTGGGTCCATAATGATCGTAGTTACTATAGTCCACTATTATGGAATGCAATATAGTATTGAGTACAGTTTGTTCGAAATAAGTAAGCCGATCGGAAGTTGTCTGCAAGTGGTTAAGAAGTGGTAACTTTTAATAGAAAGAGTCGGTGTAAAGATAATTAGAGTCGTATATGTTTCACATTTCTAATCATTTTGTTTACTGATTTCGATATTTATGTATTAAAACACTTAATTAAACGATATTATCACCGCGGTAGTTCGGAACGGCTAACTTCCGATCGGCTTACTTATTTCGAACAAACTGTACCTAGATCAGACAATTAACTAATATGTGCTCCATACGACGTCCGATAACCCGTGGCGCAGGACCCAATTTCTACGGCCGTTAGTGTGAAATATTCTTTCATACACCTTAGAGGCCTAAGAGACAACTTGTACCGCTTAGGAGTACCTGCTGCCAAGTTATCTTACAAATAAACTATAACCTCCAACGAATAATGTTATTAGGCGTGAATTTATTGAGATGCACGCGCAAGCAGTAAGTACACGTTATTATTAAAAATATTTCCAAGTTTTATTGCGTATCCTTATTGTTATAGCTCGAATTCAATGTTTTATTAATCAACATTAACTATTACTATCCTGATCAGTGGCAGTCACGACCCTTCCTTTGATTTGTAAGAAAACATACATGTATTTTACCTGTGTTTTGTGAACAGTAGAGGAACTACTTAACTTAAAACTAGGATGATGAAGATTTTAGTTCCACAGGTGACTACTAAAAGGATTTTCATATAAAACCATACCGGGACGCTATGTGTATACATATTTAGTCTATACATAATTCACTGGAACAGCCTACTTCATTAAGAAAACTAGGAGAATCAAACCATTCCTAAAGAAAATATTGTGAGTAAATAAATGGTTTGAATACCATACAGTCCTCCGGTTTCCTCAAAAAAGGGAGGTGCTATTTAACATTCATCACTATTATTAGGGACCCATTCACATTCATGTCTTACCTTTACTGTTTAAAATACCTTTCAGATAACACTTCAATACTTCACAATAGATGTCCATGCCATGGTCAACTGGAAAAACAAAAAATCACTTTCAGATTTATTCGTAAACATAAGATATAATTAGCTGTGTGTTATGTGCGTTAAATACCTGTTTGTGAAAGCACAAGTGGATGGGGAGTGGAGCAAACCTTGTCACTCCGTCTGATTAACTATTTTATTTGGGTCTCTATTTTTTTACCAATATCTAATTCTTATTATACATACAAAAATAGCTCTGTATTTCTGTAACCTTTGTAAGCTTATACCGGTAAACCGATTTCGATGAAATTTGGTAGATATAGTGATAGTTTTATATCCTAGAAAGGACATGGGCTATCTTTTGACTCAAAAAGTCCTTTGGAATGCTAATGAAACCGCGGGCTTGTTCTTTTTACTAACTTTCATATTTAGACTTAAATCCAGGGTTAGTAGGAATAAGAACTGATTACAACGTTGACGTACCTATTGATAATACAATTCCTGATTATCATTATACGTAGCTCAGCAATTTTATGCCTAGTTTTCATTGCCATCAACACAAATGAACAATCTAATGCGTTTAGTTTAGGCTTGTCAGGCCTAGTGGAAATCACAAACAGTCTAAAATAGAGCACCAAATTCCAGTATTTAAAACTACCCTTTCTTTTTCTGGCTCTTACATACACATACGACATACTTACCCTAATGTATGTCGTAGGTAGTCGAGGGAATCATCACATCCTACTACCACAAATAGATGCTTATGTTTTGCTACTAACATCATCATCATCATCAACCCTTACAATGTCGCACTGCTGGGCACGGGTCTCCTCTCATAATGAGAGGGATCAGGCTATTATTTATCAACCCGGGGGGTTGGCTTGGTATTGGAGTTACTAGTAACATCAATCATCAATAATTATTTCATCTTTTAAGTGATCATACTTGAATCAAGAACACATACATACACAACATACAGAATCAATTCAATGCTCCATTTTGTTTTCACTTGTTACAAAGTTTAGATACATAATTAGGCTTAACTTTTTGGAACAAGAGTGTGATATAAAATTACTTACGCGTAATAAATAAAAGACTAGCAATAGATGCTCCAAATAAATTAGGCATCCAGTCTGATACGCACTCTCACTTCTTAGAAATTCAATTTTAAACAAATATTCAGCTGCACTTTCTAATCGATCTACTTAAATCGAAAACTTGCCGAAATGTCAACACAAATTATATTTCTTTCGACAAAATTGTAGTTAATATTTGCTGCCCAGTGGGCTGTCCTGTTGGATTTGTATCCGATACACCTTTAGAAGCTGCGAAGAATTTTGGGTGTTGAATAGGTACCTTCAGTCTGTAGGTAATTGACCTCTGCTCTACCCTACATGGAATGCAGGAGTGATGGTACGTTAACGTTTGTTTTACTGTACAAATACTTTGCTTCGAGTTAGTCCAGGCTTCTAGTAAAATAGTAAAAAAAATAAGTAGGTAATTAGATTGTCAACCAATCCAATTACTAATAATTTTTTTTAGTAAAGCTTAGTTTTTTCGAAATAAGTAAGCCGATCGGAAGTTAGCCGTTCCGAACTACCGCGGTGACAAAATCGTTTAATTAAGTGTTTTAATATATAAATATTGAAATTAGTAAACAAAGTAATTAGAAATGTGAAACATATACGACTCTAATTATCTTTACATCAACTCTTTCTATTAAAATTTACCACTTCTAAGCCACTTGCAGACAACTTCCGATCAGCTTACTTATTTCGAACAAACCGTACTAGCAATGTGGGTCGCACTTTACTAGTGATCTTGTTAACCCCTCGTACTAAGCTAAATGCTTGTATTACCAGTGGGTTCACGTCGGTAGTGCAATGGGTGGGTTTCGAACCGACAACCACATGATCGCAAGTCCGACGCCCTCGCCATTAGGCTGCCGCCGTAATTACTTATTAAATGATAATTATCTAGTTAAAAAATGTTAAAAGTTCTAGTGCCGAACATGAGGTTCTGGGTTGCAAGTAGCAAGGCAAAGAGAATTATAACCACAGTCTTTGTAGCAAGGTGTTGGGTTGGGTTGGGTTTTGTTTTCTTTTGGGTATTGGCAATAAAGTCGCCCTCTGTTATACATAATTATGCTTATGGGAACTAAAACATACCAGAAAACTGTGTCTATGTTATAATATCAGTACACCTCTGCCAAACTTTTCTGGGATACAGGCGAGATGTTATGTTATGAATAAGTATAGAATTACTTACTTAACAAAATAAAAAAACGCATATTAATTGTGTGTACCGTTGCGTTATTGTATCGTCATGTTCGCAAGCTAATGTTCAAGTTACCATACAAAAATTATATCTATCCGCAGTTCTGCACCAATAAAAATATAAGCATCCATAAGTAATATTTTGATGGTGTTACGCTTTTCCAAATAATAACCGGGCCGCGCTAATTTAATTACGTCACATAAAAGAGCATTTTTTACGATGACAATGTTTCATAGTATGAAGGTAAGCATAGAAAAGTTTAATCTGTAGGTATGACATTTTTCTAGCAAAAAAAAGGTCGCTGCGGACGATAACTTATTGCAGTGCAGTCTATGAAATTCAGTATTTCCAGTAATGTCGATTTCTAGTTTTACCTTGCATCTCATTTAGCAAAGCTCACCTTGTTAACTTCGTGATGCACCCATTTTTTTCTTAGCTGTCCCACAGCTGGGCAAACGCTTTCGTAATCATTTTGCGAGTCAACCTTTTTGTTGAGTGACTAACGAGCGATAATGGCTTAGTGAATGGAGGAAGACCTTGCCCAAAGAAATGATTAAAAAGTTCGCTCATTGTTCTATATCTGCGTGGGCAGGAGTCGATTCAAGACGGTTGCAATCATGGAGTTGTTATTACGTATTCATACTGATGTGATAATGAGTGCTTTGTTTGTTTTGTGTTTGGGGTTCGCAGGTAGATATATATTAAGAACTTTACTGATACAGTTTGTTCGAAATAAGTAAGCCGATCGGAAGTTGCCTGCAAGTGGTTTAGAAGTGGTAAAAATTTATAGAAAGAGTCGGTGTAAAGATAATTAGAATCGTATAGTTTCTCATTTCTAATTATTTTTTCCACTAATTTCGATATTTATGTATTAAAACACATAATTAAACAATTTTATCAACGCCGTAGTTCGGAACGGCTAACTTCCGATCGGCTTACTTATTTCGAACAAACTGTATATCGTAATGCTGAGATTGACTTATCTACACGTAGGTACCAACCTAAGAAATATTATAGGAGGAACGAAACCGTGATTTATAAACTAGATTAACCGTACACTGGGTTCTTGAGTATCGTATAATCGAGCTACACAATGACTGATGCATTTGTGCTGTTATCAGGGACTGTTCTATTCGAAGACCCTTTGGGTCTTTCTTCAAAAGGCCATCTGAGATATTACCTTGCATTGTTACACTCACATATTGCTATATCTATATGAAAACATGATTCTCAATGTTTTTTCGCAGATTAAGTCGACATTTAAGAAATGCCGGCGCCATCTAGTTAAAAAAATGCAAAACTGACCTGTGAAAGAGTCTATAACTACCTACGCTTTTTACAGCAATAATAATTATCGCTCACTAACCACAACACACACTCGACCATAACATCACGCCAGTATTCCTTAAATGGTTAGACACACGTGTATACCTACATTACCGATACTTCTTTTTAGGTCGAATTAGTAGGGCGCGCCTTGATGTGTAGATAACCGATAGCAATAATATTATTATGACTTTTGTACGCTTCGAAGGCAAGTTGATTCAAGTCAAGTGTCAACTATGGAACCGACGATAACAAGGCTCGAAGGGTTGGTTTAGTTAAAATTAACTATTTCAGTAGATACCAAACTACAACATAATCTCAGTAGGTACGCCAGAGCAATTTAGGTACTGCGCCTAAAACATTTTTATCAGCAATCTGTTACTTCAAGTAATTTTGGAGAGACGTACTTACACCAAGGTAGATTCTTAAAGTAAATCAGGAGTTGAATGTAGCATCTGCCGCGTATTTAGTGAAATTCGATAAAATAAAACAAATTTAGTGACTGCCAAGAAAACATTAATTTGCTATGCAAAAATTACATTGGGTACAATTTGTTTGAATAAACACTTAAAACATTTCTTTGCGTTTTGTAAAATAAGCTGACGGTTCGTCTCTCATTTTCTCTAGTCTGTACAAACAAGTACAACAGGGGCAGAAGTAGAGACGCAGAAACCTGGCAAGCTTGGACTTCTTCGTAATCTTCGAATAGCCTGACTGACTGTCTTTAGAACTTAAGTTCTCATTGTTATGATGGCTGCACACCGCATCATAAACGTTGAAGTCACGTTTGAACTTCGCGGCTAAATTATCTAATTGCTCCTCTTCAGCTATGGGCTCCTCCTTTTCAGGTTCCGGGTCTTGTTCTTGATCCTGCTCTCGTTCCCAAGAAGTCAGTGGCAAAAGATATTCTTCGATATTGAAGCTGTGCTTAGATTGAGGCTGGGATTGACGAATTAATGTTGCCAAATTGATCATGGAAGAACTGTCTGGATGGTGCAATCCGTCCCCAGGAATAAGATTGCCCATTTTTTCCTTCAAGTCACTGCTTGTTAAACACAATTTCATTCTAAGGACGGTTATGTCTGAATCGCTCGGCCATGATATAACGTCCGGCAAAGGACTCTTCTGGCGCTTGGACCGAAATTTCTTGAACTTCTTTTTATTCTCATTGTCCGGTTTATTTTTGGATAAGCCAGATTCTAAGCTCTTAGCCACATTAGCTGAAACCGTGCTTCCAGACTCTGATGGGAGGTTGAAGGCTACTTGCCGGACATTAAAATTTCCATTTGCTTTTTGAATATCAATGATATCTTCGATTTTTCTAATACTTTCATTTGGAGAATGTACGTCGAGATCCATTATAAAAAATATTTTTGGCCATTTATTATTTTACAAATTTTTAATAATGTTATTGATCCAATCAGGATGGTTTACTTTGACAATAACTTATAATTTTTGACTTATTTAAAAAAGAGTTCATTCTGAAAGTCACAAATAATGTTGTTTCTTCTTCGTCCTACTCCGTCGTCGTCATATAAATTTTTATATACGTGAGGAATTACTGGTATGAGACATAACTTTATTAACAGATTTCTGATATCGATTATTCTGATGATATAAAATGTTATGGTTATTGCACCTTCTACCGTAAGCAAATTTGTTCTTTCTGCTTAGATTGGAATGTAATTTTGTCATACATGCGTTCAGAAATCAGATTTTGAAACGCTAAAAGACCAGACTATTCATTTATATTAAAAAAATAACGTATTAAGTGTAAAATATGACAAAGTTATATGCATTCATACGTAGTGCCTTCCATAAGAGATCATATTTTCTGATTATCGATATTTTAAGTCAATGAAAAGAAAAAAATAAGGATAAAAATTATTCTAATACGTAGAAGGTTTTTGTAGAATAAGTTTTGAACATGACATTTTTCACAAATGTCAATGTCATCATATTGCCCTAAGGGGAAGGATGGTGTAATGTTTTCACTCGATTAATTTTTAACTTTCTACTATGGAATTTAATAATACCAACGCCGATATCGGCGATAAGTTTAATTTAAACGGCGACTGTTCACCGATTCCAAATAAACAATCTTTCGACTTGAATAACGCTAAGAATATTGATGACATCTCTACGCCTTCCGAGTTAAAATTTGACGAAGGTATTGTAAACAATTATAATGGCTATTTAATTACATCCTTTCTGTATATATTTGTAATGTATTTCTCTGTGATGTCACTATTATATTTGTGTAAATTTGGTAATCGATAAGATAGAAAATGTGGGTGAGTCTCAAGTGCATATTCATAATGTCATTGACAATTTCTGTATAGAACCTGATTACGAGGACCCTGAAGTGAAGGAAAAGAAGAAAGATATTGAGAAATGCTTAGAGAATCCGGACTGTGTGAATTTGGATCAATGGCAGAATTTTGCAAAAGGCAAAGCGGGATTGATTAGTGGTGAGTGGATGTTGAATTTGTTTACGCCGTAAAGCTTGAACAATGCCTCTGTATGTCGTCATACGGTGCTATATTTACAACTGGAGATAATGCAGTTTTACTGGTTGCAATGTTATACTTTGTAAACACATATGTTCAGGGTTTTATATTATGTTGTTGTAAAAGCACTTTCGTAACTTTCAAAATTTTCAATGACCTCATAATCAGTATCTGTTTGGTATTTATATTTAGTTATGAGATGATTCAAAAATCAACAACATTTATGAGTTTGCATTAGAAGTCATTAAAATCTCCATAAAGTTATATTTGAACATTATTGCTTTCTTCCCAGATTAAAATTTTATAGTGTTTCTTACATTACTAATATAATTGATGAAGCTAAAACCATCCATTCACCATGTTCACCATGCTTATCTATACTAATATTATAAAGAGGTAAAGTTTGTGAGGTTGTGAGGTTGTAGGGGGGTAATCTCTGGATCTACTGAACCAATTCTGAAAACTCCTTTACCTATTGTAACGATGTTTTTACAATCGTCACATGGCAGTCGATTTTTAGTTCGGATTCCTACCACATTAGTTTTTTGGATCAAATAGCTGTTATCCAGGTTCGTAATTATCTTTGAAAATGACAATTCATTAAAAAGTCATCTGTCAAATTTTTGACAGCTTCACTCTACGACCTCTTCCGACTATGGCCTGATCGTTCTTTTTGAAATTTTTGTTATTTAATTTTAATCCGGCTTCATAATGCCGCGATTCTATTCAAAAGTGAATATTTAACTTTAAATCAAAGCCGCATGGCTTGATTACTTGTGATGGATCCATATTTTATTGGTGAGTCGAATATTTTTATTGCTAATGTGTTCGTTGCATTCGATCATCAAAATTTTGTTTCAATGTTCTACATTCCGCATTTTTTATATTGTTTCAGGCATATTTTAGCCGATTTATCCACAATGGTGGACACATAATTCTTTGTTTGTTCGAAAAACGGTAAGCGATTGTGATTTACATGACCACGTTTCGACATATATTTTTCGTTTTCAAGTTTTTAATCCAGGCTTATTTCTTTACAGCCTCGGCGTTTTTCACCCTACTTATATTTTTCACCACAAATTTCGTATGTATATTTTTCATCATACCTACTTTATATTTTTTTATTCCTCGTCTGCGTCACGCCTCGCCGAGATGTCAGGAGGGAGGCAATTATAAAATAATATATTTTTCTAAAATTCTAACAAGATGCAATAATAATAATAATAGTAATAAATACTTAAAAGTCTTTTATCAGGCGGAAATAAGGTGCGCGCTTATAATGGTTGGGTCATGCCGGTCTTGATGTACTCTTTCGGCATACTCAAATGGACGCAGACAGAACTAGACGCCCTGGATAGAAGAGTCCGCACTCTGCTAACTGCACATCGGATGCACCACCCGCGTTCTTCGGTCATGAGACTGTACATCCCTCGGAAATGTGGAGGACGTGGCTATTTAAACGCTAAGGCTCTCCACAACCGGGAGGTGTACAGGCTCAGAGAATATTTTCTTAAGACTGACACGGGGATGCATCGCGATGTGGTTGCAGTGGATAAGGGATTCACCCCGCTATCCTTGGCTAAAGAGAACTGGCGCAAACCTATAATACTTGATACTACTGGCCGCAAAGAGATATGGCAGAGCAAGGAACTTCACGGACGTTTTTATCGGGCCCTACATGGACCCGATGTAGACTTCCTCGCGTCCGTGTCCTGGCTACGCTTCGGGGACCTCTTTGGGGAAACCGAAGGGTTTGTCTGTGCAATTATGGACGAAGTTGTAATGACGAATAACTACCGGAAATATATTGTTAAGGACGGTACGGCTGACATCTGTCGGGCATGTCACCGTCCAGGCGAATCGATCCGGCATATTATTTCTGGATGTTCTCGTCTTGCAAATGGTGAATACTTGCACAGACATAACCTAGTGGCTAGGATTATCCACCAGCAACTTGCTCTTAAATACTCTCTTGTGGACTCAGAGGTACCATACTATAGGTATGTGCCCGACCCAGTTCTCGATAATGGTCGTGTTACTTTGTACTGGGACCGATCTATTATCACTGACAGGACTATTATCGCTAATAAACCTGATATAGTGGTAATAGATCGACCAGAGCACCGTGCAATGATTATTGATGTCAGTGTTCCGCATGACGAGAATCTCGTGAAAGCCGAGAAAGATAAGCAAATTAAATATCTAGACTTGGCTCATGAGATTGTCGACATGTGGGATATTGACTCGGCAGTCATTGTACCGATAGTTGTGACCGCCAATGGTTTAATAGCCAAGAGCCTCGACTCACACCTGCGGAGGCTCTCATTAGGCAGCTGGGTCAAGGGCGTGATACAGAGAGCGGTACTCCTAGATACGGCGCGTATTGTTAGGAGGTTCCTCTCTTTGGGGCCCTGACCACCGGTAGCTTGGACCCTGTTCCCGATACCGGTGGATGACTATTTTTTATATTTTTAAATGTTTTTATGTTTTTATATAATTTGTAAAAATATTTAAAAATTTAAATTAATATGTTTGAAAATAAATGGAAGAGAATAATAGTAATACCAATAATATTTTGGCAATTTATTTTTAAATTTAAAATTTAAGCCTTCATTTATTGTTAATTTTTGTATGCAGCCTACAGGCAAAATATAGACAAACAAAAGAGCATAGGCCTTTTATTTGTTTCCTCCCACCGGCAGATTAAAAGCCAATCTCTCCGTTGGTTAGTTTCCGGTAGCATATTTTTAGGAGTGAGCTTCTGGCGCCCGAGTCTCCATTATGGTATAATTTATTTCTTTTATTTTGGAGCTCACTCATATATTACACACACCCAAACACTCTCTCTCTTTCTCTTTTTTTTATTTTTTTATTACAATTTGGCGCCCGAACAGGGACATGAAGTAGGTTTGCCTTATATTCTTACTTGTTTTGGTATATTATTGCATCTTGTACTTTGTTATTATATTGTTTACAAACCCTTTTGTTTGTAAGTTTGAAACATTTTTAGTAAATAACTTTTATTTACATCATTAATATTATAATATAACCTTGTAAACAATATAGCTATTGAACTTTGTTATTATCTTGTTTATAACTATTTGCTATTTTAGCATATGTGTTTGTTCTCTTTAGCAACAACAACATAATTGTATGGTGTAGACCGTGTTTATTATCCGTTCAATTCTTGTGAACATATTGAGGTGTAACTTTTTATAAGTTAATTTAACATTAAGTAAACAGTGTTTATAATTCTTAAGATAGAATCTTGTAAGTTATTATTGCATCTTTTCAATTTAAAAACAATTATTATTCCTTTGAATAATATAACTTAACTTCAACAATAACTTTAATTTAAACTTGATAATTATCATAAAACTTAATGAACTTTTAGTTCTTGGATTTTGTTTTGAAACTTTTAGTTTTGCTTTGCTTTTTGGATTTTCTTGCTTTTCATCATGGATAAAGAAGTTCAATTTCCTCCACTTTCTGTATCTGAGGATAAACATGTTTCAGTTGGTACTAGCATGGTTGCTAATGCTAATGCTGCTGGTATGGTTCAGGACATGATAAATTTGACTGAAGTGCATCATCCTTTTGATAATAATGACAGAATTGCTCATTCTTCTTCAGCCTTTGCTACAAATGCTTTGCCTTCTTTTAATTCGATGAATGCTTTTGTTAATGAACATATTAAAAAGAATTTACCCTGTTTTACTAAATTGCCAGATTTAAAAAAGAGTAAGATTAGTTTTGATGGTAAGTCGTGTGTTAGAGAATTTATCACTCAAATTGAAGAGTATTTTTTGTATAAAAATTTTTATGAAATTTTACTAGTAGGTTCTTTTTCTGACTTGCTTAGTGGTATTGCACTTAAATGGTTTCGCACAGTTCGAATTCGTATTGCTTCTTGGCACGAGCTTAAGCTTCAATTATTAAAGCGGTTTGATAAGCCTCATTTTGATTACTTTTTGGAATATGACCTCCGCACAAGGAAACAAAAACTTTCTGAATCTCTTCCAGATTTTATAACTGAGATTATGGACATGGCTAGTCGTCTCTCTTCTCCTCTTTTTGATTCAGTGTTGGTTAATATAATTAAACATAACATGTTACCTTTGTACACACCTTTCATTTTTCACATAAATATTGATTCTGTTGAACATAAAATTAACGTTACTAGTGAACCATTTAAGCAAAGATATTGGCCTTTGAGTCCTGCTAAACAAAAGGAACTTTTTGATGAAGTAGAAGTTTTATTGAAGGAAGGTATTATACAACCCTCTAAATCCCCTTGGTGTTCACCCGTTTTGGCTGTAGAAAAGAAGGATGGTAGTACAAGATTGTGTTTAGATTCAAGAAGATTAAATTCAGTAACTATTAAAGATTCTTATCCTCTTCCTTATACTTCTACAATATTAGATAACCTTAGAGGTGCTAAATATATTACTTCAATTGACCTTTCCAAAGCATTTTTACAAATTCCCCTGGAAAAATCTTCTAGAGAGAAAACTGCTTTTGTTGTACCTGGTAAAGGACTTTACGAATTTGTTCGTATGCCATTTGGTCTCACAAATGCACCAGCTGAGTTGCAGAGACTAGTAGATAAACTGTTTGGCCCTGAATTTGATAATGCTGTATTCTGTTATTTGGATGATCTTATTTGCGTAAATTCAGATTTTAATTTGCATATTGAATATTTACATAAAATTTATAATATATTAAAAAATGCTGGATTAACTGTTAATTTGAAGAAATGTAATTTTTGTAAAGATAGACTCCGTTATCTTGGTTATATTGTTGACAGTGATGGTTTGCACACTGATCCTTCTAAATTAGAAACTATTAAAAATTTTCCTCGACCTGAAACTGTTAAGAATCTTAGAAGTTTTCTTGGTTTATGTTCATACTATCGTAGATTCATTTGTAAATTTGCTGATATTGCTTCCCCTTTAACTAAATTGACAGCTGGAAGTAAAAATTCTAAAAAACCTCTTGATTGGAATGATGAAGCTGAAAATGCGTTTCAAAATTTAAAAGAAACTTTAGTTACTTCTCCTGTTTTACAATGCCCTAATTTTGAAAAACCTTTCTTTTTACATTGTGATGCTAGTTCTGTTGGAATTGGTAGTGTTTTGAGTCAAGAAGATGAAAATAATGAACAACATCCTATTGCATTTTATTCCCGATCACTTAATAAATGTGAGCGTAATTATAGTACCACAGAACGTGAATTATTAGCTATTTTAGATTCTATAGAACATTTTAGACCTTATGTTGAAGGAATGAAGTTTACAGTTGTCACTGATCACGCTAGTTTAAAATGGCTTTTGGGTCTTAGTAATCCTAGTGGACGCTTAGCACGTTGGGCCGCTAGAATTTCACAATTTACTTTTGATATAATACATAAAAAAGGTTCTTTACATTTAGTTCCAGATGCCTTATCTCGAATAGAAACTGCTGCAATTGTTTCACAGAATAATTTAGTTTTACCTGACGATGATATTTATGATCCTTGGTATAGAAAAATATTTGTTAATTGTCAGAAATCTCCTTGTAAATTCAAAAACTTTAGAGTTGAGAATAATACTTTGTATAAATTTTGTAAAGATAAATTTAATCCTAACAGTCGTCTTAATTGGAAAATTGTTATTCCTAAAGAACATATTTTAGATACTATTAAATCAAATCATGATGATATTAATTCTGGTCATCTAGGTATTCATAAAACTTTAAAGAAATTAAAACAACATTATTTTTGGAAAGGAATGTTTAATGATGTTCAAAAACATATTTTGTCTTGTGATACTTGTAAAGCTTATAAACATACAAATTCTCCTCCTTTTGGTATTATGGTTAATCCTAAAAAAGTTGATAGCCCTATGCTAATGCTTTCAGTAGATATAATAGGAATTTTACCTAAATCTTACTCAGGTCATAAATATATACTCTCAGTAGTTGATGTTTTTACAAAATATTGCTGGATATTTCCTATGATTAATGCTACTACTAAAATTATTAATAAACTCTTTGAAA
This sequence comes from Subacronicta megacephala, assembly GCA_958496365.1. Lineage (NCBI taxonomy): Eukaryota > Metazoa > Arthropoda > Insecta > Lepidoptera > Noctuidae > Subacronicta > Subacronicta megacephala. The sequence goes on along the minus strand of OY292515.1, from coordinate 1,390,368 downwards.
AGGAAATATTTCTTAAGTTTGGTTGTCCTAAAATAATAGTTTGTGATAATGGAACACAATTTACTTCAAAACACTTTGTAGACTTTTTAAAAAGTTTTAATATCACTAAAATGTTTTATAATACTTTGTACACTCCTCAGAATAATCCTGTAGAACGTTATAATAAAACGGTTGAAACTTGCGTTGCTTGTTGTGTAAAAGATGATCATAGAACTTGGTCTAAATTTTTACCTCATGTTCAATTAGCTTTGAATAATAGTGTAAATCTTGCTACAGATTTTACACCTAATTTTCTTATGTTTGGTAGAGAACTTATTTTTGATGCTTCTTTACATCATTTTAGTAATTCTATTGACAACTTAAATCAACTTGAGTTTGGCGATAGGAATATTTTTGCTACTTCTCTTAATTCACTTAGTGACATTTTCGTGAAAGTTCAGGCTTATTTATTAAAAGCTTATAAGCGAAATGCCACTTATTATAATAAGGGTCGTAGGGTCATTTCTTTTGATGTGGGTGATGTAGTGTGGAGGAGAAGTTTTGTTCAATCCCATGCTCCTGCTTATTTTTCGGCAAAACTTGCTCCTAAGTTTGTTAAATGTAAAATTATAGAAAAGGTATCAAATAATGTTTATGTATTGAAAGATTTGAATAAAGGTTCAGTAGGCCGTTATCATGTTAAAGATATAATTAAATTTTAATTATTATTTGGTTTTCAAGTTTTAGTCTTGACTTTGATAATATTGTTTGAAAAGGGTTTATGTTAGAGTGATGAATGAAAGATTATATGACCCTATGTGCGATGATAGTATGTGAGGTAACTTCATATCAATTTATTGAATTCAATGTCTGAACTTTCTAAAGTGTAACTTAGGAAATTTTGGTTAACTTTCAATTAGCTTCTTCCACCCATGCAACTTATGTTTTCTACATCAAAAGATCTTATTATTATTTTTTGTTTATAAGATAGATAATGTTTTCATATTATAATATTATCTTCTTATATTTTTATATCTCTTCTGGGGATTATTTGTTTTATTTGTTTTGGATTAAAATCTTACTTTCTCTTAAGATTTAATAATCTTCTTTTCTTTAGTTAAATTAAAATCTTACTATTTGCTTAGGATTAAATAAGTATCGATTTTTAATTAACAAAACTTGTTGTTTATTCTACTTTGTAGAACTTTAGTTTGTTTATTCATAGTTTCATGGATATGACTTTTTTATTGAGCTCAACCTTGGATTTGACATCTGGAGACGTCCTCATCTCTATATTTTTTCTTTTGGGATATTCTACCGGATTGTTGTAGGATTCCTGATTTTTTAATGGATCTCGGATTATTATTCCTGATTTCATTTTTTTTGCTATTGTGCTCGGAAGTTCGGTGATGTTGTGCCGATCACAATATGCATTATTTTTTTGCACTTACTTTTGACGTTGTGTTCGCAAGTTCACTACGTGCAAGTATTTGTTTGTTTTCCTTTTTCTATTGTGTTCGGGAGTTCGGTGGTGTTGTGCCGATCACAATATGAATATTTTTTACAGTTATTTTTATAGCTGCTTATTTTTGAAATGCTTGTGCTTGGAAAGTTGGTGGTGTTGAGCCAATCACAACATTCAATAAAATATTTTCCTTTTTCTATGGGAATTTTCACTTCACAAGTTTGTTGAAGTGAAGGTTCAAGTTGTATCTTGGGCATACAAGATGTCCGATATGCATTGTTAGGTAGATGTTGTTAGTCAGCGGCGATAGTGCCTAACTGAACTCAAAGTAGATGATAGTGTGCTAGTCAGTGGCGAGGGTGCCTAACTGAACTCATGGATGGATAGTGTTAGTCAGTGGCGAGGGTGCCTAACTGTACTCACAGATGTTATTGTTAGTCAGCGGCGATGGTGCCTAACTGTACTCAAAAGTAGGTGTTTGTTTTTAGACTATTATATTTTCTAGTTTATTATTTTATTTCATTATTTGAAATTTATTTTTACTTGGAATTTAAGACTATAGTATATAATTTAAGAATATAAGAGAATTGAAGTTATAGTTTGTTTAGTTTCACTTTAGTATTTCAATACTATAGGTTTATTGTTTGTTTTTATATTTAAAATATTTTTAAGAGAGCTTTTGCTTTTCTCTTTTGTTTTGTTTTTTTTTGTCTTTGCCTTAGTGCATAAAAGAAAGTTCCTTTCTTTTATTTTTTGGGGAGGGATGTAATGTAACGATGTTTTTACAATCGTCACATGGCAGTCGATTTTTAGTTCGGATTCCTACCACATTAGTTTTTTGGATCAAATAGCTGTTATCCAGGTTCGTAATTATCTTTGAAAATGACAATTCATTAAAAAGTCATCTGTCAAATTTTTGACAGCTTCACTCTACGACCTCTTCCGACTATGGCCTGATCGTTCTTTTTGAAATTTTTGTTATTTAATTTTAATCCGGCTTCATAATGCCGCGATTCTATTCAAAAGTGAATATTTAACTTTAAATCAAAGCCGCATGGCTTGATTACTTGTGATGGATCCATATTTTATTGGTGAGTCGAATATTTTTATTGCTAATGTGTTCGTTGCATTCGATCATCAAAATTTTGTTTCAATGTTCTACATTCCGCATTTTTTATATTGTTTCAGGCATATTTTAGCCGATTTATCCACAATGGTGGACACATAATTCTTTGTTTGTTCGAAAAACGGTAAGCGATTGTGATTTACATGACCACGTTTCGACATATATTTTTCGTTTTCAAGTTTTTAATCCAGGCTTATTTCTTTACAGCCTCGGCGTTTTTCACCCTACTTATATTTTTCACCACAAATTTCGTATGTATATTTTTCATCATACCTACTTTATATTTTTTTATTCCTCGTCTGCGTCACGCCTCGCCGAGATGTCAGGAGGGAGGCAATTATAAAATAATATATTTTTCTAAAATTCTAACAAGATGCAATAATAATAATAATAGTAATACCAATAATATTTTGGCAATTTATTTTTAAATTTAAAATTTAAGCCTTCATTTATTGTTAATTTTTGTATGCAGCCTACAGGCAAAATATAGACAAACAAAAGAGCATAGGCCTTTTATTTGTTTCCTCCCACCGGCAGATTAAAAGCCAATCTCTCCGTTGGTTAGTTTCCGGTAGCATATTTTTAGGAGTGAGCTTCTGGCGCCCGAGTCTCCATTATGGTATAATTTATTTCTTTTATTTTGGAGCTCACTCATATATTACACACACCCAAACACTCTCTCTCTTTCTCTTTTTTTTATTTTTTTATTACACTATAGAGAGCCACATTATTTGTGAGTGTCATCAGCTATATCACCCAATGAAGTGAGCATAGGTCATGATTAATATTTTGGCTTAGCATGTGACCCTGGAGAAATTAAAAATACAAATAATTTTATGAAATGAAATGAAATGATATTTATTTCTGTAAATAGATCTTTTAAGACACTTTTACAAGTCTTTTTTTACATATTTTTTTTAACTAGATGGCGTCGACGTTTCCTATCTGACGACCTCTGAGAAGAAACGTCGAAACAAACTCAGAGAATCATGGTCTCTTTTAAAGTCCAGACAATAGTTATATTATATGCGAGTTCAATGTAGGGCAAAATCTGAACAGGCCTTTTGAAGAAAGAACCATACCAGCTTTGAGTTGCTATGATTATGATAGAGCTATGATTTCTGAACTTCCAAAACTCAAAATAAATTGTTTTTTTTTCTTTTATAAATGGGTGTGAGCTGAAATCTTTTGAGGGGTCATAGCATAATACTGATTCTTTTGCTGTTGTTATTATGGTATGTTTGTATATTTCCTGCTACTTGCTGTATTTGTGACAACAATAAACAATACTATTTTACATAACATCACATACCATCAAGGGCTACCCCCTAGAAGATGCAGGCATGCTCACAAACCATAAAGTAGGTAGCCTATTACTAAAAAAAACAAATTTGATTCTATTGACAGGCCAATTTTATAACATTGCAGGTACTATGAATGGATGAATCTGGATTCGCTTTCTTATGCGCGATACTATATATAAATATATTCTTGGTTTGCCTATGCCTTCCACCCCTTAACGAAATACTAGCTACGCTCCTGCATACCATCACGCCTGTATTCTCCAAAGGGTTAGGCAGAGGTGTACACCCACATTTCGATGGTATGTTTAGTTCCCATATTGGACGAGCCAATTGCCATTAACCAGGCATAAATCCAGACTCTGAGCTGCTACAGAGAATTTTATAGAACAACTGAACCTGGGAATACCTCTAGCATAGCAGTCATGCTTGGGACTACTAGACTTATGCGGTAGGCAATTTTCTATTAGAAAAAAAACACCACTTTAAATTATGTTTTTTTTAAAATACAGATGACTACAGAAGAAAGATCTGGCCGTTATTAGTAGGTGTGACACAGGAAGAGTTGACAGAACCTCCATCACTTGATGAATTATCAACACACATTGAGTATAATCAGGTAAACTAATTATGTAATTATTTATTTATAGTTTTTATCCCTATTCACTTAGGTACAGTCTCAAATATATTGGAGCGAACAGACTGTTCCTAATTATCTGAGCAACTAGGGACATTAAAATTTATATCAATGGGATAAAATTCATGTCAGAATGACAGCTGCCCTGTGTAGTGTTCATTCTAAAACATCCTTGGTGTCGCTGAGATATGGTTTCATTTCCCTAGTTGCCAAGATAATTATGAACAGTCTGTTCGCTCCGATATATTTGATGGTGACTGTACATAATATTTATCTATGAGAAAAAAATCTTCATTTGCTCTATTAGTATAAGATACAAGGCTTTATTTCTGTAAAGGATTTTACAAAGTTACAATAAAACTTGGAAACATGTAATATTTTTTAGTCAAATTTTAATGAATACTAGTGGACTCCTGGTAGTAGATGAAATATGACTACAATAATTTTCTGCACTCATTCTCTATATGAACTTTAACTATGCCAAATTTCACACTCCCCGTGATCATTATTATGATATTAATTATATATGATGACAAATATAGATTAAAAATTAATATAAAGAAATAAATATTTTATAAATTATCTTAAAATATCCATCATAAAACCAATACACAAAAAAGGTGACATAACGGACTGCACAAACTACCGTCCAATAGCCCTTCTGCCAACCTTTTCAAAAATTATAGAAACTGCAATTTCAAAACGCCTTTATTCATTCTGCGAGAAATTTAACATCTTTGATGAAAATCAAAACGGTTTCAGAAAGAACAGATCTACCACCTATGCAGTATACCGATATATCCAACAAGCTCTCAATTACATTAATGACCGAAAATATGCTATAGGTATTCTGCTTGATATGAGCAAAGCCTATGACAGGGTCTCGTATGGCATCTTGCTTAATAAACTGGAAGGTATTGGAGTTCGAGGTGTTGCCTATGATTGGTTCTCCTCTTATCTTAACTCTCGCACACAATATGTTGAAATTGAACACCATAATTCACAAACCGGTGAAATATCACATGTCCGTTCAAAAAAGAACGATATAAAGAACTCTATCCCTCAGGGCAGTGTACTAGGCTGTATATTATTCTTGTTATACATAAACGACCTTCCAAAAATCATAGATTCTGCAAGTATCCTATTTGCTGATGATATATCAGTAATATTTCCATGTGAAAACATATTAGATTTAAACCCTAAAATTAATAAAACCCTCTCAGAAATTGTAGCGTGGCTTGAAGACCATAACCTTGAAGTTAACTTTACTAAAACCAAAATTATGCAGTTTAAACCATATCAAAAACGTCCAATAGTAATCAACTACACCCATCATAACACAATAATAGAATGCGTTGACTCTTTTAAACTATTAGGCCTACACATAGACACTAACCTAAATTGGAAATGCCACATCCATAACACAAGCGGGAGACTATCTAGGTTCACATATGCTTTACTCCAATTAAAAAAATCTACAGACCTAAAATCAGCAATTGTTGCCTACTATGCATATGCACACTCCTGGCTTGTGTATGGAATAATACTATGGGGTAATAGCACGAACGCAGATGTTTTATTTAAACTACAGAAGAAATGTATAAGAATCCTCGCAAACATCGACGGAATGGATAGCTGCAGGCCACACTTCATTGAACTTGGCATACTAACATTAACATCTATGTACATCTTTGAAATCTGCTTATTTGTCAAAAAACATATTCACTTATTTTCCTTAAAGAAAGATCATTACTCACAACCTCGTAACTTAAGAAATAAAAATTCACTAACTCTACCGACATCAAAGCTATCTATATTTCATTCTGGGCCCTATGTAATGTGTATTAAGATTTATAACAAAATACCACAACAACTAAAAGAAACATCCAGCTTCAATATATTTAAGAATAAATTAAAAAAATACTTAACCCAAAAATGTTATTACAGTATAAAAGAGTTTTTCGAGGACAGAACTAAACAGTAAGACAGTGTGCAATATAAAAAAATAATTAAACTATAGTATGTTAAAGTAAATAGTATAAATATAATGATAACATAATAATAAAGGTATATATAAAAATAATAATATATATAAATAAATATATAACCTAAGATTAATTAAATAGTTTGTAAGTCATTTTATATTAAAATTGTATTGCTGCGCCCTAACAGGGTATCATGTATGTACCTCTACATTCTGTAACACCTATGTATCACTCATGATCGCAATAAATATTTGTATTTGTATTTATTTGTATTTATTATTTTTTTTTTATAATTTAAAAAGTATAAATACCTACTAATATTTATACTTTTTAATATATTGATCAATGTATATCAATGGTTCATATCAGTGCAGAGAAGTTCCACTTCTATCATAATACATATTTGTTTGGCAGGTTGTACTAGACGTGAACCGCTCACTGAAGCGCTTCCCTCCCGGCATTCCTTACGAGCAGCGTGTTGCGCTGCAGGACCAGCTCACCGTCCTTATACTGCGAGTCATCATGAAGTACCCGCATTTGAAGTATTATCAGGTCAGTAACATTGCCATTATTAATTCTGAAAAGAAACTCGTTTGCTAAGATGTCCAAAATAGATGTAGAACACGAATCACTCTCTAGGAATATGTCTGGTATCATACCAGATTTAATGTATCATGGCTACTTTTAATGTCATTTTTAGGCTCTTATAGTTTAGTGGTCCTAACCGACGACTACACTAGAGGTCTTGGCTTCGATCCCCATGTCGGGCAAAGTTTTATTGGGTTTTTCTATGAAATTCTCAGTCTAGATTCGTGCCCGGTTATGACAATAGGTTCGCCCCCATTACATGGGACCTAAACATACCGGCGAATTGTCGGTGTACATTAGTACACTTCTGCCTAATCCTTCGGGGACTACAGGCGTGATGGTATGTGATGCAGGCATCATTGTATCAATCTTATTATATAATCATTTGTATCTGTTTGTAATGTTTGTTTACTTGTAAATTCGTGACGAAATGTTATTTGGATAGTGACTCACGTCAACAAATGTACCGGCTGCATTCAGTATGGTTTTATTTGCTCAATGACTAGTGGTAGGTATATAATGTTTATAGCGATCTATTTTTATCCCGCGTTTCTTGTGTAATTATCAAACTGCCTACTCGACTTACGGCTGCTTCTACTTATGAGTTTCGCCTGTAACATATGAGAACACTTATTATTGTTAGGCAAAACTGGGTTATGAGTTTAAGAGCAAATTATACAGTCGCCAGCAGGTCAAGGTATACAAAACTGTCAAATTTCTCCAAATGATTTTAAACCTTAAGCTGTTGAAAATTAAGTTCAAGTAAAATCAACAGAAAATTTGACATTTTGTGGCAACTTGATGTGCTGGCCGCCGTACGTCTTTAACACATTCTAGGTTCAAAGCTGTCGAGATTGCGACAATACTATAACTTATTCATAACTTTGTATTGAAACTTTTGCTTAGAAATCTATCCTAGTAGATAGAAGTGTAAATTGTAATCCTACTAATATTATAAATGTGAAAGTTTGTGAGGATGGATGGATGGATGTTTGTTACTCTTTCACGCAAAAACTACTGAACGGTTTTTTTTTTTTTTAGAAGAAAAGCTTACTAGCAATGTGATTTTGATGAAACTTAACAGTATTATTGTTTATACATCAGAATAACATATAGGCTTTAAATTATAACGATATTTTGGGAATTTCCCACGGGATTGGGGAAAAACTATTCCACGCGGACGAAGTCGCGGGCAAAAGCTAGTTTTTTATAGTTTTAGTACGCATTTGTTAGTACAACAATCATGACATAGTACCTTTTACAGGCGGTGTTTACAGACAGTGCCAAGGTGCACTTACATAGACATACCATCACGCCTGTATTCCCCGAAGGGTTAGTCAGGGGTCGAATGTACACCCACATTTCGCCGGTATATTTTTAGTGAGTAGCTGCTACTGGGAATTTCATATAAAAATCCAATAACACTTTTCTCGACCTGAGGATCGAACCCAGGACCTCTACGGTAGCAGTCCCACTTAGGACCACTACTCTAATGAGGCAGTCCAGTTTATTTTCTGATTACTATAATTATTAAGGTGTGAGCAAATGTAGCTGAGTAAATGAGCAAATGTGGACTGCCTCGTTGGTCTAGTGGTCCCATTAGTGACTGCTACGCTAGAGGTCTTGGGTTCGATCCCCAGGTCGAGCAAAGTGTTATTGGGTTTTTCTATGAAATTCTCAGTAGCAGCTCGGAGTCTGGATTTGTGCCCGGTGAATGGCAATAGGCTCGCCCCCTATTACATGGGACCTAAAACATACCGGCGAACTGTGTACATTAAGAACACCTCTGCCTAACCCTTCGGGGAATACAGGCGTGATGGTATGTTATGTGTTATGTTATGTTATGTTATGAGCAAATGTAGCGACAAGACCTGATTTTATACAGATTCTAGCTTTACGCTCGCGGCTTCGCCCGCGTGGAGTATACGTTTCTTGTCATTTTACGGGATAATATATTATAGCCTATGTCACTCAGGAATAACGTAACTTCCTATTGGTGATTTTTTTTTCAAATCGGTCCAGTACTTTCAGAGCCTATTCAATGCAAACAAACAAACAACCTACTACTACAACTAATGAGGCAGTCATTAGTCTAGTGATCTAAAGCTAAGCTATTTTTTATAGTATTTAATTTTTCTTCTACTCTAATAGCTACATTTACAAACGACATAATTAACGACACATATCTAAGCATAAACACAGTATTATACTTTGTCCATTATGAGAACCGTTTTTTGACAGATGGAACTAGTGATTGCAGGAACGTAACAATGCGATTATCGACCTGATTATTGACACTTTGATTACTGTCTAGTAGAGATTATCGATTGTTAGGTTATCGAATCGAAAATGGTGCAACGACGACCAAAAATAAATAAATATGTATTATATTCATCTGATTGTATTAATTTTTGTATAATATTCATTTTCCATACATTTCTTTTCAAAAAGATTGTTTAATTTATATTTTATTGATATAAGAGTGGATGCCTTTTTCCGATACTGATTTAATGTCATTGTTCAAAATGATTGCAGCGAATACATTCCATTGCATCACTAGACACGGTAGAATGTGGTAAAATGTAACTAAATTGAATACGCTTAACAATTATCATTTTTTATGGAAAATCCGTTACATTAATGGTAGGTATTATAATGTCCGCAAGGAATAATAATTAAGATAATTGAATAACATAAGGTAGATAATACATTTATTTTGTTACGCATTTCAAAGTTAACTTTTACGTAATCTGGAACAGCTACGTCCTAAGGCATCTGTCAAAAAACGGTTCACATAATGGACAAAGTATACATATATTATACTGTGGTATTAATAAAAGATCATTTGTCTTGACGCAGCCTGGGTCCGATTTCGTTTGTGGTTTGCAAACCAATAAGTTCACAGTTATAATATTATTATGTAGGCGCGTGTTATTATTTTCGGCTCGTATTTGTCATAATAGAAACCATATATGTATACGGTTGTTCGGTTGATTCGGCGTGACCTGAATATTAATTTCACGGATCCAATTAGCTGATTGAATGGTGCGTACTCAAAAATTACACGGTTTTCGATGCCGTTAAGTAGTAATGTTTTACAATAAGGCCATGAAATTTTACCGGAAACTTCATGGCCTTCATAGCTAGCATAACTTTTTGATTACCAACTCCGTGTTAAAGGCGTTAGTGATGTCCAAGGACACCGCTAGCGCAACCGCACCCAGGGACACTGCTTCCTGCGCTAGGACTCTTACCCGAAGTATGGAATCTATCGTGGAGTGCCCACGCCGAAAGTCAAGTTCTGTCGTCCAGGTTGCAGACCGCCTCGTCAGCCACTTGTTTACGGAAGGACCGGCTATGGTAAACAAGAGCGGGTCTACAAATATCCGCTTGAACAGCTTGCCCACCTCCACCTCGTCCAGGAGTACTATGGGCCATTATGCGGACGGCGAGTCGGCAGGGCACTGAGCCTTTCTAAGCAGGACCAGGCGGCCAGTGTTCCACAGAGTGGGAAACTCACCCTGCTCTAGGCATGCCGAGAAACGGCTAAAACCTAAGCCGATTCAGTTATCCTTTAGATGAAAACGTATTGGTAGCTTAACAAAAATTACTAATTAAGTGTCCTCGACAGTCTTTCGAGACTCTCTACTTTCCAATCACATGAATCAATCAAATACATTTCATATTTTCGTGGTAATCTCACACCAACACATTTTACTTGTCTGGGGGTCTGGATATAAACGGAAGAAAGCGGATAACATCGTCAAAATTGATTGTGTGAACTTGCGACCGTTATCAGCGGTTACGGGTTTACAATAGTTCATAGTACGCTCATTTACACTCACACGCCTGTGTGTCTATCAACTGTTTTGTATCGTGTTTTATCGGAGTTGCATTAACTTAATAGGTTTCAGTTTAAAAAATTGGAAATAAATGCATTTATTTCAGTTACCGACTTTGCCTGCATGGTATCTATTATTTTCCTTTTAAAAGGGCATTTAATTTAATAGTCTAAACTTTGAGTATTATATTTTCTGTACTTACGTGGTGTAGCTATAGTAGAAGTTTGAAGACAGAAGACTTATTAAACCCCCTTTTTGGAGGGTTTCTAGCACGGAAGAGATAAATAAGATTGGAATGGCCATGTGGGCGGGGCAGGCGCGCCACTTTTTTGATTAGACAATCATAACTCGCCCGAATCATACATTCGCCGCGTTTAGTGTGCTTAGGACTACTTCAGAGAACACAGCTCCGCTTTAAAATGCCTTGTTGTGTTATTCTTACGTGATAGACAAATTGTCAGTCCTCCAGTATATAGCGAGGAGGTATATCTTTCCGTCTGTAAGTCAAAAAAAGCATTTATTTACAGAATAATTGGTAAAAACATAAAAATATACTGATCAATATGAAATTCCAAACATCAATCATATTATTGCAACAACTTACAAATAAAATGCATTGCCCGATGTGTTCGCGCTTAATCAACGCGATGTCGTAGTCCGCTTGCAATGTACTGCATGCATTGCGTTCTCTACACTTCAACCATGGCCGTTGTTCGTCGTTTACCGGGGTTGGCCGTGAGTGATGCCCGGCGTACATCTATCGATATCGAGGTGACCGTGTAGTTTAAATAAAAGCATCGATAGAATTCTCAACTATATTTACGTTTGACAAAGATTATTTTTGAAATATTAAGTATAGGTACATTATATTTAATTGATAGATAGATACAATATAGTCTAGTCAAATACTATACCTACTATTTTATATATGTTTTAATATTTGATTCTATTCGATATATTATTTATGCAATTAATTATAATAATGTTATGTATCTTTTTGTATTTTTTAGGCATTTTCCATGCAAAGATTATTAAGTTATTTTAGTAAAGGAAAAATACGACCGCGGGCAGGATTCGAACCTGCGTCTTCTGGTTAAGTACACCAGACGCTAGGACCGAATCCTGCCCGCGGTCGAATTTTCCCTTCACTAAAATAACTTGATAATGTTGTGTTTTAATTCTGTTATGTTATGTTAGGTTTCCCCCAATTGCTTAATGATTACGTTTTGTTCCAAGGACATAGTTTCTTTTACATTAATTAATATTAAATAAAAATAGTTCTTGATTTTTATGTTTCCCTTTTACCCATTCAATATAAAAATACATAACAGACAGAATTTATCGATAAAAAATATCGGCTTTTCAAGCACTAGCGTATGCTTGTTGCGTGTGTGTGTCTTATGCCTACGGGTGCTTGATGCTAGTGTGTGAACAAATTGCTGCCCACAGATTTATGTGTGTGTGATTTGATTGTGTGCGAAAAGCTTGTAAAGATTATGTTGCGTATGTTTGAGAATTGAAATAGTGGGAGTAAAGCGGCGACACTGGTCCTAGTACAAAATAGTAGCTAGGGCCATTCCAATCTTATTTATCTCTTCCGTGGTTTCTAGTATGTAACGAATCCCGTGGCCATGACTATAATAGACTATAGTGCGGTAAAAACCGATTATATAACTTATATTAGTAGGATCTGTATAAAATGAGGTCTTGTCCCTGCTTTTGTTCACAGCTTAATATATAGTAATAAAAATTATGAAATAATTAATATAATTAAATAAATCTTCGGAATAATTGTTTCTGTAACCAATTTAATGAGTACCATCATGTATTATCAGTGTCTAAGATATCAGAAGTGCAGCGATAGCTTTGTAAAATGACCATAGGACTGAGAGAGACTCGAGTTCGAATCCAAGACACGCACCTCTGTCTTTTCGAAGTCATGTGCGTATTAAGGCGCTGACAACACCCAAATAGGCATATTTTAAACAAGTTTTTAGCCAAATCCATAAAGTTTGTGACAGCGAAAAAAATATATGTTAATCTTGAACATATTCCGGAGAAAACTGTTGCTTTGAAAACACGTTTTTGAAAAGTTTTCTCGATCCAAAAAAATTGTAAACTAACCTCTTAAAACGAATTCTAAACAAAAATATCTTTATTACTAAGCAATGCACGTAATGCACGTTGGTAAAATTAATAACAATAACGTATCATATTTAAATACAGAACTTGGTTGCTTTATATTTTCGATAACTTAAGTTTTTTTTTAGTAATTAATTGTTTTATGGTTTTGTAAAAAGCTGCGAGTGGCTGCGAGGGTCGCATCACCGCGCTTCTCTTTCTTTTCTATGCAATCCGACAGTGATCGCATAGACGTGCTGCTAGACGGACCTATGTCGCTTCGCTCCGCGCGCTATCCGTTCATTACGTATTTTGTTGTTTGACAATTTCAAACATAAACATACCTCAAAACATATTACATATGTCTTTTTGTATTTTTTAGGTATTTTTTAGGCATTTTTCATTATTAAGTTATTTTAGTGGAGGAAAAAAACGACATGCGGGCAGGATTCGAACGTGCATCTTCTGGTTACGTACACCAGACGCTAAGACCGCACATGTATTTTGTTCCCAAATAAGATTGAAAGACGTAAAGACATTGGTAAAGGATATGGTTGAACTATAACTATAGTTCAAATATAAATAAAGTTTTAAGTAGTAAAAATATTTGCTGTAGAAATGGAAAACGTACAAAAATGCCAGCCCAAAAAGCGCTTTTATACTAACAAACAAAAACATGTCATGAAAATAATAAAAAACAACAATTTTTATAGTGTCATAATTATGTCATATTGGCAAAACAGTTACACGAACAGTAATGAAACTATACGCTATTGCTACAAATGATACCGTAATTCGTCTACATTGATAGCGTTCGGTTGGCCTAGTGGTAAATGCCATGATTGAGAATTCGGAGTCTCAAGTTCGATACCTAGTGGTGACATTATTATTGATGTGATCTTTTTTATTTTATTTTAAGTTTTTATAATTATTATTAATATATTTCCTAGAATTATTTCATTTTCATTACAGTAAAAAGAGACGTTTACTTTTACTTACTTAATATGGCAAAAAGCTATTAAGTATAGAAAATATTGTACTATTTTTTGTTGCTTGTATTCTTCAATAGCATCCAGAGATAAAAAAAATATAGTACCCGGAAACTCCGAAAGTCAAGAAAAATATTTTTAAAGCCACGGGAAATCATGAGAAGTAGATTTTTATTTATTTATTTCAGGCAACGGAGCCCATGTATATATAATACTATAATACAATACAATAAATCTTAAACTAATAACAAATAAAATATCAAACATTGTTCCTACATATAAAATAAGAATAAACACTATTTCTCACCAAAATTTGGCGTCGTGTGTAGCGCGGTGTCCGGTAGCCGGCCTCGCACAGTGGAACGAATGTATGGGAGAGGTCGGACATTCGCACCTCAAACATTTTTTTTTAATTTAAAAAACTAATTATGTACGTACTTGACTATCTCATGCCTTCAGAATTTGTTCTGACAAATTTTCTCCTATCTCTCGTATTTAAGGAGTTATTTGAACATTTATGAAATTTCACCAAGAAAATGACTTTATTGATCACTCTAATTTCTGATTCCGGCCTTGTTGTGGTCTTCGCTAATATACTACACATATCAAGAGCTGCATTTACTTTTAAGACAAACGGTGCGCCAAACGTGCACTTTAAGAGATATAGGATAATGAAATATATATATTTTTAAATTTTCTTATAATTATGTTTACTTCGATTTATTTAACCGTAAATAGGCATATTGCCTATTTACAGTCAGAGGATATATATGTGTATTTAGATTTAAATGAACATAGCGTTTCAAAACTCAAAATATGTATTGTAACGGTTTTCACTATCATACTACGCATATCAAGAGCTTTATTTAGTTCTAAGACACATGGTGCGCCAAACGGGCACTTTGTGAGTTATAAGGTAGTTTATATTTATTACAAGAAAAAATATATTTTAGTTTAATTGATTTCTCATTAGACGTACTCGTCAAAAACTTCGAGAACAGAGTTCCCAATTGATATAGAAATGGGCGCGACATGGGCATTCGACATGATTTTTGTCTTGGCCATGTTTATCGTAAGACCCACTTGTTGGGAAACTCTGTCAAGGTCATTGAGCATTGTGCTGAGCTCTTGCAGCGATTCTGCGATGACTAAAATATCGTCGGCAAATCGAAGGTGAGTGATATACTCGCCATTTATGTTAATGCCAAAAGCCTTTCCATTTTAGAAGCTTGAAGACATCTTCCATTGCAGAGGTAACCAGTTTCGGGGAAATAACATCTCCCTGTCTAACACCTCTCTGCAACGGAATTGCCTCCGTACACTGTTCCTGTACTCGGACCGACATGGTGGCGTTTTTATATAAGCACTTCAGCACTTTGATATACCGATAGTCAATGTGGCACCGCTGCAGAGATTGCAGCACCGGCCAAGTTTCAATCGAATCAAAGGCTTTCGCATAGTCCACAAACGCTAAGCATAGTGGCAGATTAAATTCCTCGGTCTTCTGTATAATCTGCCGCAGCGTAGTATGTGGACTATGGTACTAAAACCTTTTCGGAATCCGGCTTGTTCGGGAGGCTGAAGGTCATCAAACCTGCGCTCGAGACGATTCGTGATAACCCTGGAAAACAACTTATAGACATGGCTCAGAAGCCAGATTTGTCTATAAATCTTTAATAAGGTGTTATCACCTTTTTTAAAGAAAAGCACCACCTGGCTTCTGTTCCATCTGGGACAAACTGTCCAGTTAAGTAGGTCCAACTCCGAAAAGGAGGTCACTCATCGAATCCGACTCGGCTGGGCAGCGTTCGGGAAACTTCGCAACGTCTTTTCGTCGGGATTACCGCAGTGCCTTAAGACAAAAGTCTTTTACCAGTGTGTGTCACCAGTGATTACCTATGGCACAGAAACGTGGTCTCTCGCTATGGGCCTCATAAGAAAGCTCAAGGTCACTCAGCGAGCTATAGAGAGAGCTATGCTTGGCATTTCTCTACGCAACCAAATCAGGAATGAGAAGAACTAAAGTTTTCGACACAGCTCAAAGGATAAGCAAGCTGAAGTGGCAGTGGGCGGGGCAGTCTATGGGGGACCTACCCTAGTTACTACATGCTGGTCAAAGAAAAAAATCAGTGCTATCCAGCCAAAGAAGATGTTACAATAACAGAAAGCTCTGCAAAAATCAAATTGTATGCCCTGATGGAACACACTACGATAAGACTATAAGTTTTTAGAAACCCCTGTTTCGGAGTTTTTATAGAACATCTGGCCAAAATATTTATAGTGAAAGACGAGTGAAAATAACTGATCCAATCTGTCTAGTAACTTTTAAGAGTTAATTAGAAGGAAACCAAAAATATAAAGATATTTACAAATATGGCTTGAGTTCCCTACACGCTCGGATTCGTTCAATGGAATTAAAGCATCGAGCCGGCCCTATTTAAGGAACCGGTTCTTTCGGTTCCGAAGTCAAGCCGGAACCGGGTACCCGGTTTTTCGGTTCTTTAGATTTTTTGATAAATTCAAGTGAAAAAAGTTGATAAGCTGTGTTATCTTTCTTTTATATAGATTTTCTACTATCAAAACGAACAATGTCCTAAGTAGGAAGCTTTTCTCTGTTTGAAGGTTTTCAAAATATCATTTATTTTATTATTATTATTTTCAAAGTCTCTGCTTTACTCGTCGGAGAACTTCCTCATTCGTAACATTTCAAACGCCTCTATACGTTTCCTGAGGTCTTCTTTAACCGTCAAAGCCTCCCATCCGTATAGAAGGATGGGCCAGATAGAACAGCGAAGCATTCTAATACGCAAAAGAAGATTGAGGTTACGGTTGCAGAGAACACGCTTCATCCTGTTAAAAGATCTGCTACCGATTTCGATACGGGTTTTTATTTCCTGCTCACTCTCCCTAGATGCATTTAACCGCGTACCAAGGTATTTGTACTTTTTTACCTCCTCAAATTTGTGTCCATTAACAGAAATACACGTGTCTGGATATTGCGGTTTGGCTGAACCGACCATGACCAAGTAGGTTTGAGTTTGGCCTATCTCCTTTACATTCTTGGATTTGCTTATTCGAATATTTTGTTCATCTTTCTTACAGGATGGATGTTAAGAAGTGGCAGGTTAGGTTGGATGATGGGAAGAGACAAGTAGCAGATAGGAAATCGTAGGTTCAGAATTAGTTTAGACGTAGACTAGGTTTAATAGTAAACTAGTAGTTTAGTAGTAGTAGAAAATTATTGTTCTCTGATTCTGCAGTTTCAGTTGAAATTACTGGCTTAAATAAAGATTTGATTGAACGTTGTTCCACAATTTTACAAGCCTTGTCCTCGGGTTTTAATATTGATTCGGATAAATTTTATGAATATCCTTTGGAAACCGCGCGACTTTTAATTTCTTGAATTAAAAGTCGCGCGGTTTCCGGTATCCGTGGTTTATTCTCCCAGCTTCCGTTCACAAAGTCCTCATCCATGGTGCTGAAGTAGCACAGTATGCTTTACTATCTATCGGGGAAATATCCGAAGAGGCAACAGAATCTAACAACAAAAATTATAAGGCCTTCAGACGGGATCACACGAGAAAAATGTCGCGAGTACTTACGAATACGGACTTACTTAACAGACTTCCTCTTACTTACTTAAGAGACTCAGCTCAGACCCATTCATTACTGGTCTTCGGAAACTTCCCCATAAGAAAAAGAGCGTTATGTCGAGGCAGGTTTTAGATTTATTAAGAACTAGCTTTCCGCCCACAGCTTCGCCCGCGTGGACAACACGATTTTGACTGGTCCTTTCTCACAGTCTAATCTATTTTTGTACCAAATTTCGTCAAAATCCAAACGGACTTTTATCCCCTATTTCATCCCCACACAGTTTGAAATTTCAAAAACCTCATATCAAATATTTTTTTTTCTTATCAAGTGCCTAAACACAAAGTTTCAGCGTTTATCTTCAACAATGACAAACTCCTATACAATTTTTCATCCCTTATTACAACCCCTTTTTTTATTACAACCCCTTTTTTACGACAAAACGTAGCTTATATCCTTTCCCAAGGTCTAATCTATTTTTTACCAAATTTCATCAAAATCGGTTCCGAGGTTGGGCTTCAAAGCGTGACTTTGTTTGGAGTTCCATATGAACTTTCATCCCCTATTTCATTCCCACACAGGTCAAAATTTTAAAAACACTGGAACAAATGTTTACTTCTTATCATGTGCCTAAATTCAAAGTTTCATCGTTTTATCTTCAACAATGACCAACTCCCATACAAATTTTCATCCCTTATTTCAACCCCTTTTTTACAACAAAGCGTAGTTTATATCCTTTCCCAAAGTCTAGTCTATTTTTGTTCCAAATTTCATCATAATCGGTTCCGGGGCTAAACTTGACTTTGTTTGGACTTTTAAACGAACTTTCATCCCCTATTTCATCCCCACACAGGTCGAAATTTCAAAAACGGTAAAACTAATATTTATTTATTTCTTATCAAGTGCCTTAATATAAAGTTTCATGGTTTTATCTTGAAAAATGATGAACTCCCATACAAACTTTCACCCCCTATTTCAACCCCATCAAGACTATTTTTTGTAATAAAAGGTAGCCTATGTCCTTTCTCAAGCTTTAGTCTATCCCAGTACCAAATTTCATCAAAATCGGTTGAGTGGTTTAGGCGTGACAGACAGACAGACAGAGTTATTTTCGCATTTATAATATTAGTAGAGATTTAGTATAATTTAAATTAGGTTGATTGTTGTAGTTAGTTGTGATTATGTTGACGTTTGAAAATAAGATGTTAGTTTTAGTTTTCTTGTCTTTTGTTGTACATAATATGTATAATATATAAAAGAATACATGTTTAATGATAACCCTTTCATGAATAGCTGTAATATCATAATCACATGTATTTCCGAACGAGGGAGAATAAATCTCAAATATTGATAATTTAAATTTATATTGAACAATACATATATGTACAGTTAATTGTACATAATGTATTAAATTATGTAAATAAAGCATTAATGTAATAAGTGAAGCATTTTTTTTATTATTTAC